>VZTH01010703.1:0-15671 GCA_013397815.1 Aleadryas rufinucha | reverse complement strand
GAATGATAACGTTACAATGAACAATATAGGTCAACATGGATTGGGAAATTAGTTGCTCCTAGGGGGTGCCTGGGGCCGGCTTTTGCCTTTTAGAAGCAACTTTTGATAATTTTAACTATTAAACTGTGGGAGAAAGTGGCTACTCCTTTAGGAATATCCGGGGTCGACTCATGCTTTTAGGAGTAGCCTCAATACCTCTAACTATGATTAACCAGCTACACAACAAACATGGAACTTTATGATTAATGTCAAACTGATAACTGACTGCAACGAGTTCCTGCCACATATAGGGCGAATAGTCATGCAAAAGACCAGTTGTGATTTCCACATGTGACACTTTGGCTACTCTAAAACAAAAATTGCTTTAACTAGGCCTCTAAATAGAGGCTTAGGCCATAGACCACAATGCTGGGCTTCTTACCATCGGCTTTTCTGAGGCAGAAATGCAGCTTCTTGTGCCTGTGCACAAGGTTTTATACCCCCTTGGCTCCTCCCATCACCACTCTGTCCCGCCTCCAGGGTGGAAGGTGATTGGTAGAGTTCTTCTCAAAGTCCATTTCATTGGTGCCCATGAAAGGCATTAGGTAATGTCTATTGTCCAATGGCTCAATTGTTCCTAGGGGTGACGTTGTCTGGGTGATGTCATCTGGCTCCAAGGCGGGAAAACACCTTCTTAAAATGCATGGTTGTCATGGAGCTCAGTTACAGGCCAGCTGCCAGTTTCTAAAAATAGTCCAGGGCTACTTAGGAAGGTCTGGTTTCCCTGTGGAGATTCAACTCAAACATGGATTTAAAAGGGGTTTTGCATAACCCTAAAATATCCCTTAAACTAAAAAACATAACCAAAACATTAGAAATTTAACAGAGAATAAACTTTCTAACTTGGGAAAACTTTAATTAACAATTTTAACCAGTCTTAACTGGGTCTCAGGGCAAATCAACCATGTGAAAGTCATTTTTATAATTTTACATATGACAACTCCCCCCTTTTTAGCCCAGTCTATTTGACTTTCGCATCAAACAGAGGTGGGTAACTCTTCATGGATGGTACTCAGTTGTTTAAAGTCATTGTATACTTGCTGAACAGGTTTGTCGTGTTTCCTGTCCTTGTTGGATTGCTTGACATTCATGATCTTCTGGGTAGATGGTGCATGTTGTTGATTGGCTTGAAGGTCTTGTATGAGGGTGTCGTCCCGCAGTTTTCAGTTTTGCAGTGTTTTCAGTTCTGTAAATAGTTTCTCACGCACTTTCTGTAAACATGGCCATGTTTTGCTAACCGTCTTTCATATTTTGCTAACTGTCTTTGATGTTTTGCATTCCTTTAGTTTAGGAGGAGTATATAACAGACATTTCTATTGACCAGTGGAATTGAGAGGAGGAAAATNAGTGGCTACTCCTTTAGGAATATCCGGGGTCGACTCATGCTTTTAGGAGTAGCCTCAATACCTCTAACTATGATTAACCAGCTACACAACAAACATGGAACTTTATGATTAATGTCAAACTGATAACTGACTGCAACGAGTTCCTGCCACATATAGGGCGAATAGTCATGCAAAAGACCAGTTGTGATTTCCACATGTGACACTTTGGCTACTCTAAAACAAAAATTGCTTTAACTAGGCCTCTAAATAGAGGCTTAGGCCATAGACCACAATGCTGGGCTTCTTACCATCGGCTTTTCTGAGGCAGAAATGCAGCTTCTTGTGCCTGTGCACAAGGTTTTATACCCCCTTGGCTCCTCCCATCACCACTCACTGTCCCGCCTCCAGGGTGGAAGGTGATTGGTAGAGTTCTTCTCAAAGTCCATTTCATTGGTGCCCATGAAAGGCATTAGGTAATGTCTATTGTCCAATGGCTCAATTGTTCCTAGGGGTGACGTTGTCTGGGTGATGTCATCTGGCTCCAAGGCGGGAAAACACCTTCTTAAAATGCATGGTTGTCATGGAGCTCAGTTACAGGCCAGCTGCCAGTTTCTAAAAATAGTCCAGGGCTACTTAGGAAGGTCTGGTTTCCCTGTGGAGATTCAACTCAAACATGGATTTAAAAGGGGTTTTGCATAACCCTAAAATATCCCTTAAACTAAAAAACATAACCAAAACATTAGAAATTTAACAGAGAATAAACTTTCTAACTTGGGAAAACTTTAATTAACAATTTTAACCAGTCTTAACTGGGTCTCAGGGCAAATCAACCATGTGAAAGTCATTTTTATAATTTTACATATGACAACTCCCCCCTTTTTAGCCCAGTCTATTTGACTTTCGCATCAAACAGAGGTGGGTAACTCTTCATGGATGGTACTCAGTTGTTTAAAGTCATTGTATACTTGCTGAACAGGTTTGTCGTGTTTCCTGTCCTTGTTGGATTGCTTGACATTCATGATCTTCTGGGTAGATGGTGCATGTTGTTGATTGGCTTGAAGGTCTTGTATGAGGGTGTCGTCCCGCAGTTTTCAGTTTTGCAGTGTTTTCAGTTCTGTAAATAGTTTCTCACGCACTTTCTGTAAACATGGCCATGTTTTGCTAACCGTCTTTCATATTTTGCTGTCTTTGATGTTTTGCATTCCTTTAGTTTAGGAGGAGTATATAACAGACATTTCTATTGACCAGTGGAATTGAGAGGAGGAAAATCTCATCCTCCAATCCACGGTGGTTTCTAAGAACATAAAGACTGAGGGCAGAGGTCGGCCCCCTTTTTCCTGGCCTCTGCCCTGGCTGCTCTTCTCCTGACATCCTGCGTCTCATGTGCTTATTTCGTGTCCGAGAGCGACATGAGTGGCATACTTTGGACAACAGAGATTATTAAGCGAATAAAACAAGGTATTAAGCAAGGGAGAAAAATAAGACCTGCAAGGGAAAACCCAATGATTATAAGTACCTTCTTCCACCACTCCCCTTTAAAGGTGTTGTTCCACCATTCGGTGGTGGTAATGGGGTACCACTTCTGCACCGGGGCATGAACCAGCTTCCTGATGTTTTGGGTGATCTTCAACAGTTTCTCCATGATCATCAATGTGCAAGCAACAGTCCGAAGTGTTAAATTTCCCACAAACTCCGCCTTCCTCAGCTAAGAGGTAGTTGAGTGCAAGAGGATTTTGGTAAACAGCTGCTCGAGTTTGTGTCTGCTGGGTGCTGATAAGTTCAATAGCGGAAGTAGTTTGATTTGAGATGACTTCAGTCAGAGCCTGTAATCTAATAATTCAGTTCAGCATATAGATGAGAGTCATATAACCCCAGCTCCCACCCATCCTGTGCCCAAGTGGCAGGTCCGTAAGTCTCAAGAATTCTTTCTGGGTGCCATTC
The DNA here is from genome assembly GCA_013397815.1 of Aleadryas rufinucha. Taxonomy (NCBI): domain Eukaryota; kingdom Metazoa; phylum Chordata; class Aves; order Passeriformes; genus Aleadryas; species Aleadryas rufinucha. The sequence goes on along the minus strand of VZTH01010703.1, from coordinate 12,366 downwards.
TTCCTTACCCCATCTTTAGGTTCCTCCTATCACGTCTTTTAGCTCTTTGCAGTTCATCATAGAGAGGAACTCCAAGATTATTTCCAGCCTCCTCAGACAGAAGAAAAAAACTGGGTTGTATAGCCCCAAGGGTGCAGCTTCCACGCCAATGGGAAGGCAAATTAGAGTACACCAGTTTTCCACAAATCCAATATAGTTCATGTGGAGCCTCCCAAAAACTGGATTGTGTAATGGAGGCAGAAGTGCAACATTTGGAAATTTGTGGAAGGACAGAATACAGCTGACTTTTCACTTCTCAGCATTGATAGAGCTGTTCAGCAGGATGTAAAATACAGCTCTTACCTTTAATCTTTTCCTTCGACCAGAATATCTCTGGCTCCTTGGGAATCCACCATTGTTTATGCCCGTCGGTGACCAGATATCTCTTGCATATTGTTTCTCCAACTTGTTTGGTAAATCTCTTTCCCTTTCTCCAAATGCTCTCCTGCCCAGTAACTCTGTACCCTAACTGCCAAATTTCATTGTCCTTTCAGGTTACAGAAGGGAGGTAGTCCAATCTCGCTAAATCCGCGAGAGCATTTTCCTTCTCTCGTGTTTCCCTTCTGATGTCCTCGTATGTGCACTACCGAAATACCTTTTGGTAACTTTAGGGCCTCTAAGATGTTTAGAATGAGACCTTTATGTAGTATGTCTTTTCCTTCAGTAGTAAGAAATCCCCGCTCTGCCCAGCTTTTGCCAAAGGTATGTACTACTCCATAGGCATACCTAGAATCGGTGTAAATGATTCCAATAACTCCGGCTAACCTCTGTAGTGCTCACTCTAGAGTGTACAGTTCACATACCTGAGCTGACCACGCTGCAGGTAGCCTCCCTTTCTCTAATACACGGAGTTGATGCCCATCTACTACAGAGTAGCCAGAGCATCGTTGGCTGTCCGCTTGGCTCCCTCAGGATAGCTCGCTGTTTGCCCGGGTAACCAAGTGGCCCTCCTGAAGGACTGCTCGATATACCAGCTTTTGCTGCAGTCTGTGTCAGGTGGCCGATGTGAGGCAAGCCACCCCCCGGCTGGGATACCCTGCCTCGAGGGATGCAGGTGTGTGTGCTGCGAAGCGCCAGAGGAAGGAGGCAAAAAGAGAGAGAGAGACCTCCAACAGGGTTTATTAGCGAACTGGGGAAAGGGAAATCGCTGAGGGTACACAGCTGGGGTTCGGGGTTTTGAGGGAAGGAAAAGGGGGCGGGGGAAGCCCCCTCAACCAATGGAACACAAGTAAATGGGAGGTACCAAGGGCACAGCACCAATCGTATACAGTCAACAGGGAGGGTCTTTCTACACGAACCAACCATGGTTCGTAACTTGCTTAACCTTGTGGAAGTAGGGGAGGTTCTTACTTTGTCTCTCCTCCCAGGGGTCTGCCCTAGGGGTGGCTCTTACTCTATATCTGTGCCCAGGGAGACGCCCTCTGACTCAGAGTCACTGAGTCATTGGATGGCCAGGGCCTGATTGGCAGGGATCAGCCACATCCCAGCTGGCATAGTGGGTGGGGACACCACCACATCTCCCCTGTTTCTATTTAATAACTTGGGAAGGATGTGTTTAAAACAAGCCAACAACAAGATGACTACAGATGATGCCACAAAGATTTCAAAGAAAGTCCTCATCACCGAGGCAGTCCATTTGAATATCCCCCAGTTATTGAATAGGCTCTGCAACCAGTCGTCGCCCTCCTTCTTCAGGTCTTGCAATTGATCTTTTAGGAGTTGGATGTTCCTAAAGATGCTCTGACTGTGTGAAGCTAAATCAGTGCAACACATGCCTTCGAATTCCTCACACCTGTGCCCATGGGCCAGGAGGAGAAAGTTGATGGCCACCCTATTTTGGAAGGTTGCATGCCTGGTGGTTTCCTCATCTGCGAGGAGTTCGCTTAGGGCCCTAGAAGTATAGTTAGCCTGTTTATCTAACCAACATTCCAGGTGACGAATTTGGCCAAGGGCTCTAACTGCTGCAACCCATGGGAGGAAAATCGAGACTACAACCCTTTTGGAGTAGGACCAATCAATAATTTTGGAGTTGCAGTCCTCTGTCACCTGCCTGATTGCTCTTTTGGGTCTCTTTTGGGAGAGTGTCCAATCAATAAGGTGATTTTTGTCGGGTGTCATCAGCGCCAATTTGCCCAGGGTGCAGGGGCCTCCTTGCAAATGGGATGGTATCCTGGACCACACCCTATCCCCGCAGATCAGGAACACTCCTGAGGGGAGTTTCCTAGGCCTTTCAAAGGACCAGGTAGGACCATCCACTGTGGAGTTGCACCACGAGACCATGTTATAGGTCAGGCTGTGGGGATTGGTGTTCACAATGTTGGGTTTGGGGTCAACCCCCATATGGTCTCCGGTTGAATTTGTAATTGAAGTGGACGCAGTAGCTGGCCTTAGAGGAACCGAGGAGTGCCAGCTCCTGCGGCTGCTCAGGGGCCACCGGGAAGATCTTGGTCCACTCCTCCCAAGTTTGCATGGGGTCGGGTTTTTTGCCAGCAAAGGGGTAGTCATTTGGTTTTAACGGGATCCCCACCAGACACGTGGACATAGGATTGTCAGAGGCATTTAAGGAGAGGCACATTTGTGACTGGTTCAAGGCCTTGGCTAGGGTGACCCAAACGTTGGCCTTGGGCTGGGGTACTATCCATCCTGCGATCGGTGCGGTCATCAGCACAATGAGGATCACTATTGTGGCACACATCTGCAAGCAAACACACAAATTTTAAACAAACAGACATTAAGCAGAATTCTAAAACTGGGCCAAGATGGCCAATACCAAAAGTTCTGTCCAGAGGCCTAAGTGACCTCTTCCCTTTGTTCTCCTTGTTCCTTAGGATCTTTCCCTAAATAGGGTCTGATCCATTTGCCAGGGACCCACTTTGTTCCTTGTGGGGTGGATACACAGCCGTATCCTCTCCCCCATGTTATCAGCTTAAAAGGTCCCTGTATCTTAAAGGTCTCTGGGTCCTTTATCAGGACTGGTGGTTTGTCCTTCCACTTGCAGTTCACATTTCGATTAAAATGTCTTAAAATCGGGGGGTTCGGCTCCTCAAAGGAGCAGTTCAAGAAGTTGAGGGTGAAGAGTGCTCGCGCCAGACGCGCTGCCGGTGTATTTATCTCCTCTCCCCCTTGCTGTTGCTCCAGCATCCTTTTCAAAGTCTGATGAGTCCTCTCCACAATGCTTTGCCCAGTTGGGGAATATGGAATACCCGTGGTGTGCTTAATTCCCCACTTTTGCAGGAATTTTGTCAGTGCTGGGGACGTGTATGCGGGTCCATTGTCTGTTTTAATCTCTTGGGGAATTCCTGATACCGAGACGGCTTGCAAAAGGTGGTTGACCACGTCTTTGACCTTCTCCACCACATGTGCAGTTGCATACGTTGCTCTTGAAAAGGTGTCCACTACAACGTGCACATACTTTTGCCTGCTGAAGGAGGGGACATGGATGACGTCCATCTGCCACATCTTGCAACTGCCTGTACCCCGGGGATTGACCCCTGACCCCAGGGATGGGAGTTGTTGTTTTTGGCAGTTCGGGCATGTCGCCAGAATGGCCCTCACCTGGTCATGGGTCAGGCGAAACATCCGGACCAAGGCAGGGACATTTTGATGGAACAGAGCATGGCTAAGCTTTGCCTGCTGGAAAACATCTGGGAGAGTCACGTTACGCACCGCCATGGCAAGTTGGTCTGCCATGCGGCTCCCCTCGGCAATGAAGCCAGGCAGGTCAGTGTGTGATCTCACGTGCATTACGAAAAAGGGTTGCTCTCAGTGGGAGATAAGGTCAATTAATTTCGAGAGCAAGGCATGTATTTGGGGATTTTTTAGTTCTCTTAAAGTGGCCTGATCCGCTCTTGAGACTACTCCCACCACATAGGCCGAATCGGAAATCAAATTGAAAGGTCCCGGAAACCTTTCAAAAGCCCTGACAGCGGCTGCCAACTCCACCACCTGGGGTGAGCCTGAGACCTTTTGTATATCGGACTCCCACTCCCGAGTCTCAGGGTCCCTCCAAGTGATCACTGACCGGTTGGAACGGCCTGAACCATCTGTAAATACGGTAAGTGCATCTAAGGGCTTAGGGCTTTGCATCGTTTTTGGAGTTAATTTAAAGTTAGTGTTGAAAAGTTTGTGTTTGAGGTAGTGGATGGATATCTGTCCCGGGTAAGAATCAAGAGCATATTGTAAATTCGGATTGCTCTCCAATAAGATTTCAAATGCATCTTTGGTCAAAGGTAAGAAAATGCATGAGAGATCACACCCCACCAGGGTGCGCAGATGTGACCTCACCTTCATGATCAGCTTAGCCACATGCTCCTGTGGCGTGTTAATGCTTCTGGATGGCTGGTATGGGAGGAAGACACACTTGATTATCAGCAAGGGGTCTCGCTGCCCAACATCCCACTGAAAAATGAGCTTGTGCAAATATGGCAGTGCCCCCAATACAGCTAGTTGGAATGGCAGGCTCAGGTGGTACCTGTATGCTTGCCTGGAGGAAAGGGCCTCCTGCACTTTGCAGATGGCTTGTTTTGCTCCTGAGGTTAACTCCTGAGGGGCACTGAAGTCATCAGTGCCCGCAAGCAGGTTGAACAGTGGGGCCAGGTCCTCTGTAGATAGCCCCAGTATCGGTCTCACCCAATTTATGGACCCACATAACTGCTGTAAGTCCCTCAGTGTTCTTGGGTTATTGATGATTTGCAGGGGCTGGGGTGTTACTGTCCTGTCTGAGATCAGGAGGCCAAGGTATTTCAGAGGGCTAGTCCTCTGCACCTTCTCCTCCTGAATCTCAAACCCGTGCTCATGCAAGGCACTGACGAGTTTCTCCAAGGTCCAGTCCAGATAGGTTTGTGTCTTGGCACACACCAAGATGTCATCTATGTAGTGTAGCAGTATGGATTGGGCCGCCAGCTTCCGGATCGGGGACAGAATACGCGCGAGATACCACTGACAGATTGAGGGGTTGTTCTTCATCGCTTGGGGAAGAACCCGCAAGTGATACCTGTGCATGGGAGCCCCACGATTGATTGGTGGAACAGAAAAAGCAAAGCGGGGGGCGTCGGCCAGGTCTAGGGGAATTTTGAAAAAGCAGTCTTTCAGATCGATAACAGCCAATTTCCAGTCCCTAGGAAGCATAGAGGGAGATGGCATCCCTGGTTGTAGAGGCCCCATGTCCTCAATCATCTCATTAATTTTCGCAGGTCGTGGAGGAGCCGCCAGCCATTCTTCCCCATCTTCCTGATCACAAAGACTGGGGAATTCCAAGGGCTATTAGATGGTACAATAGTCCCTTTCTCTAGCTGCTCGTCCACGAGTGTGTTGAGCGTCTTTAATTTGTATTCAGGCAAAGGCCACTGATCGACCCACACGGCGGTGTCTGTTTTCCAATTTAAGTGCAGGGTAGGGCGCTCCACAGTGGCCCTTCCTAAAAATTTTGAGGTGTAGCTGAGGGAATCTGGATGTTTATTCCCATGTTCGTTCGGGCCATGAAGTCTCTACCTTACAGGGTAAGTCCAGAGTCAATAAATGCACGGACAGAAGCAGTCCGACCCTCTGGTCCCTCTATTTGAATAATGTCCTTGCTTCTCAGGGCTGGTACAGTTCCCCCTGTACCAGAAACGAGGCCCTCCACACCCTGCAGCTCCCACTGTGATGGCCAATCCGCGGTGAAAGTTATTGTTATGTCTGCCCCTGTATCCAGCATGCCCGCTAGAGGCACGTGGGCGTTGTCATTGTGAAGCGTGCAGGTTGTGATGGGACGGTCTTTGCCCAAAATGCTGGCCCAGTATACCCGTGGTGGTGCCAAGTACACGGAGGGGTCTTCAGGCATTAAAACTGCCTGAGCAATCTCAAAGTCTGCTGGGAGAAAGAGTGGAGGGAAGACACATCTCACCAGCAGCTGGAACTGTCCTTTGTCATTGATTAAGACTGCTGAGATAATTTCCACACGCAGCAATGAGTCTTGGGGGTTACCCAGCACAAAAACAAACTGGTTCAAAGCAGGGGGTACAGTATTAACCGTTATATGGTACATCTGTACCCAGTCAAATCGTGTGGGTTCGGTCAGTGTGATTTTCAGTCTTGGGGCAACCTGGGTATTTGTATCATAGCGTGTGGTTGCCTCGCCGCGCTTCTCATTCAGTTTCCCTGCTGCAATTGGGATATCTGCGGTGCGGTGGGTCTGCTCGCCCGCGGTGTTCCTGACCGCTGGTGTTTTGGAGCTGGTGCTTTGCAGAACCTCGCCGTGTGTCCCTTCTCCTCGCAGCAGTAGCACCTCCGTTCCGCTTCTCTGGACCCTGGACAGGCGCGAGGACTGTCGTGACCGACGATGTTATGGTCACTCCCCCTCTCGTTTTTAAGGGCTCATGGTCACTGTGGACGGCTCTTGTGCAGGCCTCGGTCATATGTTGCAGTGTTGGTGGGGGGTTAAAAGGGAGAGCATTAATAATTCGGTGACAACTTTCGTTTGCGTTCGTCTTTGCCAACTCCTTAACCATCATGGCCCTCAAATTTAGGTCCTCAACTTGTTTTTCAATGGCTGCCTGCAACCTGTCTACAAAGTCCATGAATGTTTCTTGTGGATACTGTCTAATGCAGGCATAGTTGGGAAGGATTAGTGATTTGGAAGGCATTGTAAACAATGCCTTTTCAGCTGCTCCTCTGATATTAATCAGGACAGGCATGGGAATAGCTTGGGCCTGATCCTGGGGTTTGGTATGGTCGCCTTCACCACAGACAAGGTCAATGCTGATATTGACATTGTCTGGGTCGCGTACCCAGATAGGGAGCAAGTCAGTCAGCTGCCTTTTCCATATAGATTCCCACAGTAAGTACTCCGTGGGAGTGAGCACACAAGACATGATCTTTTTGATGTCAAAGGGCACTAAAACAGTGCTTGAAAAGACAGCGGTAAATAAGCTTTTAAAATAGGAGCTATCTCTCCCGTATTCTTTTTGTGCTTTGCACAAATCCTTGAGGTGCTGATAGTTAAAAGGCTCCCATTGGAGATTGCGACCGTGGTGATTGTAGGTAGCCGGGGCAACAAAAGGATGCCCTGGATGTTTGGGAAATCCAATGGCTTCGCATGATTCGGGGGATTCAGGTGAATGAGGGGGGAGGGCAGGAGCGTGGGAACAGGAAGTGTGGGAACAGGAAGCATGGGAATCCAAGATGGAGGTAGTTCCGGCCCCATGAGCATGGGAACCGGAAGTTCCACTTGGAGGGATTAGGTCATGGGAAAAGGAACAGGAAGGGGAGGTATAAAAGGGATTGCCACACCCCTGTGAGGTGGGGTGGGTGGTACTCGTACAATCCGATGATGTAACCTGGGTGGTACCATGGGCAGGGCTAAGTTTAGGGGTGGGGATTTCCAGAGTGGGAAAGAATGGGTTCCGGGGAGAGACACAAAAGGGATTGTGGGGAGAAGAAAGGGTTTTGGTGGGACCAGCCATGTGGTCACCGCCGTTTTGAGACAGCAAAGCTGGAGGGGGACAGGGAGAAAGGGAAATGGAGGTAGAGGGAGTGGGGATCTGGCTAGGACTAAGTCCTGAGCCATCTTCCCCAACAGTACATCTACACCTCCTGCAACTGCAGGGGGTTCCAACTGGGATAGAGGGTAAGGGACATGAGGGTAAGGAACGTGGGGGTTTGGAGTCTACAGCAGCATGGCCAGTGCTGGTGCAGTCAGGTGGCTGAGTGGGTAGAGAGGAGTCAGGAGGCAGGTGGCTCTCCTGTGCCTTTTGGCATGCTGCTCCTGTCGGCTCCACTGGCGAAAAGGAGACTCTTGAGGATTGGGGGTTTTGGAGCAGGAGGTTTTGGAATGACTTAACCAGGGAGAACGAGGAACTCGGGGGGAAACCTTGGGGCTCTCTTTCACTTTCCTCAATACATTTGCAGCCTCCTTTATCATAACCAATAGAGGAAAAAAATCCTCCTCCTTTTTATCATCTTTTAGTGTCATCAGTTTTCTGCCTACTTTGTTCCAAAAGGCAACCTGGCTCACATTTTCTTTTGTCATCTGAGGGAAGTGGAAGAGGGTCCACCTAACAAATCTTTTTAACAGCTGTTTTCAAAACTTAAATCCACCCCCCTGCAAAAGTCCCACAACCTGAAAATAAATCTCCCTTTGGAGCTGCGAAAGCCTAACACCCATTTTCAATAACAAAAGCTGCCTGCAACCTCCCCCTCTCCCGTGAAAAGGAAAAACTGAGAAGAAACCCTGGTCGCCCAAAAACGAAGGCGAAGCCCTCAATGGCCGCCCCCAGAGTAAAAATCCCAGGAAAAATCACTTACCACAGTACGCAACCAGGCGTCCCAGAAACAGAAATCCACAGAAGGGGTTCTCCAGAAAGGAGCCGGTCTTCGGGGTCCACAAAAATCCACAGCAAAAACACAGAAAAGTCTGAAGGTCACAGCTCGCCCTTGGAGCACCGCGCTCATAACAAGGCATGCTCTACGAGGGTTCGTCAGCGCAGGAAGTCCGAACCGTCCTTCAGGGACTGAGCTCCAAAATCCATGAGTTCGGGCGCCACTTGTCCGCTTGGCTCCCTCAGGATAGCTCGGTGTTTGCCGGGGACACCAAGCGGCCCTCCTGAGGGACTGCTCTTAATCCTCTGCAGTCGGAGTCAGGTGGCCGACAGGAGGCTGGCCGCCCCCAGACTGGGATAGCCTGCCGTGAGGGATGCTGGTGGGTAAGCTGCCAAGCGCCGGAAGAAGGAGGCAAGAGAGAGAGAGATCCTCCAACAAGGTTTATTAAAGAACGAGGGAAGGGGAAATCTCCGAGGGAGCACAGTTTGTGTTCGGGGTTTTAAGGGAAGGAAAAAGGGGGTGGGGGAAGTCCCCGCAACCAATGGAACACAAGTAAATGGGAGGTACCAAGGGCCAAGTACCAATCATACACTGTCCATGGGGAGGGCCCTTTTACACAAACCAACCATGGTTCGTGTGCTGTGGAATCTTCTGGAAGCAGGAGAGGTTCTTCCTTGGTCTCCCCACCCAGGGGTCTGCCCTAAGGGTGGCTCCTATTCTGTGTCTCCACCCAGGGAGACACTCTCTGACTCAGAGTCACTGAGCCATTGGATGGCCAGGGCCTGATTGGCAGGAACTGGCCACATCCCAGCTGACTCAGTGGGCGGGGACACCACCACATGTATTGGTCAATCCAAAGTCTACAACAGCCAATTAAGCCTAATAATTGTCTAATTTCCCTTTTGGTTTGGGGTGGAGGTAGATTTAGGACTCCTTCAGTTCTTTCGGAACTCAATTTTCTTGTTCCATGCCCAATTATATGTCCTACGTACTTCACCTCCTGTTGGACGAATTGCAATTTTGATTTTGAAACTCTTCAGCCATTTTTCCCTAGAAAGTTTAATAATTGAATGGTAGCCAATTTAACTGTGGATTCCTGCTCTCCGGAGAGTAGCAGGTCATCCACATATTGTTTTACCTGTACACCTTCTGGTGGAGAGAAGGAACTCAACAAGTCCTCCAGAGCCTGGCCGAAGAGTAGGTGACTCGGTATAATCTTGTGGGAGTCGAGTCCAGCGCAGCTGCTGCCTCCTTCCAGTATCAGGGTCCTCCCAGGTGAAAGCAAAGATGTTTCTGAAACAAGAGTCTAGAGGACATGACCAGAATGCATCCTTCAAATTGATCATGGAAAACCAGAAGTGTGTTGGTGGAACTTGGCTTAGTAGGGTATAGGAGTTCTGTACCAGGGGATACCTGACTTGAACCCTCTTATTAATTTCCCTCAGGTCTTGAACCAACCTGAAAGTCTTATCAGGTTTTTGTACGGCCAAGATGGGGGTATTGTATGGAGATTTGCAGGCTTCCAAAATCCCGTCCTGCATCAGTTCTTGAATTACAGGCTTTAGGCCCTTCTACTTGTCTTGGGACAAAGCAGTATTGGGGCATCTTAACAGGTCGACTGTCAGGCAGCAGTTCAATAGTGATTGGGGTTATATCTATCCTGCCTCAGTTACCTGGCCTGGCCCAAACCACAGGATCAATCAATTGCTCATCTTACTGGGACAAGGTGAACAATTTAACCCTCATCTGTCCTTCTTGTGGGACCACTCCTATTTTGAGAGGGATCTGGAAGTCCCAACCAAACAAATTGTACCCAGCCTGAGGCAGGAATAATAAATCCCCTTTCTGAGTTTGTCCATCTCTGGATAGTGTCACACTTCTGATGATAGGAACCGGGAATGACTCCCCTTTGGCTCCAGTTATGTTCAGTGTCTCATTGCTTATACTGCAGCCCTCGGGTTTCTGGATGACACAGGTCCTCTCGGCCCCTGTGTCAACCAAGAAATCCATTAATTGCTCCTGGGGACCCACTTCCAATTTTATCAAGGGGTCAGCTTGGTGTTCACGCCCCAGGAGATAGAGCCCCTGACCTCCTCAGTCCTCCAGGGACTGTCCTTCCACCTGGAAGGCTCCCTGGTCTCTCAACTTCCTTGGACATTGCCACTGCACATGGCCTTCCTCTTGACAGTAAAAACAAATGGGCTTCCTTGGTCTGCTGTCACCTTTTGCCTCAGAAGCCTCCTTTTAAAGAGGGGGGGATGGTTCCCAGCCATCATGATTCTGGCTTTTGCTTTCAGCTTTTCCTCATCCCTCCTGATGTACACCTTTTGTGCCTCCACCAACAGCTAATCCAGACTTCCCTCTGGCCATCTTTCCAATTTTTCCAGTTTCCTCCTAATGTCCGGCCAGGAGTGTAATACAAAATGAATTTTCAACATTGACAGCCCATTTTCACTGTCTGAATCAATTCCCGAATATTGCCTTATGTTGTTTCTCAGTTGGGTTACCCAAGCAGTTGGGGATTCATCTTTCTCCTGCTCCCTGGAAAAAGCCTTTTTCATATTGTTAATGCAAGGAACAGCCTCTTTTACACCTCTTATGATTAGTGACCAATAATCAGTCATGTTTCTCCGGCCCTCTTCAGAATTTGGGTTCCAATTCGGTTCATTTAGGGGCATTTTATTCTGGCCAATTGGCTCGTGATTGTTCTCCCGGTCCCGAATATTTATCCCAGCGGTTCTTATCATCTGTCTCTCCTCAGGAGAGAACAGTGTTTGCATGATGGATTGCAACTCTCTACAGGTGTAAATATTTGGGCCAAGAAGTTGGTCAAATTGCTCCGAGAGACCGACAGGGTCACTCAATAAATTCTTCATTTCCCTCTTAAAATCTCGTACATCTGCTGATGTGAGGGGTACATTCACATATCCAGTCCCTCCCTGTGCTCCCATGATGGGTACCTCTCTCAAGGTTAGGGCCCTGTAACTATGGGAGTCACATGGGCAGGGAGGACATCCAATTTTGATGCCCTGTCTCTTTCTGGTTGAGGAGACTGGGCCTCCTGAATCAGAAAGGGTCGAATTTTGGACCTGATTACTAGATTTTGGCATGGAGGAGGATGGCTGTTCATCGTTGCCAATCTCTGTAATATAATTTGAACTGGTTTGGTGATCCATTATTGAGAACTCTTCAATTTCTTTCTCAGTTTCAGGGGATGAACTATTTTCAGAGGCAGAGGGGAGTACATGAAGAGAGTCCCACCTTGGTTGATTTACTTTCCTATTTAAAGACTTGTTTTTAATTTCCTTTATTGGCAAAATTGAATTTGGTTTGTCTGTTTCTTTTTCTTTTTCCTAATACTTGAGCCAAATTTGTGCATATTCTAATTCTTCTGAGTTTGGAGTGGCCTTGTAGTGCATGTAGGAATACAATGCCCTACAAACCCACTGCTCATTTGAGCCACATTTTGGCCAGTAGAGCCCATCTTTTCTAATTTTTCTTTTTGGCCATTTTAGTACACAATATTTAATCATGATACACTGATCCTTTTCTTTTGTCAGTTGATTCTCTTCCCAATTTTTGAGCATAATGCCCAAGGGGCTCTGTGGAAAGATCTTTTATTTCTTGAGTTGATTCTTTCTCTTGCTAGTTGCCTGTCCCATCTTGCTTATATGGAGAAGGCACACAAGTAGCTAGGAAGTGGCCTGTTGTTGTGATCTGTTGGATCACTGCCGTGGGTGGTCTCCTATCCGCTGCAGATGGTCCAGTCGGGCGTAATCCAAAGGGGAGGTAAAAGGAAAAAAACCAAAAATCCTCAAAAATTCGCCCAAAAATGGATCCCAGACAGGTCCCCAAAAGAGTTGTCAAAAATAAGATACAACTCTTATTTTTAATTAGAATTAAAAATGATTTATTAAAAGAAAAAGCAATTAAAATTAATCGCGAAAAAAATTAAAAGCCGGGAACGCAGCGATCCGAGATGCTTTCAGCCTGCAGGGCTATAAATCCAGGGCAGGGATCCACAGCGCT
>VZTH01010702.1:141337-171957 GCA_013397815.1 Aleadryas rufinucha | reverse complement strand
ACCAGTCCAGGAGCAAATCAACACTTTTTTGAGTTTTCAAATCCAATTCCTTTCTGCTTATATGTGTTTTTTTAAAGTAATTTCTTCATGTTCACAGTAACTTCTAAATATTTTCTTTAAAAAACACAGCCACGCACTCAGCAGAGTGAGGGAAATACATGTGTGAGTAACAATATCTAAGCTTATAGATTATAATAATGATCATAATATTTTTTGCTGTTTATTCATGTTGCATTTGATATTTAAAAGCTCTCTGTAGAGAAAGGCATTTACTGAAGTTTTGGACAGGGATTGGCATCTTGAATTTTAGAGTTTGTGAGAAATTTGGCTGTTCTGAACCTGCCCTGTGTAAAAACCAGTAAAGTTTTCAGGTCTGCTTTGGGCTGCCTTTCAGAGGGCTCAGTCTTGTTCACTTGCTAGGCCTGTGTTCTTGTAGTCACTAAAATTGCATCTGTGCCTTATTGTCTGCAGATGACGGGATCAAACGAGTTCAAACTCAACCAAACTCCAGATGATGGGATTTCATCAGTAAAGTTTAGTCCAAACACATCTCAGTTTCTGCTTGTTTCATCCTGGGACACGACTGTTCGGCTCTATGATGTTCCTGCCAACACCATGAGACTCAAATATCAGCATTCAGGAGCTGTCTTGGACTGTGCTTTTTATGTAAGTGTGGGAGGGGTTTTTTAAATTGTTATTTTACAGCAGTGGAGTGCCCAAAGTACGAGAAATTGTCAGTCCCTGAAATTAAAGAGGGGACCTACCTGTGCTTTTTTTTCACTGAATATTTTGTCATGTGGCTGATGCTGTACTGTGGATCAACACTCAGGTAATCAAATGATACCTCCATTCTAAATGAGTTTTAGGATTACACTGCACTTAGATGGAACTTAGGTTGTCAGTCATTTGAAATATGAAGAAATGGAAATGATTTGGTGTAACCTCTAACTGCCTTTTTAAAATTTATTTTAGTTTTACTTTTAAACTAAAGAAATTCATATTGCTCAAAGCACTTAAACATTTTGCAAAGCTTCTGTTTAAATCTGGGTCAGACCTTAACATTTGTGTCTTAATTCCCATCTTCCCAAAACTCATGAAAGCAAGTCCTGTGTTATGAGTTTAGGATATTGAATGCAGAGCAGCCATGGAAGCTTAATAAGGTAAATTTTATGCTTTATAGGATCCTACCCATGCCTGGAGTGGAGGGCTGGATCAGCAACTGAAAATGCACGACTTAAACACGGACCAAGGTGAGCAGATTGAATTCTAAATGCTGTCAGCAACTGGCCTAAGCTTCAGATTTATGTACTTACATGCACAGAATATGCTTCAGGTTCTTTAGATGGGGGATATTTAAGTATCTGGCAAAATAACCAATGGCTTTAATAAGGAGCACCTAAAAACCTGGAAGAATTTGGCAACTTGCCAGACAGTTTGGTAGCTGCTTGTAGGATTCCTTGAATTGGTTTTCTGATGATAATCCTGCTCTACCATAGGCTGCAGTGTCTTAATTAGGGGGAATTAGCCAAGCTGAACTAAAACTGAGCATGTTCTTTTTTGGAAGTTTGTGGTTTGGATGTATTTAGAATGATCTTTCATAGCAGATGATACAAAGCTTTTGCTTTTGGCATGACCTTGTACTGCAGTTTTTTTCTAAGAAAACATTGCTTGAAAGTAATGGTTCCAGTGCCTTGTTGGGCAAAATATGGAACTGCTTTGGCTCACTTTTTTGTGTGTTTTTAGAGTGTTAAAGAGAAAAGCAAATTTCAGGCAGTCACCAGCACCAGCCAATAGCCAGGGCTTGACAAATGGGTGTGTGCAGTAATGGTACCAAAAAGCTCAAATAATTCTGCCATAGCTGACTTTGTACAATGGTCTATTTTAATATTTTTATTAACATGTAATACTAACTGCTTTCTCTTGTCATATTATTAATATACACAAGCTTAAGTTCCTTTCTCTATTAGTGTGTTTGTCAGTGTGATACCAGTTGATACTGAACATGCTTTATACCTGTAAAGATCTCTCAGTGTCTGCCTAAAATTCTTAAATCCTAAGCTCAAGGGACATAAGTTCAAATTTAACAATCCTGATCTTGGCAAAATTTATGCTTCTGAAGGCTGAACTATCCATTACTGGGACTTCTGGCATAGAAATGCACCTTTAGGATGTCAGAAAATGCATGTACTGCAGTAGTGTTCTATTTTATTCTTTATTTCCCACGTTCTGACTGTTTGTAGGGCCAGTAAAGTTGCAGTGTGTTGTGTTTTCTTACAGAAAACCTTGTTGGTGCCCATGATGCTCCTATCAGGTGTGTGGAGTATTGCCCAGAAGTGAATGTCATGGTGACTGGCAGCTGGGATCAAACAGTGAAACTCTGGGATCCCAGAACTCCCTGTAATGCAGGAACCTTCTCCCAGCCTGAAAAGGTATGTGCTGCATGCTGCATTCCAGGTGTCAAATAATGCATCCTGGGACTGAAACATCACACAGGACACTGCCTTGAGTGAATTTGTGAAGTTATGATTAATGGTTTTTAAACTGGGTGAAAGAGTAGCATTTGAAAAGATTGGTATTCAGAATATATTGCCATTTCTCGGTGAAGGCTTTGAGCTTTCCTCAATGTACCTTAATTCTTGGTGCTTGTGCTGGACCAAAATCCTTAAAATTGAAAAAAAATTTGAAGGAAAACCAAGCATCTTGGCTTAATTGTAATATGCACAGTTGATTTCCTTAGATGTTGAGATTTTCTATACATCAGACCCTGGCAGTGCTGAGGTTTGATTGTTCTGGAATGTGCACAGAGATGTATCTCTATAGGAGGCCATTTATGTTGCCTGAAGTAGTATTTTGGTTTTTTACTTGTGTTCAAAACATTGAACAGAATTCCTTGTATTGTGATTTACTTGATGTACTGATGCCTAGTAAATTTGGATATTCTCCTAAAGCTGACATCCTCTGTGCTAATGGGAGACTCAGAGAAATAAGATAAAATGTGATGTCTTCAGCTTTTTCTAATGGCCATATGATGTGTTAACTTCCCATGCTGCTTACAGTGGTGTCATTGAAAGAATTAACAGGAATTCCAGGTTTTTTTCAGAGGCTCCTAAACACAGGCTGGCTTGCTGGATAATTTTACATACGCATATTTTTTTGCCTGTACCTTTTAAAAATTTCATTTAGCACTGTGACATCCTATTGTCAAGTCCTAATTATGAGCCATCATTACCTTCCCTTTGGCCCTAAATAGCTCTTACATTTGTTCCAGCAGAGCTGGATCTACTTCTGGCGAGACCTTTGTGCAGAATAAAGTAATTGCATTATTTCTAGTTTTGATTTATAGATGTATGTAGCATGTAAAGAACTGTGATAAATTGCTGACAGAGTATCATATAATGGACAGCCACAGTGAATCAAGCTGCTTATTGGTTCAGCAAGGTTCATTATGTCATTTTTTTAATGCTGCCTTTGATGAATGTGTACACCTACTCCACTGCATGACAACGGTTTCATTTGATTTATGGCTGTGTGGTGGAGAAAGAACACTCACTGTACAGGTGTGACATCAGTTTGTGAAGAAGATTTAAGATATTTAATGTTCTTTATGCCTTTGTTTCCCTGTATGTATACAAACACGTTTTATATAGTGTTTATGGATATTTCTGGACCAATTTTTACATCAATAACGAAAAACTGTCGTGTTAAAATGCGTAACTAATATTGGCTCAAAGTTTTCTTACCCTTTTTAGGCATAATTGGGTAATCAGAAATTTTGGGCAACTCCTGTGTGAACATTTAAGACTTTTCCCGTCTTCAGATCTCAATCTTTAGAGGAAAGTTCAATAATCACATTTTAGATAAGAAAGCGTGCTGGATGGATGAGGATTGGTTAAAGGAAGCTTTTTTATTTATATGTATACATACACACCTGTCTGCTTAGTTTTTTTATTAGAAATTAACTTTATGAAAACATATTTGTAGCAAATGAAAAGTTGTTGTGTCTGATGTTTCAGTGCAGTCTTGTTGGGCTTCGTCCGAGAGCCAGAAAGTGAAACCAAATGAGTGAAATTGTACAAGCACTTGCCAAAATTAAATTGATTCCTTCTGGCAGGATACCTGATCTCTTACACTTTTAATTCCTAGCCTGAGGAATACCCAAGATCTGTTTCCTATGTGTTTGGCTGCATTAGATCACTTGGAAAAAGCTCATTCTCATAGTTTGCTCCTGTTAGCAGCTCAGTGACAGCTGTAGGTAGCTGGATTCCATCTGCTTATGTATCAACAACTTGGGATTCATTCCATAGTAGTTTTTCATGACTAAACATTTTTCCTTTTTCTTTTTTTTCTTTAACATATTACCAGATGAACTGCATCCCAAGCAATAGTTGGAAACAACAATTCATGCACTAAATATTTTCATGTGAAATTTGATAAGCCAAAATTAGAACCTCTGAGCCAAGTTTTGGAGTAGAGTTGAAATTCCATGCCATTATCTTTTT
The DNA here is from genome assembly GCA_013397815.1 of Aleadryas rufinucha. Classification (NCBI taxonomy): domain Eukaryota; kingdom Metazoa; phylum Chordata; class Aves; order Passeriformes; genus Aleadryas; species Aleadryas rufinucha. The sequence goes on along the minus strand of VZTH01010702.1, from coordinate 167,458 downwards.
TTTAATATGTCAAGCATATTGCTTTCTTCAATTTCACTTAGTTTTATTAAAGTATACGAAGTAATGTGGTTTTTTTAATGATTTCTTGGCAGTTTATTTTGTTTTATTAACATGAACCTCAACTCAAAATATTCAGTTTGTGAAGAAAAGTACTTGGTTACCAGGTGGAGAAAAACAGAGAAGAAAATGTGTGATGTGGTTTTGTAGGACTAAACTGCAGGATCATGAATTGACAGTGGGAATGCAAACTGTGCATACCAAGTAGAGATTAATTCCAGTATCCATCACTTCCCCTCCTGTTCCTTTGTGTAGCTTTGCCTTTTGCCATTAAATTTGGTAAATTTAACGCTTGGAATAATTTCTGAGCTTTTGAACGCTACATCAGGGTGTTCTCACTAACCAGCTGCACCCTCCTGCTGCTTATCCCAAATTTGGGTTCTGAATTAAAGCTGAAGGGAATTCTGGTGCTGTGAACTCTATGGGAGATGTCACCAGTTGTGTTAGTGCTCATTGCTGACAGCTTATTCTGTACAGAGAGCAGGGGGTTTTCAGGCTAATCAGTGTTAAATACTGTAAATATTTTTTTTTGAAGGTCTACACCCTCTCTGTGTCTGGGGACAGACTGATTGTGGGGACAGCAGGTCGGAGAGTGCTGGTGTGGGATTTGAGGAACATGGGATATGTTCAGCAGCGAAGAGAATCGAGCCTGAAATACCAGACCCGCTGCATCAGAGCATTCCCCAACAAACAGGTATGGGAGTCATGGCAGCAATCACATTCCTGCTGAATATTCTTCAGGAAAATGGGGGTTTATTTTCAAGTTTATTTTTCAAGTGAGGGTTTGTTTTGTAATCAAACTTTGAGAGGGGGGAGGCTTCCTGTGGCACATTAATTCTTTTTAGTGCAGCTTAGCAGTGTTTGCCACTGACTTACCAGCAAATTATGTTGTCATTTTATTCCTCCAGATTTGTCTCCTTTTTAAAAATAACCTATTTAATGAACCACAATGCTGACATGTAATTAAAAAACATCCTTCCCCTCCCCACTTGCAGTAAAAGAGAGAAAGCCAGAATTGGTGGTTTCTCAGCAGTTTTTATGTATTGTAGCCGTGGTTCTTGAGCAGTCTGTGAACAGGGGCAGGACTAAAACTGCGTGAATGTCATTTCTATATTTTTCTTTTTTTTCTCTCTGAGTCTGTGGCATGCACTGCAGAACCCCTGATCCATTATCCAGGGGGAATTGCACAATTCAGGTGCTCCTACAGCTATTCTGTGCAAGTTAACGTGGTGTGTCTGTGGTATTTCTTTTTCAAGGAAAGCAGGAAGATTGGCTTTCTGTGCCAAACTAATTTGTAAGGGAATTTTCCTGTGTACAGAGTGATAGTACAGGAATTGCAAGACCCAGTTACTTGTTCTTGAACTGGCATGAATGCTTTGTCCATTTTCAGTTCTAGTTAGAGTAAAACAAGCTGATCTTCCAGATTGTATTGTATGATGGATTTTAAAGAGCCTTGTTATAGCTAGATATCATTGCAATCCTATTTCTGAAAAGATCTATTATGGACTTAACTCAGAAGTGATAATAAAAGCATCTCAGGTTGCTCCAAGTCAGGACTGTAATTAACTGGATAAGTGAACACAACTTGTAATCAAGTTTCACTGAAAATACTATTTCAGCTTGAGTGTTTAGTTGTTACTGTAAAGCTCTGAACTAATTTTAATGTAATGTAATTCTGAAACGAAATAGTCCTGTGAGTATCTCTCATATTTCAGATATTTAGGCCCTGGGGAGTAGGTGAGCAAATACAAGGAGTTCTTATCTCTTAACCTTTTTCCCCCCCAAGCACAAGCTTGTGTTTGGACCTGCAGAGGTAATCACAAGTCTCACTGTCAGCTTAAAACTATGATGCAATGAGAATCTCTCTTAGAAAGTTTTTTTCTTCCTTACCACTTTCTTAGAATTTAGAAAGCTATGAAATAAAGTTGTATTGCAGTCTTTTCTCCAGTTGTAAACTTGTAAAACATGTAGCTCCAATTTTTCTTTTTTCTTGTTAGGGTTATGTTTTAAGTTCTATTGAAGGTCGTGTAGCCGTGGAATATTTGGATCCAAGCCCAGAAATCCAGAAGAAGAAATACGCATTCAAATGTCACCGTTTGAAGGAGAATAACATCGAGCAGATTTATCCAGTTAATGCCATTTCTTTCCATAATGTCCACAACACGTTTGCTACAGGTAAATACTCAATTCTTTGTAACACTTCCATCAGTTCCTTTAGTTTTGGTGTAAACAGATCAGCCTTTACTTCATATGCCCTGACGTTTTAAGCATTTAAATAGTATTTCATGCCATGAGCATCACTTCCCCTCCTGTTCCTTTGTGTATGTTTTCCTTTTGCCATTAAATTTGGTAATATGTATATAAATTATTTGATGTAGTGAGAGTTCTTAACTCTTAATATTTTTTGCCCCAAACACAAGCTTGTGTTTGGACCTGCAGAGGTAATCACAAGTCTCACTGTCAGCTTAAAACTATGATGCAATGAGAATCTCTCTTAGAAAGTTTTTTTCTGCCTTACCACTTTCTCAGAATTTAGAGGGCTATGAGATAGCTGAAGAAAAGACTGCAATACAATTTTAACTGCTTTAACAGGGATTTTGGGAAATGCTCATTGTGCTCTTTACTGAGTGAATCAACCCTGTGTTTTTCCTGACAAAGTAATTACGAGTAGTTTTCTTCTTTTCCTGTGCTGCATCTCTTCAGCTTTATTTTTTTTCCTCAATTACAACTTGCAAACTTTTTTTTTTTTTTGAAACACTGTGACTTCCAGGTGGCTCCGATGGCTTTGTGAATATCTGGGATCCGTTCAACAAGAAGCGGCTGTGCCAGTTCCATCGGTATCCCACCAGCATTGCCTCCCTGGCCTTCAGCAATGATGGAACTACCCTGGCCATAGCTTCCTCCTACATGTACGAAATGGATGACATCGAGCACCCCGAGGATGGCATCTACATCCGCCAAGTGACAGATGCAGAAACAAAGCCCAAGTGAGTGTCTGCCTCACCTGCAGTTGAGGCTCTCCGAGCATCCACCCCAAGATTTATTAATTTTCCTAAATTCATGAATAGCATTATTGATGGCAGGAGATAGTGCAGCTTGACAGTAGGGCTGGGTTTGATGTTATCTGCTTCGCCCAAGCTTTCAATATCCGTAGGTTGATAGACGGCTGATGGATAAAATTGTGCCTGGTTGTTTAGTGGGAGAAGAATGTCAAACTCTTATCCTCTTTCAATAGGTGCTATTATATGAAGCTGTAGAGTTATTGCGAGCTCATTGCTTCAGGAATTGAGTGAAGAATTCAAGAATAATTTATTGGAGTAAATGTTACTGTGTTTGGATATTTAAAACTTGGAATGAGTGCGGTCTGTCACGCTGAGTATGCACCCAGCTGTCAGAGTGAGCAGTGAATTTAGATGCTGTTCTAGGAAGGTTGTGTAAAATCAAGGAAAAGCTCTCTCAGTTCCTGGGTGTTGGAGTTTGCTGCAGCCCTTTGATAACACACTTTTCTGTCATTGTTGCTGTCAAAACGAGGCAAACTGATTGATGGAGGTAAAAATTCCTGTTCAACTCGCTTTGGCATGAGTGTTACATAGAAAAATTGCCATCCCAGTGCAGATTTGTGGTGCTGTTAATGATGCTAGCACAGGAGCAGTTGGCTTTATTTTCAAATTCCTGTGCTTTATCACTACTAGGTTTTTTGTCTTGTAGTACTCAATCTGTCTTACACCTTATCAGGTTGTCTCCATTATTAAAAGTGGCTATGAAAACAGATACATAAATGATCAAATTTCTCGAGTTTAAAACCTCAAGACCTTTCCCTCCACTCCCTTAAGTGACTTGTCTGTTGCTTTGGAGCAGCTGTTTTATACCTATGGAGATGAGATATTTATTATTGTATAACTTCCACATCTCTCACTTGGAGACATTTGTTTTAAAGTAAATTTGATACTCCTAGAAAAATAAAGCCAGAACTATTTTAATATTTATGTCCTTGATTTCCTCAAGTGGAAAAAATCCAAATATGATAATTCAAAATTTTTTAAAAATCAGGTTGTACTTGTTACGTACATTTATGAGTTGTTTTATTTTGTTGTGTTTTTCAAAGTTGATAAAAGAATACTTGGCTTCTGTTGGTTTTCTAATAATAAGAGTTGCTTTCAGGGTTTTGTTTTTTGTTCATTGCTAGTTAGAGTTGCTAATTCTGTAGATGCTTCATTCTGCTGTACAAGGAGGTTAATCTACAATTAAACAATATTTCCTCTCGGCCCTCCATTATTTTCTGAAACAGATGGTTCATCATTTCCTGGGCTGTTAAACACAGCGAGGTTAAGGTTAGACTCTAGGGAATCAGCTAGTTTTGAATCTTATTACGCTGTAGAAGGAAAACTAATAAGAATACTCCTTAATATCATTTTGTGACTGTAAACAATTATTTATTAGCAAACAATTGATCCCAGAAGGGCAAATTGTTTGAGTCAGTAATGAGCTGAGAAAAGACAGAGCATATCTGTGTATTTGGAAAATAATTGTAACGTAATTGCAATGCATTTAGACAGGCATCTTTTTGGACCTGTTTCTATCTTTAAATGAATTTCTGAAAACATTAACGAGGTTTATATGCTTTTCTGACATTTACAAGTTGCTTGTGCCAACCTTAGGGCACTAAGAATGATGGGTATATTTTAGTGGTTCAGTAGTGTGAGTCATCTCTGGTTTATTCTAAAAATAAGTTACTTAGGACAGAAGACTAATGGTAGTTTCATAGTAATCTTTTTGCATATTAATTTGAGCCACAGTGTTTCTGCACAATGCATTCTTAGTGCATCAAGATGGTGCCATATTATATAAAGATCACTTTTTTCATCATTAAACTATTATATTCTGTGTCTTGGTACAAGTGAAAGCTGGCTTTCTGCAAGTTTCTGCTTTCCTGGGATGTTGAATGTTCTACCTGCTTATGATTCCTCTAAATATTCTTCCTAAAATAGAGTTTATTTCTTGCAGGTCTACTTAGACTCCTGGTGATGCTCCTTCTCTACAAGAGATGCTCACCTGCGCCTAACAAAGCTCCACTAAAACAACCGAAGTGAGAAGAACAATCTTTGTACTCGTGTTGTTTTATATTAAGAAATGTTTGTTTGTTTATTGTAGTTTGTCTAAATCTGTCATTCCTTGTCTGCTTATAATGTTACTGAAACTGTTTTCTTTCTCTGCTGTCTGGAGCTGAATTAGTTCAGTCCTGTAGATAACCTTTTAAAAAACTTAAACATTTTGTAGTATCTGATTATGAAAACTTTTACTGCTTTCTTATTTGTTCAATAAATATCTATAGGTTTTTGAAAACAAATACTTTGTGTAGCAGCCTTTACTGATTGTGAAACAGATGTTGAGACCAAACCCTTAAATTGCTGAAGTTCTTGAGTTCTGGATCTTCCTGATGGAAAAATTTCTGAACCTTTTATCTTTTTCCAATGAGATGAACTGGGAAATAAAAAGAAATGTTTTTTGTTGAGTATTACCACTAAAAGCTGTCTCACTCAACTCTTCTTGCAGAGCAGACTCAGACTGCTCTGCTGGTCACTTGTGTCAGGTGTTAGTACTTAAATATTTATTTTATAGTGTATAGTAAGGAGGGACAGAAAAGCTGAGGCTTGAGGAAGGTGATTGAGGTGTGGGTATTTTGGATTGGAGGTTGGATTCATACTTCGCTTTGCTTCCAACTTCTCTTCTATCAGTGCCTGTGTAGCCAGTGGGAGCACTTCATTACCTGTAGGAAAACAAACTTGCTGACAACAGGAATGGTACCAGATCGTTCCAGAGAAGGTGGTGATGGAGAGGAAACAGCTCTGTGTGTGCAGAAATCTGACAAACTTGAGCTGCTACCAGGTAGATGTGGTAAATGAGTTGTATGTGGAATACTCTGCAGTTTGTCATGAGCTAGATGTGGATTCTTTGGTAATAGAAACTGGTTTTGATAAGAAAAAATAAAGATCTCTTCTTGAGTTAAATATGAATAATGCCCTCACCAGAGTGCCATCCAGCCTCTGTTCTGGTAGTTGTGCACCACCCTTGTTCCTTGCAGTTTTAATTGGCTTTTTTGCAATGAGGGTTGTGTGGCTGATGTTGGGTAGAGGTGGAATTTTTGATGTCAGCTTAGGAAGTCATAACACCTTGGTGTTCAGGTGTTTTAGTATTTTTAGAAGACTGCTTTGCTAAAGAGGGCCAGTTGGAGCCCAACCCTGGGAGCTAAAGGTTTCTCTGAGAGTGACTAGCAAAGCAATAATAAGCTTGTGGGAAAAAGTGAGGATGTGTCCAAATATAAAAAAAAAGTGTGAAGGCAGAATTGGGCTGTGGGACTAAGGAAGAGGTTTAGTGATGATGTGGAGAAAGGAATATGTGAAATGGAGAGAGGATAGAGTGGGGAGTTCCAGATGCAGAGCTGTGGGGAACAAAGGGAAATGAGAGCTAGAGAGCATAGGGGAAAATAAACAGAGAACTGGGAGAATTCCAAATACTTTGGTTGACAAAGTAAACATAACATAACTTGGAAATGATGCCACCTGTGCAACTTTTCAGTGGTAAGTATTGGGGGAAAAACCTGTTGATGTGCTGAGATCTGCATGTTTCAGTGGGCAGAGTTAGCCCAGGATATGTCTGAGGGAATGGATTTGAATTACTGGTTCTGTTTTGGCTTAAAAACCAGAGGAGGATTTCTTGTGGTGAGTTGGTGTTTTATGTAAATGCTAGAAACAAACAAGAGGCTAGAAAATAGTGAGACAACCAGTGGAGAAAATGAATGTTGGTTGGTCAGGGCCACAGCTGTGTCCATGTGTTGGGTAGAAATATCACAATGTGCAGTTGAAATACAGATATTTCTTCTACAAGATTAATCTCCTTTTTATTAGCACTCTCCTAGAAAAGCAGGTCAAGGCAGAGGTTCATAAGCTGGAGGAATCATGAAACAAGCCTTTTCTGACTTCTGTAACAAGCAGCTGAACAAAGAATATACTGACTCTTGATAGAGGAATTGAGAGCTAAAAAAGCTCCTTCAGTCNGGGGAGTTCCAGATGCAGAGCTGTGGGGAACAAAGGGAAATGAGAGCTAGAGAGCATAGGGGAAAATAAACAGAGAACTGGGAGAATTCCAAATACTTTGGTTGACAAAGTAAACATAACATAACTTGGAAATGATGCCACCTGTGCAACTTTTCAGTGGTAAGTATTGGGGGAAAAACCTGTTGATGTGCTGAGATCTGCATGTTTCAGTGGGCAGAGTTAGCCCAGGATATGTCTGAGGGAATGGATTTGAATTACTGGTTCTGTTTTGGCTTAAAAACCAGAGGAGGATTTCTTGTGGTGAGTTGGTGTTTTATGTAAATGCTAGAAACAAACAAGAGGCTAGAAAATAGTGAGACAACCAGTGGAGAAAATGAATGTTGGTTGGTCAGGGCCACAGCTGTGTCCATGTGTTGGGTAGAAATATCACAATGTGCAGTTGAAATACAGATATTTCTACAAGATTAATCTCCCTTTTATTAGCACTCTCCTAGAAATGCAGGTCAAGGCAGAGGTTCATAAGCTGGAGGAATCATGAAACAAGCCTTTTCTGACTTCTGTAACAAGCAGCTGAACAAAGAATATACTGACTCTTGATAGAGGAATTGAGAGCTAAAAAAGCTCCTTCAGTCACTGCTTTTTGGCTGGTGTTGAGGGCCGTGGAGAAAACATGGAGCCACAGCCATCACTGTAATAGAGTCATCAATCACCACTGACTGCTGGCAGCAGTGAATATCCAGGGTTGTCTCTCACAAGAGCCTCCTAACACCGTGGTATTAGAAGCCAAGTGGCATCTGTGCCCTGAATGTCACAAAAGCAAGCTGGTAAGTGCTTCTTTCTGTTGGCCAGTCCTTCAGGATAATCAGTGTGTGGTTACTTCTTGCAGCTCTGGAGCTCTGCTGCATCTCAGATGGGGTGTTTAGTGCTGGTGCTGCTGTAATTACAATAAATATGAAAAAAAGGTCTGTTTTTAAAAGGGGGGTGTTTTCCCAAGCAAAACCAGTCAAAGCTGAGCTCTGAGCCCCCAACAAACACTGAAGTGATGCTGCTGAGGATGACTTTACAAAGCTGTGTAGGTATTGCTAACTCCATCTTAATTGCCTCATACTTTTGTAGGTGTCCAGTAGTTTTCAGTGCCTTGAAAATGACAGATTTTCTGTAGCTGGAGTCACACAGTCCCCAAGTTCAGCAGTCATTCCACTGCTTTTAGTGCCCAAAAGCTGGGTGTTTCTACCACTGGGTTCTCTTGCAAATTTAGCCTAAATGACACATCCCTCATGAGGGATTGGTATCAGGGGTGTGGAGCAGAACCCATTTCTTTGGACTGGCAGACATCTGCTCTGGTGATTACACCATTAGGTGCTCTCATGTTGTTCAGCATAATCACAACCACAAAGGCAGTCATTTTTTAGTCAATATGCAACTGATACGACTTCTGCTCCTCCAGCAATGTGACATTTGCTCTGAAAAGTGTCAGGATTCTTTGTTTCAAATGCTTTTAGACACATAGAATTTAGAAATGAAGAGTCAAAGACAGGACTTGTCCAGGTATTCTTATAACTGACATGCTAAAGGCTCTCTCTGTGAAATATCTATTTTCCTGAGGCTGTATGTGCAGTTTTTCACTGTATCAGACATTTTCCTATAGCATGAAAAGCACATGTGAATGTGCTAAAACGTGTGATAGCAACATGGGGGAGGTAATAGGCCTTCAGAGTCTCGTGATTACCTGCAAAGTGGATGGGAATAAACTGTTCTCCATGTCCACTGGGACGAGGCATAATGAGCTTAAATTGCAGCAGAGATTAGTGTAGACATTAGGAAAAACTTTCTAAGTGTAAGGATGGTTAAGTCCAGGAATAAATGGCCTGGGGAAGCTGCAGTGTCTCCATCTGTGGAATTTCTCAAGCATGGGTTAGACCAGTGGCTGCCAGGAATGGTGGGATTTTAACTGATTCCATCTTTGGGCAGGGAAAATAAGGCAGTACTGATTGTACTCGTGCATGTTCTGCTCTCCAGCTTCCCCTGGCAGTGGGATCTGATCTCCCAGAGCCAGGGGGGCAGTGCCTGGGAAAAAGCTCTGCAGCCCTTATGGCACCTTCCAGTGCCTAAAGGGGGCTTACAGGAAGGACGGAGAGGGACTTGGGACAAGGGCATGGAGTGACAGGACAAGGGGAATGGCTTTAAACTGACAGAGGGCAGGGATGGGATATTGGGAAGGAATTGTTCCCTGTGAGGGTGGGGAGGCCCTAGCACAGGGTGCCCAGAGAAGCTGTGGCTGCCCCTGGATCCCTGGAAGTGTCCAAGGCCAGGCTGGATGGAGTTTGGAGCACCCTGAGCTAGTGGAAGGTGTCCCTTCCCATGGCAGGAGGTGGAACTGGCTGACCTTTAATGTCNAGGTGCCCCTGCCCATGGAACTGGCTGACTTTTAATGTCCCAACCCAAACCATTCTGTGAGTCTCCAATCATACTTCTTAAAATCAATGTATGCATTCATTTTGTAGGCATTTCTCAACTTGGGTTAATTCTGAATTAGGGTTGATTTCTGAATTAAGGTTAACCAAGAGTAGCTGGCTTTTATTTGCTATATAAATACTTTGTTTACATCAGCCTTACCAGAACTTAAAGCTTGCATCCAGCTTCACCATCAGCAACACTGAACAACTCAGCAGAGCAGCATTAGTTGTGTGTTTTAATCTATTCCCCACTTGCAGAAACCCTCTGTATCCTCTTCTGGGAAAAACACAGGTAGCCTCAAGTAGAAACAAAGCAATAATTTATTCACTTAGGCCCAGGATTTCCTGATAATTAAACTCAGCAAGGGTTGCTTTTCCCTGCTTGTGTTTGCTGCAAGCCGCCCCTGCTCTGCAGCCACAACAACGCCACAAAGGCACCGATTGCCTCATTCTCAGCTCGGCACGGGGGCATTGTCAGAGGTGATTCTGGCTGCAGAATTTGTTCCCTAAATAGATAAAACAGACAAAGGTGGAGAGAGAAGAAATATTCTCATTCCACAGATGTCAACAAAGGCACAGAATAAGGAAGTGAGTTTCCTTGACACGGAGCAAAGGCAGGACTTGAACAGATGTCTTGATTCCTAGTGCACGTAATTGGTTTAATTTTTTGCCTCTGCTCTAGACTTACTGTGGGGAGTTATTTCACTTAATCTTTTTTAGTCCTGTGATGTAATTTTTTTGGTCAATCGAACAGCCAGGCCTTCTGTGTAAAGGTAAATGAGATCATATTGGTAAAAAAGAGTTAAGTCTATATTTTTAAAATGCAATTTCTTCTTATACAATGATCCAGTATACACTGTTGTGTTGATATTTGGTAGTGATACATGGCAAGAGAGATTCCAGTAGAATGCAAAGATTGCCCTTCCTCTAGTGAGGGAGAGATGTGACAGGAAGAAAGTAGAAAGTGCAAGCATTATTAGAGGTTGTGCTTTTAAAAATAGTAAAATGTACCATTGTGTTTCTACATAGTATTATCTAGGCAGAAAAAAAATTAGAATTTAGGCCCTGCAAATCAAGGACTATCAAGAAGTATTAAGTAGAGAATTTGTAACTTGTTTTGTAAAGATAAAAAAAAAATTGGCACAGCTGTAGCCTGTGCAGCAGACAAGAGAGTGGAAACATAAAAAAAAATATTAAAGAAAAAATTATTTACCATGTTGCACACCCTCAGTTTCTGATGCCTCTTAGTGATGAATCAGTTTTTTTGTCCCACACAGAGACAGAGATTTCATGTTCTGGGGAGCTGCAGTGCTGCATGTGCACGTCTGTGGGTTGCAGGATGCTCAGACCTTGCTGCAAAGCTGTGGAGAAGCTGCAGGTGTGTTTTCCCTGGGAGCAAACACAGGGTATTTGTGAATGGGAATGGCCTCCCTGTTCCCAGTCCTGGTTTGCTTTAATATACACATAGTCCCTGCTTTTAATTTTTCACTTGCTAGTGATAATCCCTACTGCCCTCTGCATCACTTAAAGATGTCAACTGGTGGCACAGACTGTAATAAAACAGCATCAATATCTCCTGAATTTGCAAATTGTTTTCAGAACATGACCTTGGCTGTTTCTCTTCCACCTATATTTTTGGTGTTGAGGTTATTTGATTCTTGGTGTGAAGGCTTTGTGTAGTGGCCTGCAAACACACGGGCTCTGGAAGGTGGTGCTGCCTGAGCAGTGAGGTAAGAGCCCTTTTTCCATCAGAGAATATTCATTTCTGCTCATGAGATTTTGGAAGGGAACATTTTAAGAAATATTTGTAGATAAACTTTTCAAATTAAATATCTGGATTTATGTGCAAAACCCTCAGCCCCACACCACAGATTATGTGGCAGGAATTTCACATATTTCTCTGTTCCTCTTTATTTGTTTTTAGGATTACAGCCCTTGGTGTGAAAAAAAAAGGTGCTTAAATCCTTGATTTTTTCCCTTGGTTGTAATGGAGTCACTGTTCTTTCCTTGTCATCTGCAATGCTCAGATGCTTTTAATCAAATCCTCAGGATTTAAATTATTAACCATCTTTTTGGGATTACATTTTTTATTCCTAATTACACGCAAAAGATATATATCATGAAATATGCAGCATGTAATTGTGATTAAAGCGTGCAGCCTCCCGAAAGATGGGCCTAAGAGTTTGATACAACCAAAATTTAATTAGGCAGATAATGGGGTTAGAGGGGAGATTTGTAGGGATGGGATGGGGATGGAAATATTTGGAGTGACACCTTTTTTTTTGATGGTGGTGGAAATCAGTGTGGAGGCAAATGCAAATAAAGTCGTATTTCTTTCCCTATCTCCACTTATGTTGTCTTTTTTGTCTTGCTCTTGAGATTGTCCATGAAAAACTGAATTTATCTGCATATGGAACAAGTAATTCAACGAGTCTAGAATTTTCTACATGGTTTGATCTTTTGGTTGTTCTTTCTTGAGAAATCAAGTTTTGACTTAAACCACAGTAACTTTTCCCAGGTAGATTTCCTGGGCACGTTATTAAAGGCTGTCTCCTCTGCTTGGCTGCCTGCTTTCATGAGGGATGCAGGAATTTGATAGCTTTGAGACCTCCTTCCTCTGTCAAGCTCAGTTGTAATTGGTCTCTCAGTTCCCAAGTTATTAGGGGGATGAGAGGAGAAGGGGACGGGCAGACAGACACAGGCAATTTCATCGCACCAATCTCATTTCCGTAGGGAACTGGAATAAAAAAATCAATTAAGGTTAAAGACCCTCCAGTACCCTCCTTCAATTACTTGGTCAGAACAATCCTTTAGCTGGAGTATCCATGGTGCACAATATCCTCATCAGCCTCGTGCAGGATTAAACCTCTTTGGGCTGTTGTTTGGAGTGCCCAAGTACGGGATAAACCCCTGGATTTCCCATCAACATTAGCTGAGCTCCTGGAGCCTTTGGCAGTGCCAGGATTCTCCTGCTGCAGTTTGCAGGGATGCTGATTCCTCTTCCAGCATCAGGAGTTTCCTACAAGCTGCATTACCCCAGAGGCACATGGTCCCATCCTGCTTTTGTTTCAGCACCAAATGACCTTAGTGCTGCTTATTAACCGATTTCTTCTCTCCTCTTATGAGGAGTCATCTTATTTTTTTCCATGTTCTGGAAATCTCACTGGTCTCCCCATAATTCTGTTTACCCTCCCTCCCCACCTCACTGGTAATTTGTGTTTAAATATCTAACATTTCATCTTTTACTCCTGCAATCAAAAATAATTCAAATATAACTTCTAAGTGGCACAGGCACGTCAGGAGGTTGAATGGAACCATCACCTTTTTACAAGCCATTTTCTGGACTATCTTCTAAATCACCATCAAAATCCCAAACTAAAACAAATAAAAAACCTCAAACAAACAGGTTTTTTTTGCAGTTCTGACTGCAAACCAAGCCTGTGTGAATAGTCTGAAATGTTTATGATCTCAAAAGCAGCAAAAATCATCAATTTTCTGCGATCCCGCTTTACCCAGCGGAGATGTCCAGATTCAACACTTTGAGGCTCTAGTGCCCTTTTCTTGCTCTTATTTCAGTATTTGTTTTGCTAACAGCTTGCTCTGCTGTGGAACTGGTTATTGTAAAGGAAAAAAACCCCTTGTTTGCCTGGAATCTCTATAGTGAGGGATTTTGTTTGTGTGGAGAGAAGGAAATGAAGGATGGAAATGTTAATAGAGGAAGCACACACGTTTCAGATGATGTATTATATGTATCCCCTTGTTTCTTGTTTTACTTCTCTGCATTTTTCGTTTCTCCAAGGATGTTTTATTAAAAAAAAAAACCAAAAAAACCCCCCAAAAAAAGAAGTGATGCTTTTCCTGTGCATCGACTTGAAGACATTTTGGTGGGACTTTGTTGTAACCTCACTTCAGTTATTCAGTTCCTCACGGAGAGGTGTGGAACCAGGATTCCAACCCTGACCAAAAACTTTTCAACTCAAGGGAGTTGAATTTAATTTCAATTTACTGCCTTGCTGTAAGGCTGAGAGACAATTCCTCTGGCTAAACTCCGTGAGGAAAACCTTATTTCTCTTGGCACGGGATCAACCTCTGCACCAAAATGGTGGTAAATAAGGTTTTCCAGATTTTATTTGTAACTACAGCATCAGAATCACCTTTACAGGCAAAGAAATAATTTTTTAAAGATTTTAAACTCCTAAAACAGAGGCTGTGGTTTATGTCATTTGCATGTAATGCATTATCATGGCCATTATTAATTCCCCCAGCAACTCTTTACTATTAGAAAAAAAATTGCATTGCAGGACAGCAGTATCAACCAGCAGGTATGGTCATTTTGTTTTAGCTTCTAATGCAGCAGCCTTTCATCCCTCTCTGTAAGATTTACCTTTAACCTAGAATCTTTCACCCGTTATCTATAATGCATAATTATAAATACATTGTAGTCTAGAGTAAGTACAATTAAAAAGGGTAATTCGTTTCCCTCCCTCTCTCCCATCCTCCCACCCGAGTCCTTAGGTTTAATTTTCATGATTATGTTAGATTATGAGTCATTTTAAATCATGGTATCCAGTAGAGACTACTCCTACTCTGCAGCTCTTTTCAACAGTTGTTTATGGTAGTTTCAGCCTCTTTCTGCCTCTCTGAGGCTCTTTATTTTTAAAGCAAGGCAGACAAGGCCTAAAATTATTCCATTAAAGAGGTGCAATTTTTGTAATGGGACTTAGAGTGCTCTGCAGAAGTGCAGGCAAGTTTCTTCAATATCCTGAGCATTATTCGCTCATTTAGTTAAATGATGTTTCTAATTCCCTGGTAATTACATGTAATGAGGCACTCTTTCTCTTCTTGATGAGACTTTAGCTTAATATGAGATGTCGTATTTTTTCTTTCTTTTTTTTTTTTTTTTAGGGATAATTACCCTTCCCAGGAAAAGCAGGGGGTTTGTTGTGCAGAATATATAGCAAATTATTTTATTTCCTGCCATCTTGACTGCCAGTAAATTATAAAATTAAGTTTCAGTGGAGCATTAGCACCATTTTGGAAAGGCTTGAGATTTTTTTTTTTTTTCCTTATTCATGTATTGATGTCCTTTGGGACTGTTGAGCTATTATTCATAGAATAGATGTTTTTCTGCCAATTCCTAGTATTAGATGGTATTGAAGCAGCAACATAGGTTTAATTTTTTTTGCCTGGATAATATCCAATACAGAATGGTCCTGTTAGGTGCCTTTTCTATCAGGTAATTATCTTTATAAAGTTTTACTGACACTTCCCCTCTTCCTTGGTGACTAATTAAATTTATTTTTATGCATGTTGTAATATTAAATACTGGGGGCCTTTTTGTCTTCAGTTCTGGGTGACTGTTCTTTCTTGCACAATGTAACATTTAGGGCATTGGAATGAATGAAAAGCTGTAGGATACATAAAGTTAACAACAATAATGCAGCATTTAACTGCAGTAAAAATTAAATCAACGGTGATTTTAATTACTCTTAGTTTCCTACGTTTTGTCAGTGTAATTTCCTTCCTGTTACTCTGATGAGGTGATTCTTGTCTGCTTTTTTTTTTAGATTGTTTTAAAATTCAAAATACTGTAAAAATTATGAATGGAATACCATCTGGGAGTCAAATTGTATAAGGGTGATCTCTGCATTAGGAGCTGAATTGGCATTTTAAAAGCCATTTAAAAGTCTAATTCTTGCAGTAAATCCAGGGATGGATTTATCTCCTCTACCTTCAGCTCTCTAAAATCCAGATTTTTGGTCTAAATGAGGAAGGCACCAGGCTCCCCTATTTCCAGTTTTTGATGCATTCTTAAATAACAGCTGTTTGTGCAAGACACATCTGCTCTGTGCCCTCACCTTGCAGGAGGAAAGAAACTGAAATCAAACTCCAGTGGGAGGGGGGAAAGCCTCGTTGTCCAGCAGGGGTGGCTGGAGAGGGAATGAGAGAAAGGAAGGTGATGTTTGTTACCAAAGCCTTGAGTGACTTCATTTCCTCTCTTTGGGCGATACCTTTTTGCAGCCAGCTGGGAGGATTTACCCTGCTCATCCAGGCAATGGCACATTTGGAAGAGAAGGTCATGGAAGAAGATTTATTAATGTGAAGATGTATATTCCTACATGTGAGTATATTGCATTTACACCCTTTGACGTTGATCACACTATTTACATGCTTTAAAATATGTTAATTTAAGGGTTTGGTAGGGTCAGCATCTGAATCTGTAGTGATCAAAGGATTAAGTCTTGAAACTGGTGGGCTCTTTTATCAGCAGTGCACTTTTCCTGGCTAAGAAACCACAGTGCTGCAAAGTTCTAAATATAAAGGCACATCTTCATGAAAAAACCAAGATTTTGAGAGGCTAAAGTGCAATCAGCGGCAGAAAATAAATGTCATAAATAACTTTTTGATCCCAAATACTGTGACCCCAATTCTATAGAAAGAAGCTGGAAAAATATGACTGCATCTCACTCTTTATTTCATCTTAAGCAATTTGACATCAATCAAATGACTATAGAGGCAAAGGCATGAACGTTTATTTCCCAGCCCACAGGATTGCTGTCAAATTGCAATTTTCAAAATTGAAAGAGTTGTTAAGCTAGATTTTCCCCATTTTCTTCCTAGTTCTTTCCCTCAAACTTTCAGAAATGTGCCTCTCAATTTTGCAGTGTGCTATCCTACAATGCGCGAGGAAATTAAAGGAGCTCCTGAAAAAATTCCTTACCATGCAGAGGTAAAATCTCATTTTCCTGTCTGCAACTCAGTGTATAAATCTAGAGGAAGACTACATCAAAGAGCAGGGAATGAATGAAATTTGAGCATTAAGATAATGCCCTAGTGAGGCTGGCAGCTAAAAAGGAACAAGTTTGGTACATTGATGTTACATGATTTAAAACTCTCTGGCCAGGACTGGGTACCTCCAGCCTGCTGCAACTCAGTTTATCAAATCCTCAGACCCGCTAAGGAGGGGAACCTGCTGCTCTATGGGTGTCAGCTTGGGGTGAAATCTTCTCCTCCATATTAGAGGGAGGCAGGACATTAAAATTAAAAGCTTTTGCAACAACAAAAGTTGGAAGTTGGTTGAGATCTGTGGTCCCATTACCAAGAAAGCTACAGAAACCCACTCTCATTAAGTTTCTCTAAGTTTCTGAAAGCCAAAGCTCCTGGATAGCCCTGAGCAGGTCAACACGTCCCTCATCTTTAAAATCAACAATAATGTTCTGCTCATGTCTTCCAGCTGCTGCAGTCTGGTAGGAACTTCAAAGCTGGCCTAATATATGCAATTTTCTCTTAAAACAAGAACAACAAAAAGCTTCTAGTGGAGAGAGTGCCTGTCTCAGCTGTGCTGACCCACATTCAGCTCTGAACTCTGCTAAAGGGATTCCAGCTTCTTTCTAAGATGCTGCCACCACTGTTAGGGTGTGAGGCTGTTCTGGGGTACCAGGTGTGATGCAGGAGATAACAATCAGCTCCACAACTGGTTAATTCCCATATTTAAATAAGGAAAAATTATTAGGTTTATATCATTAGGCCCTGGGATGCACCTGGTGAGCAGGAGAGGCGTGAAGGTGAGACTGATACAGGAGTCTGAGCTTATCAGCACCTGATTTGCTATTTTTCAAATACTATTCTTCCCCACTGTTTGGATTTTTCATTTTCATCTCTTAGTCTTCCTATTTATTTAGCTCTAGGAATTTAACTGATGAAGGAAAAAGGTAAAAGCAGGTGGGAGTGGAGAATAGGAAACCCAGTCTGTTCCAGCTGCTCAGATTGTACATTTTATACCATAATGAGATAATACCATGTTGTGAAGCTTCAGTATAAAACCCTGCAATTTCATGTCAGTTTGGGTTTATCCCAGGGCTTAAAGGTTGGCAGGTGTCACCACGTTAAGCTGGTCTTGCTTGCCAACACGCAGGCATTCAGATATGTACATCAAGCAGTTTTGGACAGACAGTGGTGGAGAATTATTCCCTGTTCTTGAGCAGAAATGGTGATAAAGAGGCTCAAACTCCCAGCTGGTACTGGGTGGCTCGGGGTGGAGCTGAGCAGGCTGCCAGGGTGGCTGCTCTTTGTGCCTGCCAGGTGTGAGACCGGGAGCAGCTGTTTGGAGAAGGGTCCATCCCCCAGGAGAAGGGTCCATCCCACAAGAGAAGGGTCCATCTCCCAGGAGAAGGGTCCATCTCCCAGGAGAAGTGTCCATCCTCCAGGAGAAGGGTCAATCCCATAGGAGAAGGATCCATCCTGCAGGAGAAGTGTCCATCCTCCAGGAGAAGGGTCCATCTCCCAGGAGAAGTGTCCATCCCATAGGAGAAGGGTCCATCCTGCAGGAGAAGGGTCCATCTCCCAGGAGAAGTGTCCATCCCGTAGGAGAAGGATCCACTCTCCAGGACAGCAAGGGGAAGCACAGCCCTGCTCCAGGGGAGCCTCTCAGCCTGGGCTGGGCTCCCTGTGAGGAGGAGGAAGGTGGAGCTGGCAGGATTTTGCTCTGCTGCAGGACGTGTCCAACAGCCTCGGACGCCGCCGGTCGTGGGAGCATCGGTCAGTGCATGGAAACCTGTCTGCCAGGACTGGCCCAACTCCAGCACTGCTTTCACAGGGGCTAATTAGGAGCCATCAGATTAAATTCCCTGTGACTTTATTAGTATCTGGAAGCCAATGGCCTGCAGGCAAACCCCCTGTGAGTAAATCAGGGGAGTAACCATTTGTTGACATTTCTGTCTGTCAGCCCCAGACACGGGCCCGTGTCCTGCTGGTAATGTGGCTCTGTCACATGCACTTACACCACTGCACATAGTTCAGATTGTTACAAATGCCTTTATCCATTCCCATTGACATTTTAAACAAACGGTGATATATTTAGTACAATAATTACAGTTATTTGATTACCTTTCTTTTAGCCTGAAGTAGAAGGCAACTGACAGATGTGAATACCTCCGAGACCAATACTCTGTAATAAACTAACATTATTTATTACAAGATGCATTTTATTAATAGGAATTGGCAGTAATTAATTCAGTAAAGTTGATGTTACTAATAATTACATGTAATTCATGAAATATTTATGAAAGAAAACTGTGTATAAAAATGACGCAAAGGTCATTTAGCTAATTAGTTAATAAATGTCACCGACATTCCTAGTGAGCCTCTCTAATTCTGAACAGTTTCAGCTTTTTTCGTAGGGAAGTACTTTTTGAAACATTTTGTTTTCGTGCGTGACATCCTGAGATGGAAGTCAACATTTCTGGTTATTGTTTTGAGCCAATGTATGTACTGTTTCCTTTGCTAATCCACTTTGGCCTCTTTCCTTGTTCATAGTGAAAGATCCTAATTAGAGATAGCACGAGCTCAATCTAATTTAGGTTATCAGTGAGTTGTGGTGTCTCCCAGTTTAAGGATATATGAATATATCTCTGTCTTTTTAACTTGATTCCACTGACTTTCCAAGGAATCAAATAACCATCATCCAAATTAATAGCTGACATCTGAACTGGAAAAATCTTAATGTCATTTCTGCCTGGGTTGAATTCAATGGCAGAAGAGCCCATTGGCCTTCTGAGCTGCAGGATCAGACTCTGGGCTGCTGCGTGGTCATGGCTGGAACATGGTGATATTGCACCAGTTTTTGGGAGGCTTTGCCATGGGATGTGCTGGTGATATTTGCAGAGGAAGGTGCAGAATGAGGTTCTCTTGTCAAATAGGGCGTCCTGTGTAACACAGGCTGTGGAGAGCTTCACCCAATTTCAGGTTGTGTTTGGTCAGAGATGTTCAGACAGAGTTTGAAGCACGAAGAGTCAGAGAATCCACATCTCCTTGTCGTCTTCAAACCTGGGTGGATCTGGCTTCAGTTTCGTGCTGCCAGTCTGTCAAACACAAATTATTGGGCTCAAGGAAGAGTTTTGCTGAATGGAATTCTATGTGGCCTTCTGAAGAAAGGCAGACTTGGTGATATAATCATATTCTTGTCCATGAGCCTGTTAGAGCCACCTTTGCACTTCCCTCATTCTGGCATTGCTCTCTGCTCAGTCATAAAACAACCTTCAGCACTCTGCCTTTTGGCAGAGGAGGGAATTGCTCAAGGACTTCAGGGATGAGGAGGTGAAGAGAGTGTTGTGCTCACTGCCCTAAATCCAGGAGTGAGGAGTGGTGACCAAGGGCTGATGTCACTTCTACATGGGGTTCTGTGGGTGGGTTAAATGGCTCTGGAGCAACTCAGAGCAGGGAGATGGACACAGGGCTTCCCTAAATCAGGGAGGGGATGTTTTGTAGTTGAGTCTTCCCTGAATATCTGTTCTCTGTCTTGGTGTTGCTGCACCAAAGAACTCAGCCAACCATTGCCACGAGGTCCTTAAAAGCAAATCTGTGTGTGGAGCCACAATTCCTCTTGTTTTGTGAGTGGGAGACTGCTGGGCACTGAGGAAACTTTGGTTCTGAAAGTTCATTCCTCAAGTTTGCCATTCACAACAACAAAATATGCCTTGGATCACTCTTCTATTAAGTGCCAGGCTCAGGCACTTCCAAATGCCATCACTTTGTACACTAATGAACCACTATATACAGAATTACACACTGATTATCTCAGGTCCACTTCCTTTACCATGAACAAGCATGAATGTATAATCAATATTAAAAAAAAAGTATAAATAACATCAAAATAATGGCCACCATAAGTTATGAATTGGAAAAGAATGATTGTATTTAGCAATGAGGGAGGTGTTCTTAACATCATGGTCCCTACTGAGGTGGCCCTGTCCTTGGCTGATGGCATTCCCTGTGGAAAACACATGCCTGTGTGGTGTTGGAAGAGGATGAGCCAGAGCCATATCAATCTCTTGGTCTTCCCCTACTAAATCCATCCCATCTGATTAGTAAATGACCAGGGTCGGCCTTGCATTGCTATATAGCCTAAGTGAATAGGGAAACAATTTTCTGAGATTGTTTGAATTGCCTGCCTCGGAAAATAAAAATGAAAAAGCTCTTGTTATTTTCAATTAATAAACAGACTCTCAGGAAGAAAGAGCTTCAGCAGCAAGCAGAAGGAACTGCAAAACAAGGGAAGGGAAGTATGCACAGGAGGGGCTCTTGTACAGGATTTGTACAAACCCACAGCCCCTCTCCCTGCTCTGTGAACCCTCTGAGCCTTTATTCAGCTCCAGACTGTCCTCCCAACGGGCAATCGCCCTGGGAAAAAACGGAGCAATCTTGAATTGCCTCGAATTCGCTTCCTAACAGGCAACTGGTCCTGATAGAACAATTTGAAACTCTCTGTCTCCTTATCTTCTGTCGACATCATTTTTCAGAAGGGGCAACAGGACCAAATTAAATCGTTGTGCTGCAGACAGTCTGTCTGATTGCCTTGTGGCTGTTGCCCATTTTGAAGATTTCCTCGAGCAGTTTAAAACTAGGACAAGAGGAAAGTTCATGTGTGCTCGTGCACACAGATGCACACAACCCTGTGCCTCCCTTTTCCCTTACACTTACTCAATTATGAGGTGCACTTACAGCTTAAGGAATTCAGAGTCCAGTTGTTCTATGCCATGGCCAGTTCCTGATGGTTAAAAATGTCAGGAATCCCCCTCTTCCCCCCATTTCTTTTTCCCCCAAATCCAGACTAGGAACTTGAAAGAAAGAAAATAATAAGATGTATATAAATTAGTTTAATCCAAATATTATTTGTGGAAAGGAGTATAGGGAAGTGTGACTGGCTGTGCTTGTATATGATTTGTTGTGTTCACTTAAGGCAGGAGCAAAAGGCATGGTTGTCTTTAGTCTCTGGTAGTTTTTGAGTCTTCTCATGTTTGAAGTCCAGCTTGTGTGCAGAAGGTTTGATTTTTGACTGAGATGCAGCTGCTAGGGCTGAACAGACACGGTGAGCACGGTGGAAGGGGAAGAGGCTGGGAAATGAGATGTGCTGCAAGCAGCAAATGGATTTGGAGAACCTGACTGCTGTATAACGAAGGAAGCCCCTGGGATATATTTTACTTACTGGTGGGCAGGAGAGAGCTGTGTTCTTGGGACGTCTTTCTCAGGGCTGCAATGCACAGTCATCAGCTTTGGATTGTGTCCAAGTGCTGCTCAGAATCCCAATGGCTCTCGGGCAGCATTAAATCAAGGTGGATGTCACTTCACATCTCATTGCGAATGCTCCTCCTGGAGCACGGGGCTGCACGGAGCATTCCTGGTCAAGCAGAGACTTCTGCCTCAGGGGGTGGTTTGATCCTTAGGAAGAAAGGAGGAAAACCTTCTCTCATGCCCCATTCTGTGGGTTATTGTGTGTATCACCAACTAATGCCCCAAAATCTCTTCCTCGAGAGCTCCGTGCTGCTCTCAAGGGATCCAAGTCATGGCCCCTTGTGTGTCTCAGTACTGAGGACATGAACATGGAAAGGGATGAGCTGTGTCTTCAGGATGGAGCAATTCCCCATGGACAGTGCAGTTTCAGTCAGCAATTAATGCTGTTGGCTCCTACTTCAGATCCTGAATTCCGTAATTGCTCCATCTCCACACACTCCAGGATAATGCTCTCTCTGCATTCCTGCTCAAGTCTTGCTTCTTTGTTTCTTAATGTCTCAGAAAGTCACAAACCAGCAGGTGAAATCCTCCCAACCAACCCTATAGGGACAATATAAATACCTGGGCAAGGAATATTTAGTAATTTCTGTGCTGGGAGCTAACTTGACCTAGTATTTATTCCTGTATTAATATAAACCACAGGTGTTATCAGTAAAGAAGCAAACATGAAAGATTGCTAATTGTTTCTTCAACAGCAAATTAATATATGTAAAATGTATCATTTGCATATTATTAAATATGCATATTATATATAATTTGCATGTTATTAAATATTCAGATTATATATAAATATATATGTGTGTGTATATATATATGTATGTGTGTGTATATATATATATATATATATAAAGAAGAATTAATGGTTTCTAAAAAGAAAGACAGCACAGACAGGGCTCTGCACCATCCCACCATTCCAGACACAATTTTGCTCTACCTGAGGATCCAGCCCCTGGTTTTGTGTTGTTGTCTCCTGCCTGCCCAGCCATGGTCCCAAGACTGAGTATTCACAGGCAAAGGAGACACGCTGAAATTTAAAAAAGACTGAAGGAAGTGGACAGTCAGGAAAACAAAACCAAGCTTTTCTCCAGGAAAACTTGGTGGAAACCCTAGAAGGTGTTAAATTGATTTAATCCTCACCATGTTTTATTTGGCTGGTGTTGGTTTTGGCATAAGAAATGAGTTCTTCTATTTTAGCCAGCATTTCTGAACACAGTCTTGGACAGAGGTGTTTTTAGAGATGATTTTAGAAAAAGCTGCTTTAAAAAACAAAAGCTCTCCCGTGCAGTCGAATAGAAGCTTTTCTAAAGCCCTTTCCCCCTCTCCTTCTTCTTGAAAACACATTTGTAACCATTAGTTGTGTGTCACGTTTCCTGATGGGGGTATTTTCTCCCTTTGCATCCCCTCCTAGGGGGGTGAGGGCTGCTGCCTCTCCAGCCCTGCTGCTCATGAATCATGTCAGTCCAGAGGGCTCCAGGATTTGCAACTCCCTTCCTGCTGCGAATTTTTGGAGAGGTTTCCAGTCTGAGGAAGGATCCATTCATTGACAGGACCATTACATTAGGAGCTAATTAGAAGTACTTAGAACCAGAGGTCCTCTGTTGTGTTTCACTCAAAAAGCAATTTATCTTGTCACTGTTCAAATGCCATAATGTAATAAGGAATAGTCCAAAACTTGCAGAAAAAGCAGAAGCCCAAACAAGCCAAGCAGCCATAGCAGAATAGATACTTTATTTTAATATCTCCTGCTAATACAAGTTCAATAAAAGCTACGACACTGGAAACTTTATTCATTCCCTTCTAAATAGGTAAACTCTGTGTATACTAAGCTTACTGTTTAAAGATGCTTAATGAAAAATGATTAATATTTGAAATAAACAAAAATATTTCCCCCAGAGACCAATTTCCTGTTGGAAATGTCGACTTTGATAGTGAAGCATTCAGTCTCATAGAACCCTATAAACAAAAGGTGAAAAATATTTAGTGAGATACTAGAAGAAAGAACAAGATCAGAAAGGTGGCGAGTTGTGGATATTCTATTTTCTGTCATTGAAGTCCAATAATTCATGGAGATTTTCCTTTTTTACCTCTCATTTCCTTTCTACGAGCCCAGTTCTGTGAATGTGTGTACCCAGAGCGATGCCCTGGGTCTAAAGCTGTTTGTGGGAATAAGACCTGGTGGCAGTGACATCTGCATTTGTATCTGACCTTTCATTTACTGCCATTTTCCTTCCAGAATGTATAAGTAAAAATCAGATTTCCTATGAAATACATGGTGTACAGAGATGTTATTTGTGCCTTTCCAGAGCACTGGGTTCCTCCCTGTTTCTAACCAGAAGGGTAAATGTTTATATTTTCCTTCCTGCTTGTTTAAATGTTTAATTACCATTATTGTGTAGCCTAACTGAATAGGAGAACAATTTTCTGTGATTATTTGAATTGCCTGCCTTGGGATCTCCACCTTTAAAACTACAAAATGCTAAAACCAAGTTTGGGTTAACGAAAGCTCTCTTGTAGCTGCTAAACATTTTGCTGCTGAACTATTTCAGGGGAAATAGGAGAAAAGCACCCTTGCTTTTGAGCAGTCAGGATGGGCATCCATTGTATTCTCTCTGGCCTTTTAATGGCTCTTCCCATGCCTTGTATTTGTCAATATTGGCTGTCACTGCTGTTGTGTAGTCAATTTATCTCCTTACTAGACTTCTGTGAGATTTCTCTGAACTTCATCAGTGCAAATTATGTTCTAAGCCATGACAATATTTTGCTCCTCACCTCTCACAGCCTCTTACAACAACCTCTTAGTGCTGTGGAGATGAGTTTGTCAAAAGCCATGAGCTGAGTTTTTGTCTTGCTTCCTTCAAGCTCTTAATATTACATAGAAACAGCAGGCTCTGTAAAGGAAAGTTTTGTGATGTTTTTTATAATTCCTTTTGGATGTGAGAAGGTCTCACACTGATGGGTTTAGCACTGTTGGACAACTACACAGTGCAAGTTAGGGTGTTCAAAAATCACAGAATTGTTTAGGTTGAAGAGACCTCTGAGACCACAGAGTCCAGCCATTAACCCAGCACTGCCAAGGCCACCACTGACCCATGTCCCCAAGTGCCACATCCATGTGTTTATTCAGCTGTTCCAAGGTTGGTGACTCCACCACTGCCCTGGGCAGGCTGTTGCAGTGCTTGACAACCATTTCTGTGAAGAAATTTTCCTTAATAGCCAACCTAAATCTCCCCTGTGCAATCAAATCCTCTCCTCCTGTCCCTGTTCCCTGGGAGCAGAGCCCGACCCCCCCCCGGCTGCCCCCTCCTGTCAGGGAGTTGTGCAGAGCCACAAGGTCCCCCCTGAGCCTCCTTTTCTCCAGGCTGAGCCCCTTCCCCAGCTCCCTCAGCTGCTCCTGGGGCTCCAGCCCCTTCCCAGCTCCGTTGCCCTTTGCCTTTTTCTGCCTTTTTTGCCTTTTTTGTCCCCAAAAAGAAGCATCTTACCTGTTGTTATGAAGTCAGATTACACTTGGCAGGGTAGAAACTGGGGGAGGGGTGGGTATTTTAAATAGTTTTCTGAGCAATCCTACAAATCAGCCCTCAGAACGGCACACTCCTCTCTGAGATATTTCTGGTAGGTTACCAGATGAAGCCAATTTCCTTTCAGATGCAAATCTCCTTGCTCTTCTAAAACTGCAAGGATTTGCAAAGCTGTGTTTCTAAAACAAAGAAAATTTCAGTGAACTCCTGAATGAAAAAACCTTCTCTTTATCCAGATTAATCTGTATTAATTACTAGTATGAGCAAAGACTCAATAGGGCTTGTAATGAAACCAAACTTCAGAATTCCTCGTGGCACCCCCAAGCTAAAGATTTTTAGGTGAATTGCTGTGGCTTTTTGTGCAGTATATGATTTCCATATTGTTTGACATGTTTTCACTTGACATCAGATTAGCCAACAGGTTAAATATTGTGGTTTCAAAGTGTTAATTTAACACGCTTGCAAATTAGAATTTTAACATATTTGGAATTTTGATGAGACTAAAAGGCAAATTGTAATGTTTAAAGCAGCTGATTTTAGGTGCAGTTCAGCAATTAAGTTAATTTCGAGCTTTCTGATGCTGAGAAGGCCACTCAGGGCTGATAATAGCTTATTTTCTCGGATGGAGATTGAGGAGCTGACTACAAACTTTCAAACGAGCACATGTGCTTGATTTGTCTATTTGTATTCAAGTTTACCTTTTCTGGTTGTCAGTAACACTACCCCACCTGCCCCATACAGCCTGTAGTGCTTAAACCTATTTGGAAAATCATGTGAATAGGGATTTGCATCATTACAATTTCCTTTCCATTTAGGAAGCATCTGCTATATCTTTAAAAGTAACAGGTTTGAAGAGGCCACAGGCTGTGAAACAGACTAAACCATTATTAAAATGAAACAAAAACTTTAAAAAAAAAAAAGCTAGCTGGACCTAATTCAACAGCAGTTTCAACATTTTTTTTTTTTTTT
>VZTH01010702.1:47500-141263 GCA_013397815.1 Aleadryas rufinucha | reverse complement strand
TTAACAGCAGTTTCAACATTTTTTTTTTTTTTTACTCTTTTTACCTTGAAAAGGTTAAAAGCATTTGGGTCCTTGTGGGAAATGTAATTGCATTTCAGCCTTGTTTATGAGCGAATCTAAAGAACACTGATAATCTGCCACGTGAAAAAGTTCTGTTCTCCTGCTAACAGGCAATCCTTCTTGTTCCTAACAGGTCTTTCTATTAAATAAACAGTTAAGGCCTAATTGGAGCTTTTATCTGCACCATGTCACACTAACTGATCAACCACTGCTAGCAGTCATACAAATGTTGTTTTAAGTACCTCAATTGTACAGATCCAAGCACTGCAAGGAACGAGGGAAAACCTCGGCTGCAATTTTTCCTCATAACAGATAAAAAGCAAAGTTCTGTGAAGATGTGCTCGAGCAGGTTGAGTTAACAGTATTATCTTGCTAACCTTCATGCATATCATTTCCACGGGCAGCTGGAGGTTTTGTCAGGGGAATCGACTTATCCCAGGACATTTCTGTCCCTAATTAGGTTTTCTGTTCTTTTGAAGGTGGGCAGCGCCATCGTGATGCTGCTTCTTTGTCGTTTATCTCAAAGGAAAGCTCTGAAACAAAATATTTCAGCCAGACTCGGTACTTTAATCTGCCTACATGATCACCAGGAGCCCTACACAGACAAAAACATCCAACTTCCATGATTTTCCTGCAGTGGGACACACAGTCTCCTCCCCAGCTTCTCTCTGTTTCTCTGCCCAAGCCCCAGCTTTGCAGGAAAAGAAAAGAAACCCCATTTTAAGAATTGTTTTAGACAAGCAGGATATTTTGTTTATGTGTTTGTTTGCTCCACTTCCCAGCCAGTGCCTGGAAGTTTGACTTTGGCTTCTCCCAAGTCCCATTGCACACATCCCAGATGGAAAGAAAAAATATAACTGCTTTCCAAAAGCACTCAGCCCTGGGTTGTTCTTGCTTTCAGTGGGAGCAGGGTTTAGCCAGGGCAAAGGGAATCCCATCCCAATCTCTGTTAGGAAACAGGGTCCAGAGAACACTTGTGTTGCTTTTGAAAAGTTACAGCCTGGATTTTCAGGCACGGTTCCTTTGATTGTTTTTGCTTCTCTCCACACATCCCCTGATCCAGAAATAGAAAGTTCATGTTCTCCTGGTAGTGCTGCTGGTCTGTACTGGCTGGCAGGCACCACAGAGCTGCTATCAGTAGGGTTGTTGTTATGCTCATTCGAAAATTGTGTTTCAGGTGTTTCAAATGGGATTTTGGATCCTGCAGTCTTGAACACTGGACTTGGGAGAAGAACCTAACTTTGAAACAGTGATAGAAACACCCTCTTTGAACATCAGGCCTTTTAAAATTCTCTTCCATTTGGCACTGTCAAATTAATGGACCTCTAGAAAATAGGTCATTGAGCTCCTTCCTTATCTCAAGCAGAACTGAATACATCCCAGTCATTTGGAAGAAGGGAAGGTGAATGCTGTCCTCCTGAAGCCCATCTCCCTACAGCTGAGTATCCCAACCATCAGCTCATGGAGTGCAGCGAGCACTAAGAGCAGGGACACAGCCCACTGTGGGATGATGGAACATGGCAATGGTGGGGCTGTAGCTCCAGTGGGGTTTTTTTGCCTGGTGATGATACTTCAGCCATGTTTTGTTGGCAGTGATGCCCTGACCTGTGGCTCAGATTCCTTCAGGAACACTCGGAGGTTTGGGCTCTGCTGCTGTGGCCAAAGCTCTGACCCCTGTGGTGGGGATTTGACCTTCCCAGCAACGGAGGAATCACTGAGACGTGACAGAGGCACTGCTGAGCTCTTGCTGAACCGAGAGGGGTGGCTGGAGTGCTTCATCCCTCACATCAGCAAAGGGACCAGGATGCTTGGCTGGGCTGGGGCTGACTGTGTCTGTGCAGTCACTCTGAAGGTGCTGTCTGCACCCTGGGAATGTGGAGCTGCACGGAAGGGTTCGTACACACACACACACGAAATTCCTCTTTACTCATCCTTTCCGTTCCAAGGAGACTTTGATAAAGGGATTCCTCTTTTCTTCTCCAGACTTTTGCTGAGGCTGGGGAGGTATCTCCTTTCAGGGAGGCTGTCTGACACTCAGAGCATCACCCTGCTCCATTGTTTGCAGGAGCACGATGAAACTTTTGTGCCCTTGGTTGAGCTCATGCCCTGCGGCCCCTCGCAGATCATTCTCCCTGCAATTAGTATTCATGGTCAGCTGAGCAGAACTTCTACAACACATCTGCCCTGCTTTGAAGGTTAAGTTACACGGTTTCAAAGTGGCCAGAGGAAAGGTTCCTATAGGAAGAAGATATCTGGGAATATCCATTGTCTTTTTGTGTGTTTAATGCTTGCATTTCAGGTAGGATTTCCCTGCTGTTTATTCAGTGCATTCTAATTTAGCACACAATAAAGTGGGACAGAGGGTAAGAATACAGCGGTTTTAAAATTTTCCGTTGAATTTTGTTCTAGGTTTCCAATTGCTTTCTTAGATTTGGGAGAGGAGGTGGTATTTTTACTTCTTCAGAAAATTTGCATGTGTTATTTTTAAAGTTTTTGCATTTTTGCAAATGTAACAAACATTTTTTTTTTCAATACTCTGTGTATAAAGACCTCCATATATTTGACCTTCAGAGAAGCATCAGAGAAGCATCATAGAATCATAGAATGACTTGGGTTGGAAGAGACCTTAAAAAAAATATTCTGAATGATGATATGGCCAACATGTTGCACAAATGTCTCCTGTGCTAAAAAGATCTCCAGGTCAAAACTTCTCCTCGTGTCTCCTATGAAGACAACCTGAGAGAAGAGAAGGTTCCAGGGAGACCTTAGAGCCCCTTCCAGTACCTAAAGGGACTCCAAAAGAGCTGGAAAGGGACTTTGGACAGGGGCCTGGAATGGCAGGACAAGGGGGAATGGGTTTAAGCCAAAAGTGGGTAAATTTAAATGGGCTGAAAAGAGCAACAACCCCTGCTGGCAGTGCGGTCTCTTCATTGCAGTCACTGGGTATGGGAAAAGATCTCAAACTGTAAAACAAGTTTTTGTTGCCATGTTTGAGTTCATCTCTGAAATAAATTGTTTTAAGGGATCAAATTATTGGGATATTTAATTTTGGCTGGGGCCTGTCAGTGTGTACATAGCACTCAAATTTGTTCCCTTAAGAGATAAACTTTTAAAAAAAGGATTATTCTATTGGCCTGTGTGGTAAAAGGATACTTTACCTGGGTTTTGAATGGAGAGTTATGAGTCCACTGTGACCAAAATACCAGTGAAAGTGAATCACAGGTGATCACTTTTTCTAATGTAAATCATTTAACATCGGTAATTTTCCTCTGTTGCTAATGCCATTAGTTATTTTAGAGGTAAAAAATAAAAGGATGTTTTACCTACCCTTTTTTAAAAAAATTTTGCTAGCTACCCATAGCTTAACTTAATGATTTGTATAAGTGATAGTAATTGCTGAAACTACAGTTGAGTATTATTAGCTATAAAATGAACATGGTTATATGTCCAACACAACTAGCAAGGAACAGAAATGCAGTTGTATCCAAGAGAAAATAATTACAGCAATAATCAGTGTAATTCATGATAATGGCTGAATTGAATTTCACACCATAGCTCCAAGCACTTACATTTAATGAATGTAGTTTGTGCTTGTTTACTAAAAAGGTTTTTAGCAGAAAATCGATAATGTAACTTCAGTGTTTCTAATTGCAAATGCAATTTTTTTTAAAAAGTAGTGGTTCAATAAGGATTCTGTAGGGAAAATTAAGGTATGTGAGTGCAGCA
Organism: Aleadryas rufinucha; assembly: GCA_013397815.1. Classification (NCBI taxonomy): domain Eukaryota; kingdom Metazoa; phylum Chordata; class Aves; order Passeriformes; genus Aleadryas; species Aleadryas rufinucha. The sequence continues at coordinate 137,477 of VZTH01010702.1, read as the reverse complement.
AATGCTGTTACTTTAATTAGGCTACCTGTACATTAGTGCTATAGTTCCTTAATATTTATTTATTACTCCATATTGATTAAAATTGGTTTGCATTCCGTTTTTAAGACCAGCTAATGTAATGAACATTGAAACTTTTCAGCAGGTGCTGGCTGTGACTAAGCAGATAATTTCTGGTGGGACTGTCCTCACAAAGGGGTGTTTTTACCTTGAAAGCATTATCACACCAGCAAGGAGATGCAGGCCTGTCTACAAAGGTGCTTTCTACGTGTTGAATACGAAAGAGTTGCTCGTCCTTCCCGTGGAATGGCAGAATGAATGAAGTGATTGGCACTTGGTGGTGTAATTATAACTGCTTAATTGCTCCAAGTGTATTCTTGGCCTCATTTGTGATGAGGAAAACTGCTGGGTTTTAAAATGAAAAGGAAGCTGAGGAATGCAATGCCAGGTGAACTTTTCAGTTCCTTGGCCTCCTGGTCTCCTAGAGCAGGTTGGAGGGGGTGCTGAGGGGTTATTGAGATGTACAGCTCTAACAAGGAAAACCACAAATAATCCCAGAGACAGATTTACGGGATTAAACCCCACAGTGCTACTTTTACTGAAGTCAGCAGCAAATCTCCCACTCCGTTGACAGGTGGATCATGATGACTGGTGCACATCTGAGGATGGGAGGTACAAAGGAGGTGGGAGTGAAGGCAGAGCACTCAGAAAACAGAAGAGAGAAGGAGCAATCAGAGGTGGGGTATCTGGAGCTCAGCCACCTGCAAACACAGGCTGCTTTTACCTCTTGGCTCTTGGAGACAAAGTCCTACATTGATGAGGAAAGGGGGAAGAACTGTGAATCCCTCCTGAATTTTCTCATACCAGTAATTGAACCACCTTGACAGTCTGCAGGGAGGGTTTTGAATGGATCAAAAATCATTGTTAATGGAGATGTTTTGTCTTAAAATCATAGAACCACAGAATGGTTTGGGGTGGAAGGGACCTCTAAAGGTCATGTGGTCCAACCTCCCTGCCATAAGAAGGGACATCTTCAAGCTGATGAGAAGAAAGTCATTAAGTTGTGGATCTTCCAAATCCAAGGTGATCTTCCAGCTGGAGGGATGTCACTGCCCAACCAGCAGCAATAATATTGTAACTGGACTTAAACTGTGGCAGCAAATGAGTTGCAATTCACCAGGAAAATATTAAGCGGTGCGGAAGGGTTTAAAAAAATAAACCCTGATCACTCAAGATTTGTGCTCTGATTATTTTCTGTGGCTGCCTGCCCTCAGTGCTAGAACCAGCACTGCATTTTCTGCTGGGTTCAGTCAGGCATTTTACTCTACAAAAACAACTAGCTCCTTTCCAACCAATGATTACTTGTAATTATGCTTTCCCCTGCCATTATTCTAATAGACTGTCATGCTGCACAGAGGAGGCGTTTGGAGGCTGCTTTTATGGATGGACTGTTGGAACACTTAATATAGCTCTATTTTTGAATTATCAGGTTCTATCCTTTTGAAGTCTGTGTTAGTGGAACTCCTATTTATGAAATGTGCTGTGCTTAAAGGTTTGCTATTGATGAAGAGGTCCAACAGAGGCCTTTATCGTAAGTACTGTAGCATTCTCCCCGAGAAATAAATAGCCTTGCTAAAAGGTATGTTGTGTACCAAGGTTGCAAATTATCAGCCAAGCACCTTATAACTGTATACTTCAAAAATACCTTTCTGCTTTCTGTTTGTTCTCCTTTTTCCACAACAGGACCAGTGATTTTAAAAACCACAGAAGGAAAAAAAAAACCCCGGGAACCCAATCTGTTGGCTCTTTAATTGGACAGCATGTCCTCAGTGTAATTCTTTAATATACATATGTACCTTGGCAGAAGGTGCTGTTTACAGGTGTGTCATTCTCTGAGTTTTGGGGGAGTTTTCAGCTCCCACTCAGAGAGTGATTCCAGCCACTGATTTATAGCAGAGTTTCATCACTGTGGCAGCCCCACCAAAGCTGTGAGCTGAGCATTATTACCCAACTATCTAGGACAGGGTAATGAGAACCACGTCATACATACAGAAAAGATGAAAAAAGGGAATCAGGTATTTTTAGTCCCTAAATGTTTACAGTCAAAGTCCAGGTAAGAGGGATCTTTGCACCTTCATTTTTGGTTTGAAATTACTGGGAGCTCAGCAGTGCAAGGTACTGCCTGTTCTTGCTCCCTTTCGAAATTAGCTCCTAAATCCTCTCTTTAATTCTGCCACTGCTCCATATCTTTGGATCTTTGGACCTAAAGACAAAATGTGCTGATGATATGATATGCATTGATTTCTCTATCTGCTGCTGAGTTGTATCCTGTTTAAGACCAGAATGAACTTGATGTCAACAGAATTTATTTGAGAAATTAAAAGGAAATAAATTACTTACTTTTTCTTACTTTATTACTTACTTACATTACTTACTTTTCTATTATCACAACATGGTAACTTCTGTGGGAGCTACTGCATCCAAACATACCTTTCCTCTCCTTGGGAGCCCATTCTTAGGCTGTGTTTGCAGACCTGGAGTGTGTGCCAGGACTGGGGACCACAGTTCCTGATGTTCTCCAAGATCTGGGGCTGGCAGGACACCCAGCACGTTGGGATGTGTCCCACAGAGTGGGGTAATCCTCAGAGGGGACGGTGTGGGGACAAGGCAAGAAGGTGGTGAAGGATCTGGAGCACCAGGAGAGGCTGAGAGAGCTGGGAAAGGGGCTCAGCCTGGAGAAAAGGAGGCTCAGGGGGGACCTTGTGGCTCTGCACAACTCCCTGACAGGAGGGGGCAGCCGGGAGGGGTCGGGCTCTGCTCCCAGGGAACAGGGACAGGAGAGGAAATGGCCTCAAGATGAGCCAGAAGAGGTTTAGATTGGATTTAGGAAAAATTTCTTCACAGAAATGATGGTGAAGCATCAGAACAGCCTGCCCAGGGCAGTGGTGGAGTCCCCATCCCCAGAGGGATTTAAAAGCTGTGTGGATGTGGCACTTGGGGACATGGGTCAGTGGTGGCCTTGGCAATGCTGGAGGAATGCTTGGACTCAATGATTTTGGGGGGCTTTTCCAACCTGAAGGATTCTGTAATTCTATGATTTTATGACAAGAGCAACACTGAGGGAAGCAGTGGGTGCATGAAACGAGGAGGGTGCCTCGTGGAGGGGGTTTCCATTTAACACAACAAATAAGGCAAGCCTCGCTCTAAAGTGTTTATCTGGAGTTTTTCCTTTGGAGCCGTAATGCATCAGAGCCCTGACTTTGCACTCCCACATTCATCTTTGCTTATGTATTTTACCCTCACCGATGGCTTTCCCCTTAAGCCTGTCTATTTGCCTGTAGATTTGACAGATGACAGCTACTCTTTGGGATGTTGGATGGCGTTTGTACGGCTATGATGCCAGGAGCGTTCTGAGCGCTGGTGTTGCATATTTATTGATCTCCATATTCCCAATAATCTGATGCACGTCACATTTGACAACATTATGTGGAGAGGTCAGCTGTATGGGGCTAATGAAACTGTTTCAAAGATGGATGTTGTTTTCCACAACATTAACCTTGCAAATAGCTGTCACTAGTGCATTTCACTATGGGGCTTGGCGTTTGAGAACCTCCCTTTTTTTATTGTTGATGTTAACATTAAACAAAACCTGGAGCCATTAAATCTCAGTATTTATATACAACGGGAAACATGGACGACATGGCATCACTCCAAATGAAAATCTTATTAACAGCACACGGCGCTTGTGGCAAAGTCCCGAACAATCTGAAAATTGGTTTGGCTGTCTGAAATGTTTGACAGATTGGCTAAGGATGATGTAAAAGGACTGAACAGGGAACAGCTGAATTCTAAGGATTAAAGTGGCAAATAGAAAGCCCTGATGTAATCAAAAAGCACATTGCACTTTCATATTTTACGGCGATATTACTCTGCTCACCAGGAGCTTATTACATCCAGGGCAATATAAAATTTAGATTACCTTTTTATTTTAAAATTATTTCGCTGGCATGTGTAATGTGACGAGGAAGCACTCAGTTTCTAAAGAGGTCTCTCGAAGTTCTTTTTTCCTTAAAAAATACTGCTATGGTGATTTCAATATTTAATTGTAGGTTTTCTGCTGTCACGCTGAGGCACTTCAAAACAGGAGTCCTAAGGGCGATAAAAATAATCCTTGGAGGCCCCTTTTCCCCATTACAGTGTTTGAGAACAGTTGTAGTAACTCTTTCTCGATGTCATACTGCATCTTTGGTAATGTAAATTTTGCACATACTTACAAAGCACAATTCCAAATATGATTTTGATAGGCAAGCAGTTTAGAAAGGTTTGCATTGGCCATCTGAGCTGTGAAGTGCCACATCTATTTCCAGTGTCTTCTGGGACTTCAGGCCTTTTTTAAGTGAGAGGGAAAAAAAACCTCAACCTTCATCCCGCTCTGGAAGCTCATGATTGCGTTTTAATATTTTAAAGAGCAGTTGGCAAATGCTAATAATAAAAGCCATTGACAAAGGGTGAAATTCTGACCCGAGCACAGAGTAAAGGTCAGATGATGGTGATAAGGACAGCTGAATGTGCCCTCACAAGGTCGTTGAGGTGGCTTGGGCTGGAGCTGTTGCAAGGTCTCTGTGGAGCAATAGCTGCTGAGGCTGCTCTGCCTGTTGATGCAGGCAGGAGTTCTGTTGTTTAAACTTGCTTTAATAAAGTCATGGACGCTCATGCAGGCTCTGCTTGGAGGTGAGAGGGGCTCTGCTGTGCCCCTGAGAAAGGTGGTGGTGGGTGATATCATCAGCTGATAAAGGCACCAGAGGGGCATCTCCCTGTTGAGTGTCATCAGCTTCAGATCATGCCCTTAAATTGTGGAATCTCAGATTGGTTTGGGTTGGAAGGGACATTAAAGCCCATCTAGTGCCACCCCTGCCATGGGCAGGGACACCTTCCACTGTCCCAGGTTGCTCCAAGCCCCATCCAGCCTGGCCTTGGACACTGCCAGGGATCCAGGGGCAGCCACAGCTTCTCTGGGCACCTGTGCCAGGGCCTCCCCACCCTCACAGGGGAGAATTTCTTCCCAATATCCCATCTAAATCTACCCACTTTCAGCTTAAAGCCATTCCCCCTTCCCCTATCACTTCATGTTCTTGCAAAAAGTCCCTCTCCAGCTCTCTTGTGTCTCCCTTTAGGTTCTGGAAGGTGTTTCAAGGTCTCAAATGAACCCCTCCAAATTAAAGGGTCAAAAAGTTCAACTGAGAAGGGAAAGACTTAAGGCAACTTTAAAAAAAATGCTGCCTAGTCTGACCTTGTAACAGGTTGTGATTCACTGAGCTTATTGTAAATTGATCAAAAGTTAAATGTTGTTTCTAACCTTGCACCTGGACTGTCTGAGCACTCGGAGTGGAGAGAGGAAGCTTTGGGGGGCAGCACATGGGTCAGGATAAGAGCTCCTGCTGTCTGGAGGCATCTTGTGTTGAAAAATCTAGAAAGGTTAAGGCAGATGCTTAAATTTTAAACCAAAAAGTCAGTGAAGTGCAAATTACCCCAGTAAACTACTCTCTGTCTCTATAGAAACTTCCAGATAAAATGTTATTTGGGCTTGTTGTGAGAATTTTCTCAAGATGTGGTCAGAAAGGGAGAGGAAGGCACTTTTTATTCCATATTTATTTTATAGCACATCTTCTAATATGCAGTTTGCTTCTTAAAAATTTGTTAAGAAGGCAAATATTCACAAGTCATAAAAAGAAGGTCTCTTCCCTCCATTTCTGGCAGTTTCTTCGGTGTCTGCATTATTTATTTAGTGACTTAGGATAAAGTCATGGAGAGTTTCTCCAAAAGTAGGATCTAACGCCAAGTGAACATTGTAGGGGGAGTTAAAACAGATTATTTATATTTATAATGTCACTTAGCAATGCTTAACATTGTTAATTGAAAAAACATTCTCCTGGAATAATTCTCAGGTTGTGCAGTGTCATTATCACATGAAACTGTGCAAAAATGTAATAAGCACATTTCTCTAACATGATTTCTGATATTGCTAAGCTCACATGCTATAAAATATTAAGTGCTCACCGAAAATGAATCTATGGAAAAAAAAAATCCTTTTTACTCTAAAAACTAATGAGCTATGATTTCTTTTTATTTGTCTTTTGGGTTTAAAGCCTCCAGATCTAATTTTCAAGCTCTTTCCTGAATCCAAGAGAGTTAGTTTATTTCCTAAAGAAAATAGGGAGAGGTCAGCAGAGCCTCTCACAAACACAAAGGCTCTGGGAGCTCGGACTTTAAGATTTCGAGTGATTATGACACAAACAGCTTTAACTGTCAGCAATGCTTTAGAATTTTTAAAAAATATAAAATCTTTTTAGAGATGTTAACTTAACAGCTAAGTCTTCTTGCTGTAAAAATATACATTTCTGTACATGGAAGGAAGATGCTACCACAATGATGGATCTGTCTAATGCTCCCAATCCATCCTGAGATTTGGATCAAGGACCACGTTTTTCCTTGGCCTTACCATTATGACCTGGGATAATTTTTTCCCCTCTTGTTTTCTGTGAGGTACAAATTTTCCAGCTTGCAGCAGGAGCCTGGATGTGCCCCTGCACATTTTGGCTGTGTTGGTAAAGCACACAGAGGTAGGGCAAGGCCAGAATGACTGCTCAGGTGTGGAGGATCGGGTCTCTGCTTTCAGAGGGGTCATTTGGCCCTGGCTGCCATCTGAGCAGGGCTGAGAGTTGTATCTCTGTCTGTAATAAGGTGCTGTAATGCTCTGCCACGTCATCCTTAAAAACTGAGAAATACCTGGCCTTAATATCACTAATGTCTCCAAAACAGTGCTTAGCTGGGGCTTCAGGGGTGGAATGAGTCTAGTTCCAGGCCTCTGGACAGAATCAAATTTATTCCTTAGGGAACCTCATCTTTGCCTCAGAACTGCAAAGTGCTGTGCACTCTACCCTCATTGTTCAGAAACTTGCAGAAATGAGCCCATATAAAGCATTAAAGAACTTCAGAGCCCTGTGTTTGATTGCTTGGAGTTAGAGAGAGAGGAAAGACATGAATAACAGGACCCGGGCCAGAGACCTGAACTGATGGGGAGCTCTAAGCAGAAGCTCCTACCTGCTGGGAGAAGTGAAAGTGCTGCTGGGGTGAGGATTTCAGGGTTTGCACCAGAGTCCTTGAGACCCCTTCATAAACTGTTTATAAAGGGCAGGATTCATTAGCTGCTTGTCTAAAAAAGTGGGTGGGAACTGCTATTTATGCTCAAGCACAACTGTGTGAATCCTGCTCTTTGCAACTTCTCCTTGGCATCATCTCAAGGATGCTCATCTGGGTGCTCAGATCTGCTTTTCTCCTGGGCCCTGGCTCAAGGATCAGGGCCTGGCAGTCAGGTGAGAGCCTGATTCCATCTCTGATGGGAGAGGATGTTCTTGCTTCGTAGTGTGTCAGGGAATCAGGGCTGGATTGGACGTTAGGAATTTTTTTTTTTATGCTGAAAAGGTTGTTGAACAGCAGAACAAGCTCACCAGTCACGTGCTAAGGCTGGGGATGGGGCAGGAGAAAAGAGGGAGGCAGGAGATTGTGGGGGAGATACTTGCCCATGTCACCTTTCCAAGGAGCTTGGTTTTATAACCCAAGACCCCGTAAGAAGGACAATATAATGCAAAGAATTACAGCCCTGCCTTTCTGGTGGTGCTTTCTTGCTCTGGTAGCACTCAGGTTGGATCTACACGTGCAGTGGGTGCTCCCAGGCACCTGGAGCACACCAGGGTGCCACAAAAGATGCCTGTCCCACCCAGGGTGGGACCTGGGCATGCAGAGATGAGCAGGATGGATCCATGCCTGGTGATAGCTCCAGTGTCCCCGGTGTGGGCTCACACTGGGACCCATTGAGGCATTCCAGTGCTTCCCAATCACCTTCCTCCTGCCACAGAAACGCAAAACATTTCTGCATTACCGGGTTTGGTTTCGCGACATCGCAACCTGTTTATAGTTAGCAAGTGCAGCAAACGGGCTCTTAAATGCAGGTTAAAGGCCCTGATGAAACACAGAACACCTCAAAAAGACAACCTAAATTTTTGCCACTTTAAACTTTGCGTGGCTGGCGCGCTGGAGCAGCCCCCCAGGTTAATGAGCCGTGGGTTTAAACAGCAATTGAAGAAGTCGGTCATAAATACAGAGCAGTTTGCTTTTTTGCCTTCCTGTTGCTTTCCCGGGCTTCCGAAGGCCTTCCACTGATGGAGAGCTTTTAATTTCACATTTTGGCCCCCACCACAGGTGATAAACAAAGGTTTCCCGTTGCTGTGACTCGGGTCAGCGCTGCAGCCCCAGCGTCAATCCCGCTGCCTGTAATTACACACAAAAGGTTACCGGGATCCACGGCTAATTTGCAGCCTCTGTTTAGCAGAATTTAATAGCAGGTATTACTGGTGCAGCAGTAATTAAGGACCTTTGTCAATAAGACGGAATAGATGGCCACACTTTGTTGTAATCATTGGACTTTTGAGAACCCAGAGGAGTGAAAAGCAGTGAGAGGAGCAATCCATTTCACGAATAACATGGCTGTCCTTTCACCCCCCACTCCCCCCCGCCTCCCGAAACCAGCAATGGAATAATAATTCCCCCAAGCAATGAAAGTACAGGAATAAAAGTACTTACCCTCCAGCCTGTGATTTTTTTTTTTTTAACTTTTTATTTACTCTACTGTGCTTTTTATTTGCTTCGGGCTGCGTTTGATGAAGTATTGTTTAAACAGTGCCGAGCAAAATGGATATAGGGAGATGGAAAATAGAAAGAGGAGGAATTTTAACCAGGTGGATATATATGCATTTGCCTTTAAGGTGGATGGCGTTGGGTTTATCAATTATTTCCTCCGGATTTTTTTTTTTTTTTTTTTTTAAAGAGAAAGAAATGACAAAAACAAGTGGCTCGGTGAAGAGGTGGAGAGAGTCATTTAGAGCTGTCTCTGCACAGAGCCGTTCAGCTGTAAATGGGTCGCAAACAACGAGCGAGGAGTGAAGTTGGTGCGGCTTCGTGGCCCCCTCCTGCCCCACTTCCAGCACTAATGTGGCCGTGAATGGGCTGGCACTGGTTCGAGAGCCCCGGCACACACACACACACACAGAGCCTGGCCCAGGAGCTGCCAGCCTGGGGGGGGGACACAATTCAGAGTGCTTTAAGGTGTACACTCCTCTCAGTAATTGGTGAAGAAGCTGCATTTCACTCCCTGCTTTTAATAGCGGTTTGAGTAGTGGCTCTTTATGAAGGCTCTCTTTTTTTAAAGCAGCTTTAACTATACCCTTTCTGTCGGTAATGTCTGAAAAACTTCTACCTTTAATCATTCCTGGATCAGGCAGCAAACAAGCAGCTCCTTTTCCTTTTTCAATTACGTGCTGGATATTCAGCGCACATATAAAAAAAGGGGGGAAAAAAAAAAGAGGCATCTTGAGCCTATCATGTATTAAATGCAGCTCTTTGCTGCTGCATTAAAATAACACCAAGGATCCGGCTTCAGCCAACAAAAGCCAGAAATATAAAGTTAAAGCTGCAGTGCTCTTTTTTATCTCCTCCATTGTGAGAAGGCATTGTAGCACTCTTAAAACAGTGGGACATTTTTCCATATCTATGGGCGATGATACTTAGCTAAGAGATCCTGACCTTTGTGATTCTGAGACCCATGGCAAATTTTTTACAGCATCTTGTGGATGGGTTCTGCTTGATGCTGTTCCTGTGAGATATAGCTTATTTTATTCTTCTTTTTTTTGGCACTGCTCTTTCAAGAAGGGAGCCAGGAAACAGCAAACTGGTTCTTTGGCTGAATTTGTTTTGAAGGTCCCCATCTTAAAGGAGGTCCCCATCTTAATGAGTTCACTTATGTAAGATCAGGCGAATGGTCCTTAGTGGACACTTGCCCACAATTAAAAAAAAAGGACCATTCCATGGAAGATCCAAGATTAAAATATGAAGGAGATTGAAGGTCAGGGTTGGTATGAACCAGGAAAATCATGAGGCAAATACCAGGGCTAGGAATTGTGTTCAGTATTTTTGAGCCAATAGCATTGTATCATAGCTCATATTTAATTTTTCTGCCAACAGAAGATCAACAAGCTGTGGAAAATGCAGAGAAAATTCCGGAATGTGTAGAGAGAAGGGAAAAGTGATGGATACAGCCTTCTGGTGGATGAAGGTTGGAGCAGTGTGTTACAGTCTCTGTTGGAAAAGGTGGCATTCTTGATGGAATGAAAACAGAAGAGAAACTCTTTGGAGGTGAAGTGTTCAGTAACTGCTCTGATGACACCAAGCTGGAGAATCATGTACAGAGTTTTTCTTCTGATCAATGCTGGTTTAGTCTGCAACAGATAAAAATGAAGAGAAAATGTCAACAGACAAGAATATTGTTGAAGGATAATGGTACCCTACTGCTACCCAAGTGTCCAAGGCTAACCCAGGACATTTATTTTCCAAGCAGGAGCCATTGATCTGGAAAGATATTTGTCATTGCTTTGTAGAGCAACCCTGCAGATAGTGTACACACAGATATGAGATCTTGTGGTGTTGAGCTGGTGTAGATCAACTGACTCCTGTTTGATGGGGATCCAAAGTAATCTGGGCTGATGGCTGTGAGGAGTCTGAAGAAGCAGTGCCCGTTTCTGACCTTGAGAAGTTGCCTCTGTGGAGCAAATGGAATCTAGGTGCAAAGGGCAGAGAAGGGCCAGATGTATCCCAAGCTGATCAGAAGGGTGGAGCAAACCTGATCTGTCCAGGACTGATCTTCTTCTGCTGCTTTGTCAGGAGGAGCCAGAAGGCTGAAGGTGAATATGAAGGTCTGAGGTTCAAAGGTTAGTTCTGCTCCTTAAGGGAAAATGTATCTCCTGCAGGAACAGTTGAAGGTCAGTGTTCAATAGGTCACCCTCTTTAACCTTTCTTCTTTTTGGTCATTTGATAGCCAAGCCACTTCCCTCTCAATGCAAAGCACGTTTCACACAATTTCCATGGATTCAATCCTGTGTGCTAGAAATGACAACATGGATTTAATGAAACGATCGTTTCAAGGTAAATTCATTTGTGGTCTGTGAACAAAGTCTGATCTCATTCCTCCTTTGTCTCACTGCTCTTCCCACCTGGCTTGCCCCCAGTAGTGGTTTATGTGAAAGGGGAGAGCCTGGGGCTGACCCCGTTGTTCCCCTGGGTGTGCTCCTGGTTCATCTCCAGCCTCCATCACCACTGAAGTCCAGTGCAGCATCAACTGGACCCATAAAACTCCCATTCCTGGGTGTTGTACCAACCCTCCCATTCTTTGCATTTCAAGGAGTTGATGTGCCCCACCACCCTCACAGGGAACAATTCCTTCCCAATATCCCATCCATCCCTGCCCTCTGGCAGTGGGAAGCCATTCCCTGTGTCCTGTCCCTCCATCCCTTGTCCCAAGTCCCTCTCCAGCTCTCCTGGAGCCCCTTTAGGCACTGGAAAGGGCTCTGAGCTCTCCTGGAGCCTTCTCCAGGTGAGCACCCCCCGCTCTCCCAGCCTGGCCCCAGAGCAGAGGGGCTCCAGTTCCCAGAGCATCTCTGTGGCTGCCTCTGGACTTGCTCCAAGAGGTCCCTGTCCCCATTTTCCAGTGGGAATTTCACAAATTTCATTTTTCACAGTTTCTCAGAGAGTTTTGCCTGTGAGGGTTTGTGTTCATGCACGGGTCATTCATTCTGACTGAAATAGCTGCAAAACCTCTGAAAGAGCTGAGCATCTGTTTGAGGGAAAAAAACCTATTTGGGACTGTCTAATCTGAGTGTCCTCAACTGCTCTTAATGTAGGTGGGAATGGAAAATTAACTTTGCAAACTTTGTCCTTAAAAACTTATCAATAGACTTGAGTTTAAAAAGGGATGTGTCCCCCCCTGAGATGTCTGAGACTTGTAAAACCCAGAGTGCAAGCAGGGACTGAACTGAGGGGCTCAGTCTTGAACTGATTTCAGAGAGGGTTGAATTTTGGATGGCTCAGATCTTTTACACTTCCCTTAATTTACCAAAGGGAAAGGAAACATCGATTTGGCCAATAATTCTGCACTAACACTGTGCTCTAATTGGTTTCAGCTTCCAGAGTGTTTTGTTACTCTTCATTATGTTTCCCAGATGGAAATGACACTGTCAGCTAATCTACAAGGGTGGTTTATGTCTAACCATGGAGAGAGATTCCACTTTTGCTCCTTTTTGCAACCTGCTGGGATCAGAGCTGAGGAGCTGAGATCAGATCTGCCCCTCAGCCCACTGGTCTTGTCCATGCAAGGTTGTTTTCTTTTTTTCCCCAAATCCTGCATTTTTAATATAAATAAAAAATTTGATCTCTGCCACTGGGAAACTGCATCCCATTTTTTTTCCTAACAGAAAAATGGGAATAGGTTTCCTTTAACTAGTGGAAGGGTCTAGACTCTAAAAAGGTTTTTATTATTGTGTGCCCGGGGTCCTTAGTTTGAGACATTTATCTTGTGGCAAACCAGTAGGGAACTAGAAAGGCAGTATTTTGCAACTCCTAGACCCCCAGCTCTAAATAATGACTCCAAGCTGAAATTGAAGCAGGTGCATCATCTTCTTCATTGTGTCACTTTTAGCACAGACATTATACTTTATGGGCTTCCACTATCCAAATAGTTTGTGCAACGGACCCTAAAAATGGTGATGCATCAATCAATCAGTCGGGCTTTATTGCTCCAACTTTCTTTACAGGAGGCTTCTAAGCCATATTATAATGCACAATAAGGAGCCCAGCAGAATACAAATGCCCTGGAATGCAGCCCCGTTCCTGTGTGCTCCCTTCCAGGGCTGCAGCTGCACTCCGAGGAATATCCCAGGGCATCAGTCATGGCCAGCCAAATGCATCCCTGGTGGAACCTCATCGATTGTGCCCGGCCAGGCTGGCTCAGGGGGGTGGGTTCAGCTGGCCCTGGTGGCCTGCACAAGCTCCTGGGGTGAACAGGGTGGGACCTGTGTTAAAAAGGGCTGAAAATCACGGTGGTTTGGCTGAACCGGTTTTTCTGCCTGTTCATACCAGGGCTGAGGGGTCTTCACCCATGAGCAGGATGTTTTTATGTCCTAAATGTGGGATGTGTGACCTGCACCCTCTGCTCCTGACCCCTGGGGTTTCAGCCCACATCATGTACAGCAGCTCCTACTGTGTTCCTTTTGCTGTTTCCAGTTTTTTGGCTGCTTTGACATGGAAATATCTCACAGGCTTTCCATAAACATTGTGTGTGGGCATTAGTTTTGCCATCAGCAAGGACAGATACATCCACAGTGACACTGAAATAAATGCAGATGTGGGTATGGCCTACTTTATGGAAACATGACCGAAATCCAGGAATATTACACTGTTAGTGCAAGTGAACGAGTTATGGGTTATGACTTGGTTATTGCATGGAAACTTTGCAGTCCAGGCCTGAGGCTCTGATGTAAATGCCTTGGTTTGAGCTGGCAGTGGTTATGTGAGGTGATTGGATCCGTGTTAGTGCTTTCATCAGACACACAGACAAATAAATCTTGCCTTGAAGCTGTATGCTGACATCTGCATAACTTTCTTTTATCGCCCAGTTCCCATACAGTTCCAAAGAGTAACTTAGGAAAGGAGGTTTAGGGAAAAAAAAGATGATCATGTAGAGATAGAAAAAAAGAATTTGGCACCTGAATATAAAATTCTGTAGGTTATATTATGTAGTATGTGCATTACACAATTAGGTACTTGGGATTCTTTTAAACAGGACAAAAGTTTCTGCAATTTTGTAATAAAAGTTGTTTGTAAATATGCAACCAGCATTTATTCTGCAAAACAGAATGTTTTCTAATACTTGTCCCTTCCCCAGGTCCTCATGTTGCTCATATGAGCCCACGGAGTTTATTATAGTATTTGTAGTAGAAATCTCTAATTTGATAATTCTCTAGTGAGTTTAATGAGCCTGAAAAGTGACATTTAGAGCTAGTTTTCTCTTTGTGCTTTGAAAAATGAAATACAAGTAGTTATCTGTTAAATGAGATAATTACAGTGCTACTTTGCTAAAGGCACATATTAGTGATTTTTAGCTTGTTTCGCTTAATTAGAGCTTTACAAAATGTAGAGTGCCAACCCGTTAACAGACCTGTTGGAACAGTTACTGAGACTGTGAAATAAAACCAGTTGTTCTAAACAAGTCACAAAAAGACATTGATGAAATGGCTGGCAGCTCGGGCAGAAATTTAAGCCTTGGCTGCATTAGAGCAAATGTAATAATAGCAGCAAGTAACCCATATTTTTAATTTTACTGATCTTTCTGCAATAATTATGAGGAACTTTTAATGTCTGTAATTAGAATGTTAGAGATAGGGTGACTTAGACCAGTGCTGCACTGTGAAAAATTGGATACTTACCATAATTGAAAATTAATCACTTTTCATTACCAGGAAGGGATGCAGTTATTACTTTGAATGGGCTGAGATGCATCACATGAATTATGGGCAAACAAATTCATGTGGTTGAAGTTGGTGAGTTTGAGGCCAGTCTGTGCCAGGAGTACCTCTGCTGACGTAATATGCTGGATAATGAAAATCGAGGTGTATTTGTTTGACTGGTAATTGCAGCCCAGAATTTTTTGCTTTGCTGGAAGTTCTGATGGAGGAGAGCACTGAATTTTATCACTCATCCCTCCAGGGCTGTTGTTTTAAACAGCTGGGCAGAATCACCTACAAAGCCAGATGTAATCCAACAAATTTATGCAGCTCTGCCAGAGGCCTCTGAGCAGGACTGAGCAGTGAGGGAGGGAATAACCTGAGAGGTTTGTTCTGTGGGCAGGGATGAATTGTGGATCATTACCTGTTAGCTGACCCGTGCAGTGGCTGTGCAGAAAAGCTGCCTTTCCCTGCTCACACCATGGGAGCTTATGGAAAGGCAGCTCCTCATCCCATGTAAACACTGAAATCTCTGGAGTTCAGGAGAGTTTGGTCTCCCTGGCAGATCCACCGTGGAGAAAGCAAGATTTTTCTTCTGTTCTCATGAAAAATATCTCATTTATTTCTTTTTAACCAGCTCTGCTCTTGTGCTGTGCGTCTTTTCTGACACCAGACTTATGACTTTAACCACCGTGTGTGGCCCCCTCAGCACCCCGTGGTGCCTCTGCATTTAAAAGGTGGCATTTTATGCTCAAAAGATGATGTGAAAATGTCACCATCTTGCTCCACAATTCTCCTGATGCGTCTGTCACCGATTCCAGCTGCCAAACGCAAGGGCAGCAGGCAAACAAAACCTGCTCCAGACATTGTTTTGTGAGTTGGAAATTGTCTTTTGCCCCGACAGGGATTTCTCAAACCCCGCCTAATTTTAGGAGCGATGAATGAGCACAACTGTGAGAGAGATGCCTGCCTCGTGCTTGGCTCTAATAGCTTTGTTGTGGCTGCAGCAGGAGAGGTGAAATAGAAGCTCTGGCTGTCCCTGTGTCTCCATGTGCACAGCTGCACTGTCCTGGCTCTGCACCTTCCTCTCCTGCCATTAGCCTGAGCAAGGATGTGGCTGCTCATGACTGGGTGATTGATGTCAAATGTAGTAGCAACATTAAATTTGTCTGAAATGGACAAAGAAAAGCATTATTCACTGTAAAAATCTTGTCTAAAGTTCCCATCTAGCCAGTGCTGCTCCTAAATTACATTTGTATGAATTTTAAAATGTTTTTTTGAATTTCTTGGCCCATGATTGTTCCCAAGGTCACAAAATCAGAAAGCTGGGAACTGAGGCTTGTGGTGAAAAATGTGCCTGTAATATATCTTCATATTTGCAAATGTATTTTATTGCTGTCCATATCCTGTGAGAAAAATCCAATGTTCTTAAAAGACAAGCACTGCTTCTTATAGAGACACTTATTAATGTTTATTAGAAACTCATTTCACTAACATCCATGGCTTTATTGGAAGTTCCTTAAGTAGCAAATCCAATTTCCTTTCTTATGCTTGTGCTTACTTAATTAACATCAAAAATTGAATGAGGCAAAACAAAGTTTGATATTCATTTTAATAAGTTATATAAAGTTAGCATAATCTCATTGAGGCCATTCTTCATCGCTCCAGCTGCAGACACAAAGTGCCTTTGCAGCCGTTTGGGGTTTTACATCATGTAGGTTAGATAACCTAGCAACTAACGAGAGAGCCAGGAGAGAAAGGAATTAATTTTCAAATAAACCCTTTACAGGCTGTGTTCTGGGGAGGTGGGACTTTGTGTGTGCTGGGCAGGGAGCTGGGGATGCTCAGACATAGAAAAGGGCTGGGTCCTAATGCTGGGAGGAGGTGTTTGGCAGGAAATCTTCAGAAAACCACGCAGGAACCACGTTATGGTGGCTATGAGGACAGAAAACAGGGATCAACTTGCAGAAAATCAACCAGGAGCCACAGGTTATGGTGGCTATGAGGACAGAAAACGGGGATCAACTTTCAGAAAATCAACCAGGAACCACAGGTTATGGTGGCTATGAGGACAGAAAACAGGGATCAACTTGCAGAAAACCAACCAGGAACCACAGGTTATGGTGGCTATGAGGACAGAAAACAGGGATCAACTTTCAGAAAATCAACCAGGAACCACAGGTTATGAGGACAGAAAGCAGGGATCTGCAGGACTTTTCCAATGGCAGCCCCTTCTGCGTGTGCACCATCCCTCCCCGTGGTGAGTTCAGCCCCACACGTGCACCAGCTTAAGGCAGCTGCTGCTGCACTCCTATAAAAATATCCCCCCGACCATGTGATGTCTGTTGACCTTAGAACAAGCGTTATCATATTGGAAAGTAATGATAAAAAAATCCCCTACTACAGTAAAGCTATTATAAGCTGGAGTGTTTGTGCCATTACTGGGGAATATGGTATTGATTTTTTAATAAATTATGCCATAACCTACATTTTTGCCTTAGGTTAAAATTCAACACCAGAAGCAGAGGAAAGGTACAATGCACGGGTATCAGAACAAGTTTTACTCCACTCCAGGCTTCAGCACACGCTTGAAAATCCAGAGTGGAGGGGCCTTGGCACCATCATTTGTGGTGTCCCCTCTCCCCTGGCTCCTGGGCAGGACTAAGGACACAGAGGAGCAGCTGTGTAACCCCAAATAAGTTTGACTGCTCTGCTGCCCCATTTCTCTTCCAGACTGTGGAGGGTTCCAAAGGAAATTGTGCCTGTTCCTTGGCTATAAAATAATCTTGCTCCAGTGCTGCTGAATATCAACAAAAAACATCTCAGAATTAGTTTCATTGAAGAAAAACAAAGAAAACCCAACCCTATAACCATTGTGATATTTTGATATTTAAGTGAAACAATTTTTGTGTGAAAGTAGATGAGGGTTTTCTTTCTAACCTTCATTTTTCAAATTTCTTCTTAAGTTTGGAAGGAAAAAAATCAATGTCCTCAATGATTTATCTTTTTTTCAAGGAAGGGAGGTAAAATATTTAAGAGAGAAAGGAAGGTCTACACTGTTTTCTAGTGACTAGATATAAATATCCATGTAATTCTTGAGCTGTATCACAGGTAATTGTGCAGGTAAATGGGGATGAAACCCACGAGTGTTTGCTAGAAGGGCTTTCAGAGTAAACCAAAAGCAGCTCTGTGTATCAACATTCTGCTCAGAGAGAGAAGGTGGGGAGGGGCAGACATTTCTGCCTTGGATGGAGACCTGCTACTCATGTGTTGTAACCTTTACTCCTGAGACAACTCTTTCAAAAGCTATTTTTGCCTCCCATTTTCCACCCAGTTAGCATCAAACAGCTGCTCTTTTCCTCACAGTTCACAGGAGTCCTGGCAAGGGGATGTTTTCCAGGAGGTTCTGAGGATATTGCTCCTTTACACAGACGTGTCATTGCATGGGACAAAGGTGCCCTAAGCAGGTATGAAATTATTGCTTCAAAATGATGGAGTAAATATTTTGATGTAGGTACCTGTGCTTATGCTTTCCCTCTTTGCTCATCAGGCAAAACTGAGGTGTGTAAATACCATCACTGTGAATATTCTTGTCTCTGCAGACGCCCTAATTTGCAGCAGAAAGTTCATTAATGTCTGCAGTGCAGATCCCTGGACCCAGTCTCCACTGCCCAAGGAGACCAGGACACCTTGGAGTGGAAATCAGTGAGGGATGCATCCAAATCTACCACAAATACCCACGTGATGGGAATGTGCAGCAGGGTGAGCTGTTGGGAAGGCAGCTGAGCACAGAAAGGGAATGAGTGATCCTGGAGAAGGACACTTTTCCAGAGAAAGATTAAATAATGGGCAGAACGGAGATGGACTCACCAGCCCCACAAGTGAAAGCACATTTCCTGTGACACAGATCTCTTATTAATGCTCTACTGACAGGGGGATGAACTCTCCAGGATAACAGTTCCAGCAATCTGCAATCACGAGTGCGTTTGTCTCCCTAAAACCAGCATTTGTGTATCATCTCTGCACAGATGATTAGAGACTGCCATGGAAAATTTGCTCCCTCAGAGCAGGAATAAACTCAGACAATTTTTAGATACTTACAAAAATATCCTCTAAGTAAAAAATTTACAAGTCCCCATTAGTATTAAACATTTCCTTTTCATGCTGTCAGTGCTGCCATAGAAAGAGAAATGTACCTCAGCTTGGCTCAAGCTTAAATTCCCTCTCTTCTTGTACTCCTTAAATAGCAGATTGTCAGCTTAAGAAACTTGTTGCTGGTGATGACTGAGATTCATGATCCATCCAAAAGAACTGGGAATTTAATGGCTGTTTTTCATATCCTGATAACCACATTGTGCTCTAATCCCCTGGTTTCTAGTTTTGAATTCATTTGGATGCATTGTGGTGGCTGTTTCAGCTTTCAAACCCCAGTGCTAAACCTGGCTTTAGTGGAGCTGCTCCTGACTTCCTACACTCGTGGAAGAGGGGATGGAGGGTATGGAGGGGCTGTTGGCTTTAATGAAATCAAACAGAAGCAACCAAAGCCAGGATTTTTCTCTTTAAGATACATGAGCACTTGTGGAGCTGTGCTACCTTGAAATACCTGGCTGGAATATCTGAGACATAACACTCTGAAATTAAAAATCATGTTTGAAAATTCATACTAATTAAAAAGGGACATCTGAAGCCAAACAGAAAAATCAATGAACTTGCTGGTCCTTCCTCAGTTAAGTAACATAATTTGTTCAATTTGTTTTATGTCTCTAAGTGAGGAACCTTTTACTCACTTTGATTCATGGACAGAGGTTAGAAAATGGTACAGTAGAAAGGAAATTAACATTTAACCTGCCCGCCTGCATATCCGAGCTGATGTCTCAATGTGGTGCAGCTGTGAGTAAATTCTCCCAATAAACCAGACACAGTGTCTGTAATATTCATACAGCTACTTGTGCCTTCAGGAAAGCTCAGACAGTCTTCTGGCTATTAGAGACCAAATTAGGAAAAATAACCTGAGCAGGATGTGTTGCTACTTGATGTAAATCTGTGGGTTTTTAGTTAAAATATAAGGGGTTACATTGTTAGCCAACACACATCACTGCAACTTCACAGACTTAAACCCTGACAGTGCCTGTGGAAATTGCTAATTTGCAGTCTGGAGACCGAAAACTGGGTTTTTTTTTCAGAATACAGTTATTCAAGAAGAGGCAATGATAGAGCAAAACTGGCATTACTCCATGTGATTGTGCAAATTAAACTTGAACTCTCCTTATTAATCCCAGTTTAGGATCAGACCTATGTATAAGCAGACTTGAGGCCTTCTACATGTTCTTCCATCACCCCTAAAAGCACATTGTAACAGGATTGACTGCAGCTCAGAGAGCCAATATGAAAAATATACTCAATGTGATCACCTATTATTTCGTTTATGTAATAATTGAGGTTTCCCTTCAACAAATGGCACATGGGAGACTTGATGTCAGAAAAAGCTGCATCAGCTGCTGAGAGAGTGGCTAAGAGTTTAAAATAAAAGTGCAGGATACATTTCTGATTTCATCAGGAAGCCTGAGGACCCTTCATGATGTTCCTCAATCTCGTTAGCACTTCATTATGTCCTGTCAAACGTGTCTGCACTGCAGGCCCGGTAAAGGTCAGCCCAAGGCATCTGAAGAGCACCAGACACCTTTCAACTTTGGATATTTGTTGGTTTGGTTTTTTTTTTTATTCTTCGGGAGAACAAAGAGGGATTGTGAGCCAAGCATTTTGCAATGCAAAGTAGAAAATGGAATAAAAATCATGAATCCAGCTTCTCTCCTTGCAAGCTGCAGTTTGCCATCCCCACCACAGAAAAACTTGTGGCTTTGGATTTTCGACTGTCATGCTGGAGGTACAGCTTTATTTATTTATTTGTGGCCACCAGTGCCATGGAAGCACTTGCAATACCACATATCCTCGATTCTGGCATCTGAGAGACAATCAGACAAGAAAAGGAAGGAGATGAGCAGTTATAAAAGGAGAAAGCTGGTGTTTACACCCCGTGATGGGCACCCTGAGTAAGCAGCTGTGATGGGGAAAAAAAGGCAGAAAAGGCCTGTAACACTTGAATGGGTGTTTTGAGAAAATATTATGGATTTTTTTTTGAAGTTTGCCAGAGTGACACTGTGTTTAATAAGTAGGATGATTAGGTTCTTTTTACATTAATATTTTTGCCCCCTTCCTGTCAGCCTAATCATAGAGTAACAGAGGCAGGTTCACAAAATCTTATTTCCTTGGAAATTTGAGGCCTGGATTGCTGGGAGGTTGGGGAGGATAAAGGAGCTTATTGCTTGTGCAGAGTGTTTCTGAGAATGGGAGCAAGGTGGGAGAGGTGCCAGTCACAGCTGCAAGCAGACATGCTGTCCATGGATTAAAACCCACTGGGGCTTGAATTTACCTGAATATGTGTCTGATTTTGTGGCCTCCACTGTCCTCCTTGGCTGTACTGCTGAGTTCTGTGCCATATAAACCACTTGCTTTCAGAGAATAGGATCAAGGGCTCCATCCCAGTCCATGACAAAGCAGTTTTGAGTTATCCCAGCAATGTGTGACAGCCTTAAAGTTGGGACAACTGTCCCATTAAGGGACTCCCTGCATGTCTCTGATGGAAAAGGTTGTGGTCATCCCCCAGGTGTTGTGTTTGGATGCAGATTTGTCCTCCAGGCTGAGCTCTTCAGGTGCTCAATTCCTCACCTGCTGTTGGTCACAGTGAGTTGGGGGAGCTGGAGTTGTTTGGGGAGCAGGTCTGTGCCAGCACATGGGCTGAAATGAGTTCAGGAGCAATCCCACGAGCAGGACACCTTCAGACCTGCAGGGTGGTGGCTGTGGCAAGCAGGGCCACAAGCCAGGGGTAATCCTCCCTTGCCACCTTGAATGAAGTGTGTGGGTCCCTCCCCACCACTGTTCTGAGCAGAGGGAAGAGATTTTGTATCTCTTTGTATGTTTTTAGGGTAGTTCTTGATATTCTGGGTGCAGACTCTTACCGGTATTTATGGACCCAATTCCTACAGAAATACTTTGAGGATGTGCAATGTAGAAAACAAAAAAAAAAATAAGATAATGTGAAGATACAAGGCAGTGGCAGCACCTTCTACTGTACAAACACATTTCTGTTTCAAATGGGTTTCGGTTTTGTTCCTTTGTAACTATTATTAGAACTAATTTCAAGATAGTAGCTTCCAATGCCTTTTTCAGAGAGAGACGTGGAGTAAAGTACCTGTCTGTGGCAGAAAAGGAAAAAAAGAGAGCTACAGAATGGAGAATAATGGTGTTTGAACCAAAAGGAAAAACGCTGTGTATGTGCCTTTAGATGCAGCTTTTTTGTTTGCACTTCATTTGATTATCAGTATTTTCAGCCATCTCACGCATTAATACATCTCTGCAGGGAGGGGCAGGGTTCATAGCCTTTTCAAAGCAGCACTAATGAGTGCCTTTAACTTAATAAAATGATCATTTGCCAACTACTTACCATAATGTGAACTAGATGCTTTCAGTCCAGAGATTAAAAGGAGTTTTCTTTGCAAATGCACTGTAGTTGCTGCTACTGCATAAAACATATACAGATATATATATATATATATATATATATATAAAATGTACATTGGTTATTGTTTTTGAATTCTTGAGATCTCTTAAGGTTGGAAGGAGTTGTTAGAGTCTATATTGTTTCAATAATATATGGATTATCACTCTCTAAATACGCAATGACATAAAAGGCAATAATGCCTTTTATGGATCCCATGTGGCCTATTACACTAATGATCCATGAATAATGGGGTCACGGGATGAGTTTTGAACAGTGCCTTTCTTTGTTGGTTGTTTTTCTCATTTATTTACCCAGGAAAACTCAGTTTTAAGTATCTGCTTTTCAGCGAGGTCCTACCATTTACTGAGTTTTCATGTGAGTTAATGGATGCCAGAGAGGTCAAGTGACTTCCCAAAGGTTACACAATGAGTCACTGAATTTGTCGGGGATAAAATAGAAGAACCTCTGAGTTTTCTGTCTCTTGCTCTGACTGATGCTGAAGCAGAGAGATTTCGGATCAGCGTGACCTCTGATAAATCTCTGTTCCTGCTTTGAGGAGCAGTCACAGCTTGGTGCTCGGTGGAGAAATCTGAAGCTCCTGGAGCAACATTTCCCATATTTCTCGGGGAAACAGCCAGAAGGAGGAGAAGTGATGAGAACAAGCTGCTTTGGTCCCTGTGACAGAGATTCTCACTTAAATAAAACTAAACAACATGGGGTTAAATAAGCATGTGGAAGCCCAAACCCACAGTTTACCCAATGTTAATCCAAAACAAGAGAGTTTGTTTAGAACTATTTATGTTTCCTACCTTTCTGCGGTGATGTTCCTTTCACTCCAACTGGAAAACCTCCACATTATTCCTCTTGCTCGAGGAGTGGGAGTTGCCTCCTCCCGAGGAGAACCCTGGCTCTGCTCCTCCAGGCCCTTTAGAGGTGGAGGCTCAGCTGCAGAGGGCCGGGTGTGTCCTGCAGAGCATCTCCAGGTTGTTCTGGATGCATTGCTGGGGATGATGAGCACAACTCACTGCTCTATCAACCCTGCTCTGGCCTCCTTCCTCCTTCTCCAGCCTCTGCCAGGAGGAGAAGAGCTCCTGTGCTGAGCTGAGCTTGGGCAGGTCTCTTACCTGGCTATGCCCGTGTTTGCTCAGCTGCAAAAATGAGCCACCTCTTGGTGCCTTGTCTCTCCTGATTTTGTGTGTATACAGAGCTCTGCAGCTCCAAAGCCTTCATCATTATTATTTTTATTATTACTAACTACAGAATATTATTTCATGCATTTAATACAGTATAAAGCAATTACAGAATGTAAGGGACTACGGAAATACAGAAAGATCTGCCTGGAATAATAATTTGATTCTGAAACTTTGTTGCTTAAAGACTTCAGGGTAAAATTGTAGCAAAACATATGAGCTTTTAATGAAATGTCTCCCATTACTTCGAGTCTAAATGGACAAAACCTACAAAGCTCATGGAAAATTTTCATTTAATAAGCAAATAATTTGTACTAGGGTGTAGTTGTCAAATTCTAATTCATCAAAGAGTGTTCAGCAATGAGCTGGAAGTGTTTCTGGCACGTGTGCTTCCGTATTTATACACCTCTGAGCTGGAAATCCGATCAGTTGTTTATCTGAAAACACATCAGGTGCGTGCTGCTGCTCGTGGGTGTAGAAACATCGCAGAATATTGCTGAGAAATCAGGCGAGGCATCTCTGATCCGACTGCATTTCGGTGTTGCTGACTGCTGGTGTTGTCTGGGGGGTGTCTGGAGGGCACTCAGGGAGAGGGGCTGAGGCCACCGAGCGTGTTCGAGCTGTTTCAGCATGGAAGGAGGTCACGATTAATTAATTAATGTCGCTTACCATTCCTTAAGCTGTGCCTACGCTGTGTAAATACCCTGCTTTTTGCTCGTTTCGCCTGGGCTCTGAGCGAGCCGAGGCTGCTGCTCCCTGTAAGAGCTGAGTGCCTGCAACCATCTTCCTTAAAAAATAGATTTTAGACCCGCAGTGCTGAGGAGGAGTCACACAAAGCCTCGCTGACAGCCCGTTGCACACGCTGATCAAGGCACTGCCTTTAAAACAGTTTGGCTTATAATTATATCTTTACAGCTAACTGGGCTATCCAAATGATTTTCCCCTCTCCCCCTCCCCAGCTCTACTGACCTGTGGCTAATGAGATTTGTGTTTCGATTAGTTGTAGAACATAAATTAACTAATCAATGAGAATGGATTCACATCCTTTCTTGTAAAAGAGCTCTGCTGCAGTGATCTGTATTTAATATTCAAATCAATTTCAAATTCTCAGGATGATTCTGCTAATATGGCAGGCTGGGACTCGCAGCATCTGTATCCTTGCCACAGCCTGTAAATATGGGATGTTTATGGAATCGCCTGCTGACCTCCAAAGCCTTCTCTGGTCTCATTGATTTACTATTTCACTTAATAGTGATGATGAGAAGCTTAGGGGCTGGCAACAAAGCTGGGAAAGACATGGGAGAGAGCATTTTCCCTTCATTAACAAGGGTGTTAAGACTAAGCAGAAGTCCCAGGACTCTGAAAAATGCTGTTGGTTTTGGTCTGAACATTTTGGGTCCATTTTGCTCCACCTCAAATTTCCCCTGTTCTAGGGATGAGGGTAAAATATGATTATTACCAAAAAGCAGTTTTCTAAGGATGAGGTTCTTTCGTTTGCTTTCAAGGTAGAGAGAACTTTATCTTTTGCCTTGCTGTAGTTGTCTCATCTGTACAATTAACCAGCATCTTGGCATAAAATGTGAAAATTTGTACAGTCTTCAAAGCATCTGTGGCCTTTATGGTACAAGTTCTGTTAGTACTGAAGCCACAGAAAATTAAATGTTCCCCAAAGAACTTCCAGATGTGTTTTATTCTAATAGGGTCATTATACAGTAAATTAAAAAGCAGGGTAAATGGAACTGTAAAATTTAAATTAGTCTAAAACCACATCTCTTTGCTTTGAACATTCATTTGTGGGGTTGCATTTGCAATAAATGTGAATTAGGCAGCTGCAATAACTGTTAATCATATATTTATAAAATAGTAATGAGGAAATGAATAGCAGAGTAAGACAGCTGCACATTTCTCTAATAGTATGTCAACTGTGAACATAATAAGATGTAGAAAATTGTTTGGTGTTATGCTGATAATGCAGCTGAATGTAAGAGATCACTTCAACCTCTTAACTTTACAGGAAATTATATATAAAATCCATAAAAAGCCATAATAATACATTAGGCCTCTGAATTGTAGTCAATGTTTTTCTTTGCTTTGATTTTTCTGAAATGGGCCATACTTTTCCCAAAGTAATCTGCCAAAGATCACTGAGGCTTTTGTTTCAGCCTGCACTTTATTCACCATCTTGCAGTTTCATTTAAAAGATGGTGCTTCTGAAAGCCAAAAGTGATGTAACTTCCCTGCTCCAGGAATGCAGCCACATCCCTTTCCCTGGAAAATTTTTGCCAGGTCTTGAGCATCCCACCTCTGAGCCCCTGTGGGGTTATCACTGCTGAAAGCAGTGGTTCAATTCAGAGCCCCACACAAGGCATAGGAAGACTGGAAATTTAAATTTGACATAAATATATATTTTAGAGAATTTCTGTTTTTTTCATATTTACTTCTCTCAAATATATATACCTACATATTTGAGATATATATATATTTTATATGTATGTGTTTGAGAGTAGTAAACAGTTGGTGACACGGCCTGAGGGCATCTGTCTGTCTTTCCCAGCCACGGCAAAATTATGAAAAGGTCAAGATAATTGCAAAAACCAAGTGAAACCACCTAAACCCAAGAAATAAATTGAAATCTTTGAACAGCCCGTTGGCTCTGCTGCTTGTGCCAGCAGACATCACAGCCTGCCCTCGTGCCAGGTGCTGCTCGCTTGCACTCGCAGTTTTTAACCAGCCTTAATTGAATTTTGCAACAGGATTGGGGTGAAGAGGAGAATTACAAAGCTAACGGGAAAAAAATTAGGCAAGTGCTGTGCTGTGAGCTGCCAGGCAGGGAATTGGTGCTAAATGTGGAATGGGAAGGCTGCCATAGGAAATGTCACTTATCAAAGTGGCAGGACTTTGCAGGGAAAACCGGGGGAAAGAAACGAGGCACCCAGACCCAGCACTGGGTGATGCTGCTGGGAATAGTCCCTGGGATTTAGTGAGCTGTTTGCTGGGATGTGGCTTTGGAAGCTGGGTTAAAACCCCTCAGTTTTAACCCACAGCTGCAGGTGCTGGGTAGAGCTCGGCGAGGAGCCCGGGGGTGCCTGATCCCCCAAAGCAGCACCACAGGGTAGCAAACACCCCAAACTTGCTGCCAAATAAACCCACGTGTCATGCAAAAGCCCCATGGAATACATAGTGAAATCATGTGTGATCTGATTGTAAATTGTGTGATTTCACTGTAAATAGTCCTGTCTGGTTTTACCACTAATGTTTCTTGCAGTACCGCGTTGCGATGTATTTTTCATTTTTTAATGCACTTACATTTTGAATGACCCAACCAGCTCCCTCTAATTTTTTTTAAAACACAGAGAGAAAGGGAGACTGAAGATCTTATAATCATCAGTTTCCCAGACTAAAAGCCTTTCAGAACACAGAACCCATGGCAGACTTGAAAAGTCAGTCAGTGAAGGAGGAATGAACCCTCTCAGGGCAGAAAAGACTTTTCAATTAGTCCTGTGTGTTGGAGGGTGAGGTGAGGGGCCACCAGAGGTCTGGGTGACCTGACCAAGGTCAGGAGCTCTGCAGCACCATCAGCTCTGTTGACCTTCTGGAAAACCTTTCTGGTCAATCACTGGACATAACCTTTAGCCTTCATCAAGCTGTTGCCTTTACACACAAAGCTTTTATTTTATTTTAATTTATTTTTTTCAGCTGGGAGATGGCACAAATCTTTTTGGCCATCTTAGAAACTACAAAGGTATTGCACAGTGGCCACATAGGAACAAAAAATGTCCTTGGTGTAACCTTATCAAAGGAAATATTGTTCATACAACATCACCACATTATCCTGAGCTCTCAGGAGAGGCAGAAAGAGGGACACAGGATACAGATGCAGACATAGGTATAGAGATGCATTCAGGTCGAATTCATCCTATAAAATTTTGGCCTTTTGCATGCCAAAACAAAGCAAAAAATTGTTCTTATTAAATATAAATTAAAGGGTAAGCAATGGAAAATGGGTTGTTTTCAAATCTTTCCTTTTTTTCTCCCTTCTTTGAAACAGACAGTTCAATTCTCCAGGAGAAGCAAAGTTCAAGCTCTCATTTCCCACTGTACATTTCTGTGTTAGTGCCTCACAAAATAGCAGTTCATTTCTGGAAATCCTATTACTGTCCACACTCAAGCAGCAACTTTAACAGATACATCTGTTACCTGGCAGCTTCTTCCTACACAACTCCCACCTCTGAGAGTTAAAGCTTATAGTTTTAAAAGGAAAATTGAAATAGCCCAATTTTGAACAATGCACATTTTGGGGACTGGAGGAGAAAAAGAGCACATGCCACTGTCAGCTACAAGAGCCTCATCTCGCCTTACTTTCGGGTCTGGGCAGAGAGGGAAAACAGAGTGGTGCATTATCATTATCTCAGAGATGTTTATTTGGTGTGTGGACACTCAACCAAAGAACTAATGCAATCAGAAAGTTAAAATATATGGGCTGGAAATACAAATTCATTAGACGTACACAAAATGTATGCTGCAGCGGATCTGTCATTTAAATTAGATTTTGACAATTATATGGATGGTCTGGTTGAGATGATCTACGATTTGCTCACGTTATGCTGTGATTTAATTATTGCAAAGGACGTGTGGAGTTAGGACCCCGTGGTTCTCTCATGGCCCTGAGCTGAAGCGGGGCTGCTCCATCTGTCACACTTGGTGTTTGCTGCCTGGAAGATTTTTGTGTGTTTACATACATATGCATGTGAAATATATATTATTTTACTCTTTACCATGAAATCAGTACATGTTTGCACCCAGTGGAA
The DNA here is from genome assembly GCA_013397815.1 of Aleadryas rufinucha. Lineage (NCBI taxonomy): Eukaryota > Metazoa > Chordata > Aves > Passeriformes > Aleadryas > Aleadryas rufinucha. The sequence continues at coordinate 109,537 of VZTH01010702.1, read as the reverse complement.
CTGATGCAGATCTTTCCACTGACCTCAGCAGGGCTGGGCCTCGCTCCTTCCCCGCGCGTCGCCCTTGACATGCTCCTCATGGAAACCACGTATTTTGCCATTCAGGATCCAAAGCAGAACCAGGTCCCCCCCAGGCTGCTCCCAGCCAAGCCCTGGTGATTTTTACCTGTGCACGAGCACGGCCATCCTTCTCCTTCCCATCCTGGGCCAGGAGAATGGACGCTGGGTCTCCATCCCCTCTCTCTGCTTGGGACGCTGTGGTGATGCTGAGCTCAGCTGGACCATTCCAGGTTCCTGGAAACATCTCCCTCCCCACCATCCTTCCAAGAGACATCATCAGTGACACCCTGCCAGTTACTGGTGTGTCATGGTGAAAGCGTGGCCAGCCTTGTGTGAAGATCTCCAGATGTTCCTACGAATCCTGAAGGGAATCTTTGCTCTGGTGGAAGCCTTGCTGGTACCAAGAGCATCTCAGCTCCTCCTCACACCATCCCTGCTCTTGCCTGATGTTTATTAGCAGTATTTATTCATATTTTAAACATGCATAAAAAATGCAGCATCAGGCTTGAGCATTTAGGCAGACAAACGATGGTGACTTCTCTGTCTGAACGTTGAACACATATTAAAACCCCCAACTATTAAAAGGGAAGCATGATTTGATAACTTCTTGCAAATGCAGTAAATGCCACTTCTTATAAATGAACACTGGCAATCAATTTAATTTCTCAAATAAAATGATTAAATTGCTGTTATTGTGGAATCATTATTTTATTGCTAAAACCTTTTAAAATGTTAATTATTGTGCCCCTTCAAAAGCTTTCATCTTGCCTGACTTTGCTCTTGTACAAAAAAGTGTCTCCTGGTTGTGACTTGCAAATTGAATGAAAATTCGTGCTTTACCTTTCCTCTCTCTCTCTCTCTCTCTCTCTCTTTTTTTTTTAACACCTGCGACTGTTCTCCTTGGCTGTAATATTTATATGAATTTAAGTTTAATTTTTCTCTGCTTTCATCTTCTGAATTAGTCAGTATGAAGCACAGATCACTCCTTCTCTGCTGCTTTCCTGTTTATTTGCTTTAACAATAGATTCATTAACTAGATTTTGGTGCTCAAGCTATGAGGACACATCCATTTCAAAGGAGGCTTTAATGGCATTTCATATTTTTCTACATTAAGGAAGATTAAAGTATATTACAATACCCTTTACTGCTCTATTTTCTTCATTTTAGAAGTGGTCAGTTTTTAAATTTTTTTCCCTCTTTCTTTCATCTGCAGTGCTCAATAAATTGTCCAGGCCTTTCAGATGATAGTTCCAGCAAATTGAGTTCCATATTACAACTCTGAACCATTGTTTAGCCCATCATCAGTCAGATAAAGCACTCCTATTCACACAGGACATCAAAAGAACAAATATATGTTCAAAGTGGCTAAAAAGATTACTGTGACTTGGATATATCATTTTGTTAATTGTTAGTGATTATTCTGCTGGTTTAGAGGTGGTGAATTTGCTGACTCTGAGCTCGTGCTTGTGATGTAATCAGAGGGGGATATATAGATATTCACGGCTGGAAATTACACCATTCAAAAAGGGTCAGGTCTATCATCTTCTAATAGCTGAAGGTGGACTAATAGCAACATTTTAATAAGAAGGAAGATGCAGGCTGATGTCTTCATTTCACGTGTGTGGAAAGGCGTGAAGTGCTCCGGGGAATTTCAGCCACGCCGGTGCTCGGATCAATCCGAGGGTGGTGGTGGGTGCTGAGCCAAACTCAGCTCTGTCTGGGTTGTACCTGGACTTGCCCCAGTGAGAATTGAAGCTGTTTGCCAGGTGGGAATAGCTGGAGTGAATGAATTTGGGCCCTGATCCTGCAGAGAGTGATTTGGTTTGTGTGTGTTTAATGCTTTGCACTCCGAGCAATCCCCCGGAAATCGCTGGTGATGTTTTAGTGACTCCCAGCACTGATGGTACCACGCTGACCTAATGTCTGTCCCCACAGCTCCAGGTGTGATGGGGAGGTGTTTCAGAGGTGGGAGACAGAGATATAAAACCTGAGACCCTCCAAGGTGCTGAGGTGAACAACTACCAGGCTGGAGAGAAACATCTGAGCATCTGTCTCTGAGTTAAAGTCCCAGAGAAGGCAGCAGAGAAGGAAAAAAATAACCCCACCTGAATTTCCAGCTCCCAGGCACTCATGTTTTCCTCTTCACCCACTGACACTTGAGCATCTCAATGAAAACATGCATGTTTGCAGGGTGTAAAATGAACACTTTGCAGGTTTCTGCTCTTCAAAGGTAATTTTGGGAATCTTGCAAATGCAAAAAGCTCAAGGATGAAATTTTGAACAGGCGCTGCCTGCAATTGCAGGCTGCATTTCCTTGCTCCTGTGTTTTACCCTGCACTGGGTAAAATGGAAAGGCAGCACTGAGAATGCCTGAGCTTATGAGAGGCTGGAAGACAGATTTTCCAACAGAACAATTGCAGGGTGTAGGTTTTAGGCAATAAGCAGGTAGCCTCGTTCTCTCAAAAGAAGAAAGAAAATAATGGAAAACTGTAACATTCATTTGGAGGCCTCAAAGGCATAAAAAACCCAATTCCAACTGTTATAGGTCCCTGCAGGAGTCTACAAAGGAACTAAGCTTTTTAAGTAAGAAAACTAGATTTTGGCCCAGAGGGCCCTGTCATTGCTGCTTAATAGATGAAACTCTTTTGATACAAATATGCTGTTTACTTCTCAGCTTCAGCTTTCATAAAATATAACCTTTTTATGATTTACGACCCCGGAAAAAGTGCAGGATGGATTTTTAGCTCTGAATTGGTTGAATGTCAACAAGAAAAATATAGATAACATATAGAAATAGCAGGGTGTTAATGCCACACAAAATGATGAAATTATTTTTGTTTAGGAAAGTTAAGTTTGTTCCTAAAGTTCTTTCTGAGTGAAACTGAGGAAAGGGTTTGCTGGTAAAGCCATGGGAGGCTTTGCGTGATGCAAACTCTCTCAGAAGGTTTGGATTAGATATTGGGAGGGAATTGTTCCCTGTGAGGGTGGAGAGGCCCTGGCACAGGGTGTCCAGAGAAGCTGTGGCTGCCCTGGATCCCTGGAAGTGTCCAAGGCCAGGTTGGATGGGGCTTGGAGCAACCTGGGACAGTGGAAGGTGTCCCTGCCCATGGCAGGGGGGGGCACTGGATAGGGTTTAAGGTCCCTTCAAATCCAAACCATTCAGAGCTTCTCTGCTTCCTTTTTGCTTTCAGATAACATTTTTTTTTTGCCTGGAAATTGTAAAAGAAATGACACAGAATTAAGATCTGGCTTCAGGGAGGAACAAACTGTTCAATGTGGTTGGTGACACCTCTGGTACTGGCCCAAACTAAGTTTTGCTCAAGTGACCACTTCAGATTCATTATTTTAATGGGAAAGTAAAGCTTAAAGACTTGTTCCAAAGCTAAATTTTTATAAAGGCTCTTATTATTTGTAGTGATTACTAAAATAAAGCTGAAATTATCAGAAGTGATGCAATCTCCCTTCTTTATTTGCCCAAGTTAGATTTTTTCCTCTTGACAACCATATTGATGCCTATGAACACATTGTAATATATAGACAGGTTTTAATAGATTGGTCAGTAATTAAAACGAAACACAAATCAAGTGTTGGTGTTGTGATATGGAAGAGAAGGTACTGGAGCTTTGAAGACTGAGACACAAATGTAAAGATGAGAGAATAACTGTTGCCAAGAGAATTGCACATTTTTTTTCACTGTTTTCCTCTTTGTATTATCTTTTTTGCAGCTTCTTTGCTGGGCATTAACAATGTACTTGTTTTTCAGGTGGCTTTTCTCATGTTGTTTGTGAACCTGCTGAACAACAACACAAAAAAAATGTTGATTTTTCTGGATGCTTGGGGAAATAGCCTGATCCCAGACAAATTGCCCAGGAAGTCTCAGAAATGACTTAGCCTGCCACAGAGGCAAGGTTGTAAAAATTGAAAAGGTTTTCACTTTTGACTCTTCCAACTATTGCAGAAAGAGACATTTGCTGGTGTATGGTCTCTGAAAACTGTCACTGAGCAAATTAAAATAACAAAAATATCCATCTGTGAACCCTCACACATCCAGCTTTGCTGCCCTGTTGTGTCACAGGGAATTAATCAGCCGGGGTGTGCATGGTGTGCTCAGCAGTGGTGGCTGGTACCCAGCAGCTGCAGGGCTTTTACAGCAAATATCCACAGGTATTGCTGCTGGAAAACACAGCATTCCACTGGTCTGGAAGCTCCCTGCTCATGTGTTACAGAGAAGAGGAAAGGAAACTGAGATGGAGAGAAAGGCATGGGAGAAGCAAGGATGCTGGAGTATTGTCTGTCCTTCAAGCTGCTTACACAGCTCTGGAGGATTTTCAAGGGGTCTGAGGACAGGAAAACCACCTGGAGCTCTGATTCCCAAGCTCTTTGTGCAGCCTGATGGACTGGGAAGGTGTCTGCAATAGCCACACCAGGGCTGCCAGGACAAGAGGTTCTGCCTGAGGCTTGTAGGTGTCCGTGGGACATGTGGGATCCTGTCCTGGAGCAGGGAACCTCTCTTAGTCATAACTCTGAGTTATGAGGCTTGACTTTCCTATGGGTGGTTGAAATAAGCAGGATGAGCTGAGTCCTCTCCTTTATTGACTCCTGAAGTTAAGGAAGGACTTCTGTTATTGAGGAAGACTTTAAGCACGTGGTTGAAGTTTAGTGCATTGTTTAAATGCTTACCTGGATGCTTCTGTTCATTCTCCCATCAGTCAGTCAGTCCATATCTGCACAGAACTTTGACAATTCCACGGAGGAGGAGGAGAAGGAAGGGAGGCAGACAAAGCTGGGCATCACCCAGATGTTCAGAGTTACTTGGGAACACAGACAAGGCAAATATTTGCCTGAGGGGATCTCCGAAAGCACCAAATCAAAGAAATGCTGCAGGTCTGTAGTTGGGTCTTGGAGATGAGAAGTGCAGAAAACTTCAGCTAAAACTAATTTAGAAACATTAATTTCCATTAAGAATACTTTCTGAACTTTTCACTGCAGCTGTTTTTCATGGATTGCTGTCTTCCTTAAGTGTACACACTAATGAAAATAAGTTTTTCTATTCTATTCTATTCTATTCTATTCTATTCTATTCTATTCTATTCTATTCTATTCTATTCTATTCTATTCTATTCTATTCTATCTCACTGGAGAGGTGCTGGTGGCATATTTTTAACTGCAGCAGTGCATCTGATCTGCCCCCATGCCTTTGTCACATGGACGGACACATTCATGGGACATTAGAGTCAGCAGCAATATGTATGAGCTTGGATTGCATTCAGCCTGGAAACGACCCACAGCAGGAACTCTATCAGCAGTATATTTTCATACCTATCAGCCTTGGAGCTGTGAAAACAAGAAGGAATTCAGCAGCAGGGTGGTTTGTACCTGCATGGGTGAGAGAAGGATAGAAAATACTACCTGTGCCTTTCAGGGTTAGTCCTGTCCCTGCTCCCCACCTTCCTCAGTCACCTCCCTTCCATGTCTTCCTCCCACACAGATTGAGGATCTTTTTTGAGGTTGTTTGGGAGCTTATTTATGAGGAATGGGATTTTAGGAACGTGTAGTTTGCTTGCAGTTATCCATGTGAAAGTGGATATCTGGAATTGATATCTTGGGATCTGGCCACTGCAAGATTTAATCAGTGGATGTGCTGTAACCAGGGTCACACATTGTTCCCAGCACACCCTCAGCTCATCCACAAGCTGCTGGCAGAGAGCAGGATTTAACTGCCATGCACAATCCCAAAGCCTGTAGGGGATCAGTGTTAAGAGTGTTTCCTTTTGATGCCAGTTTCAGGTACAAATCATAATATTGGCAGGTGGAGCAAGTGACCCTCCCCTGGGTTTGCATGGAAGAGTTGCAGGAAAATTTACTGAATCTCAGCGAAGTTACCACCTTTCTTGTCATTAGGAACTCATCCACAGCCATTTCAACCTACCTTACCCAAAGTGCTTTCCTAGATCATCAAATAAGCGGCTGATCCTGATATTTACACCAAAAAGCTGTTTAACCTTTCCTTCGGTCCTTTATTTTTCCTTTTCCGGTGTATAGCAATTTTTACCCGGTTGTTTCAAGGTTGCTTTCGATTGGGAAAAATCTCTGCTTAATAAGGATTCAGCTAAAACCTCACATCTAACAGCTGAATGCCAAATGATAAATCTGGTGCTGTGATTCATTGGTACTGGGGGTGTTCATTTTACTTGGGCGTCTCATTTAGCTGAAGGCACTGTGCTTATGTCCTGCTCAATGGCCTTTGGACAAAGAGAATTTACTTTACTTGTCTACTTTGAAGATTTCTGCTAGAAATTTGGTAGTGTTTCATTTTCAGGTAGAAAAGCAAAGAGCTATTCAGATATTCTCTTGAAGCTGTTCTACAAAGTGGGTCATAATGACAGAATCATAAAGGTCACACGCTATTTTCTTTCCATAAATCTGGCAGTGGAAATACTGCAGGTTTTCCTGGTCTTTATCCTCTCTCTTGTTGCAGTGAGGGTGTCACATTGGGTTTGGCTCCTGGGAAGTTCTAAATGTTGGAAATAAAATGCAGAGCACAGAGAGCTGCTGCACCTCCTTTTCATTAGAGACTGGGACTGGGAATAGCAACTGGTGGAAGAGAAGGCTCATTCCAACAAGGATGGGTGAAGAGGATCCTCAAAATTCATTGGAAAGGGTTCCTTAAACGTCAAGGAACATGAAGGATGACAAACCCTTTGCAGCCAGGCAAATGAGGTGAACATAAAATTTGGTCTCAAAGTTTTGGTTCTGAATCTTTGGTCCTGAATTTTTGGTGCTGAAATTTATTTTCTACTGAAATAAACTGGAAGCTATAGAAGTGTGTGATCTGCTAAATCCTGGTAACCTGGGAAGTTCAAACCAATGCCCTCGGAGGCGCTAATAAAAACCAACAAAATGAGTTTCATAGAATCACAGAATGGTTTGGGTTGGAAGGGGCATTAAAGGTCATCTCATTCCCACCCCCTGCCATGGGCAGGGACACCTTCCACTACCCCAGGCTGCTCCAAGCTCCATCTAACCTGGCCTTGGACACTTCCAGAGATCCAGGGGCAGCCCCAGCTTCTCTGGGCACCCTGTGCCAGGGCCTCCCCCCCCTCCCAGGGAAGAATTCCTTCCCAATATCCCATCTATCCCTGCCCTCTGCCAGTGGAAGCCATTCCCTGTGGCCTTTCACTCCATACCCGTGTCCAAAGTCCCTCTCCAGCTCTGTTAGAGCCCCTTTAGGTGCTGGAACATGCTGAAAAAACCTCCCTGTATGGCTTCTGGATCAACTTGAGGTAAGCAAGGAGTCCATCTTTGCCATTTCTTGGACTATGTTTTCCTTTGAAAAAATAAAGGAAAATAAACTAATGGCTTTGAAAACGTTGCTCTTGCTATCTGTCAAAAGGCCATATAAAATCAATCAGGCTCCTTGTTCTGGAATAATGTCTATTTTTTCCTGGCTTGGAGATGGTTCATTAATAAGAAGAGCTGGTGTTTACAGGGGAGTGAGCGTGGAACCAGGGTGGGGTTTAAATTCTGAACATGATAATGACCCCTCAGCAACTCCCAGCTTGGAGACTCCAGCACAACACTCAGAGTGTCCTGTGCAGGCCAGGTCCATGCCCTGCCCAGAGCAGCTCGGAGGAGCTTTGGAGGGAGGGTGTCCGTGGGTGGGAGGGGACAGCCCGGGAGGATTGGTTGTTCTGCAAGGGCTGGTTGGGATTATTTCTCCAGACAGACAACTTCTAAATCTGGTTTTGCCTGAGTGTTGAGCCGACATTTGAGGCTGGTTGTGTTTACGTGAGTGAGTGTGAGCAAATGGCTTTTGGCAGGAGCACAAGCCCCCTTTGTCCCAGACACAAACCTGGGGTTTCTTCACACGTGGTTCATAGCCAAGACACTGAAATCTGCCAGATTTATGAATTTACTGGTCAGAGATGGAACTGGGTCAGTATTTAAAGGTAGTAACTGTGATTGATCCTGTAAAACACAGCATAATTTGCATTTTTAGGACAATATAACCTTTTTTTTTAAGCTGTGGCCTTGTCACAAGTCAGTTGAGCTTAGTGTCCAGTTTATTCAAGTCCTTCTGGGATCTGAGTCAACATCTATGCTGTTCATGTGGACCTGGATAGTGACAAAGAGCTGCATTGATGTGGAATCTTAATTCATATTTCTGGGACTGTGATATCTGATGTGACACACAGGTAAGCATGAATGGAGATCAACATTTTGTTTTAGAGGAGTTGTCCTATTTTTGTCCATTCTTTTTGCTTTTTCTATATTTCTTAGGTTTAACTGTCATGTGTTCATGGTTTTTATATGTTTAAATTCTCTCCTTGGCTTACATTTATGTTTATATATATTTATATTTATGATTTATGTATGTATTTATTTGCTTATATTTATATTTATGCCCAAGAATGCCTAGGTTTGTAAAATTGACCCAAAAGGATAATGTCTATAACTCACAGAGCTCTCTGTAAAGAAGTATTTACTAATATGGGGCAGTACCTAAATACTTGGGGGAAAAAAATGATGTGCTAGAGTCATCCCCAAGGGAATCACACTTATTCAAGACCAACAGTGAATTTGGTCAGTTTTTTTCATGGCTGTTTTTGAGCCAAAGCAAACATCCCAAGATGTTTGCTCATGGAAAAAGTCCAGGTGAACTGCACAACCAATCTGAAGGCTTTGCTTGATTTTTCTTGATGTTGTTGGGGGTCAGTTACATCACCAGCTCACAGGACAGGCTTTAATGATGCTGTAGATCCAGTTAAACCCTGCTAAAATCAGTGTGAACTAAACATTTGGAACACAGCCAAAGATGTGTCTAGTTATTATTATTTTTTTCAAACATTTCTCCGCGTTTGTGAAAATGAAACAATCCTTTAATATGAAATCATGGTTAAAACTTAATGAAATTGGTATGCATTACCCATGTCTCACCACTGCAGGCCCATTCCTGATAATGAACTAATAGAAAGTGCAAGACTCTTCTGTTGATTGTTTGTTGGCCTGGGGAGCACAAGCAAGGTCAGCCTTAGCTCAATCCCCTGCACAATTACCATGCCTGGTGTCACTAATTGGCTTTTTAACGAAGAGACCATGGGTAGGTTTTACTCCACTCCAGAGCTGGAAGCATCATTTCATCAGAAATGCTGCCACACTGCTGTCCTTTCACATGCCAGCATTTCCTGCTCACCAGGGCTGACCAAGGTAAAACCCAGCTCCTGCACAACAATAATTTAAACCCTTCCAGTTTGTCTGTGGCTCTCACTCTGAGGTGCAATGGGGCATTCATCAGTGAGATTAAAGCAGTCAGTGGCTTGCAGATCTCTGCCATTCCTTTGCACTGATATCCTGGAAATCTCAAATTTATTTAAGGCAATTTCAGGGCTCACTTGTAGAGTAGCTGGAAATGCTGCTGTGGCAAAATTGACAAATAACTTACCCTGAGAATTTCCAGTTCTCTTCTGCTGTTGTTATTTCCTGTTGGACTGAGACCTACAATCACTTGCACGTGTGAGTAACAAGCACCTTGCATATATTTACTCTCTCTTGGAAGTGTTTGCAGTTTGAGGTTTCTGGGGTAGCTGCAGCTCAGGCAGGATTTTTGTTCTCTTTGCAGGGGAAGTGCTTAATTGTGGGCCTGAGTCCGGGCCTTACAGGAGAAACAATATCTATATAAAGGAAATGCTGAGATGAGTAATAAAGAGCAATCTTCCTGTGAGTAAATAAAAATTACAAAAGGAAACAATAATCAATACATTTTACAGTTCAAGAGTTCAGCACATGCTGTTTCAGTGCAGTACAATGGATGGGCAGCCTCTGTGGATTATGAATTCCCACATTTATGTGGAAACAGAAGTAAATAACTGAAACAAGAGTCATGTTGCAAGAATGTAAAACCAAGCTGGACTTAATGGTGTGCTATATTTAAAAGAGTGATGTGATCCAAGGAGTGTTCACTTTATCTTTTCTTTCAAGCTTGGCTGCCTGCAACCTGCCAGGACCAGCTAATTCAAAAGAAAGCATTTTTCTCTATTCCAATCGCCAATAAAATGCAATATGCACTCCACTTTGTCGCCCTGAGTCCCAGAGCCTGGTGTCACCAAACATAAACGTGTTAATGATGGAAATAAACTGCTTTTCTCCTTTGAGCTGGAAGAGCCATTGCTTGGATCAGGTGGAGAAGAAGGGCAGGGCAATGCAGTGATGCCACTCACTCTTGCAATTCTTTTTTGGAGGGAACAGATGGCTGAAAGCTTCCTGCCCTCTTGTAGAACCTTTTATGAGTCAGGTGTAGAAACACCATCAAAAGCTGGTCTTAGATCACCTATCCAAAACCAGATTTTGTGCATATTTCATCACCTCTCCTCCTTCCCTGCTTCTGCCTCTTCTCCTGCTGCTCAAGCTGCTGTCACTGCAGTTATCAATCAGTGACTGACCTCCAGCTTTGGTCCCATCCATCTCTCCAGCAGAAAAGTGACTTGATGAGGCCATCAGTGATTCCTCTAAGCAAGAAGGATCTTGCAGAGGGTTTGAAATGGTTAATTGGCTTCCAGTCTTGCTGCCATGAGATCTCTTGGGCTGGCAACACGCAAAGGGTCCACTCATCCCCAGGAGGAAAGCAGGGCTGGATGGACCTCATGTCACCTGGGAATGGAGGGATGCAGGTGCTGGTTTGCCCTGATGAGGAGCCAATGTTCAACAGCATTTTGGGCTGGAAAGGCTGGGCAGTAAGCCTGGCTTTTGTATAACCAAAAATCTCATTGGCATGGGGTTGCAGGCACCTTGCAAGAGAAGAGGTGAAACCCTGGTTTGGTTAAAATGTTCCTGTTCTCAGGGATGGATCAGTTCTGCTCTGGGGGATGGTCTGGTTCCAAAGTGAGGAGTCTCATGCATAATGTGGATTTTGATTTGATGAAACAGGTCCCATTTTCCAGGTTAGAACTTGTTTTTATCCAAGAAAGGCTGCATCTCCTCATACATTAAATGGTCTAGGCTTGTACATCGTGTCCATGTGATAATGCAACCCAGGACATTATATATGAAAAAAATTCTGACATAGATGTACTTTGTAAAACCTATATTAAAAAAGCTGTAATTTAGAAAAATGGTTCTTACAGTGTCACGTTAAGAATGAACAATTTTGAATGAAAAAAACACCACAAAAAGGATAAATTTTGAGTGCTTGGCTTTGTCAGACAAATACTATCCTTATAATCTTCATCAAAATCAATCTTATAGAGATAGTAACAGTTGTGCCCTTGTTCTAATATAGCAGAGCCATTTTGTTAATTCCCCTGTATTTTGTGAGGTGCATGGAAAATAAATTTTACGAGCAGGTGCTCTCTTACTTTATATGGGAAGTATTAAATTTGATACCACTTTCCTTTAATAAGCCCAGATAATGGCACAAAATCTGAATCTATTATCACGAGGAAGAAAGTAACAAGGACAGAAAACGAAACAAATGTAATTTTTTCTTATTACAACGCTCGCATTTCAAACTTGTGGAGTGTCTGGGCTTTACTTTGTAATAACTACTGTGACTGCATAATACCAGGATAGATATTGTTTAAAAAAAAAATAAAAAATCCCTGATAGCCTATTCAGGGCTGTGTCTTTGTGTTCTCATGGCAGCCCATCTCTTTAAGTAGGTTGAGTTGAACAACTACCCAGCAGGTGAAAAAAATATTCTGCTACCAGCATATTGCAATCTTTCATTAAATGGTTACCAAATAATCCCATGGAGTGGTGAGCCAGGAATGTGTTCCTACCTGCTGGCAGAATGTCTTTGCAAAGTGTGAGGTACCAGCATTGTGTGGATATAGAATGATGCTTTGCAATAAAACCCTGTGCATTTCCTCGGGTTCCCTTTCTCCCCCAGCAGCTGTAACATGCCATGAAAACCAGCCAGCAGAACTAACACAAATGACATAGTAAACATGCAGGCAATGATTTTTTTTTTCCCAGTGCATACAATATTAGCCATTAGCCTGCAAGCAATGCTGTTGCATTCATATTTAGGGTAATTTTCACACCAGTATGGTAAATGCAAGCCAGATCTCTCACCAGAATGAAAGTGGTTTAATGGCTGAGTTCAGGCAAAGAAAAGAACTCTGATATTTGTCACCAGATTTTGCTGTCAGGAGTGACATAAATTTGTGTCCTATTTTTTTTTTTTAATGGGAAATTAACACAACTACTTCATCTGAAGTGAATGGAACTTACATGAATTTAAAAATCAAATACAAGAGGTTTTGTGCATGAAATTTACTGATACATACCAGCACTTTCTTCTCTGTAGTTCCAAGAGGTGCTATTTGCTAAAGTCTTTCATTTTAATTTCCTGAGAAAAAAATCAATAAAAATGTTAACTCAAGTGATAAAAAGTATAGTTTGCTCCTGAGGTGCTTAAGATTTGAGCCAAAGAGTCTGCAGAGCACCCTATAAAGTCCTTCTGTGCTATTACTTTACATCTTGATGGAGTGCAGTGCTTGACAAGGTTACTTGAGGTGATCCCAAATTCTCTCTCCTGTACCCAGATAAACCCTCTGCAGCCACACTTCCCTGTTGGAAAGTGGACTCCAAATCCTGGTGTTCTAAGCCCACTCCTACTGCTCTGGTTGGGCTCTGGGATGAATCCTAGTCTGGCTGTGGCAAAAATGTTCATCTTCCCTTCCTAAATTTCATATCCACAAAGCTTCCACCACCCTCTCTCTGCAGGGCAGCAACAGGAAGCTGAATGCCCTGAAATGGTGGTGGCATTGATAATTGAAATGATGGTGAATTGATACATTCAGCCATCCATCCAAACCCTCAAAACCAAACCCTTTCCATACCTAAAAAGAACAAAACAATTAAAAATATGGACAACAGAGAAAGCAAAATAAGAAAAAAGTAATGCCTTTGCTGAGAACTTAAACATAGAGTTATACCCTTTAGGGAGCTTGGGCTGAGTTATTACATCTCAAAAAACCAGCATTCATAATGGAAACCCTGCCAGAGCTGTGTGAGTGGCACAGCTATAATTAACTCTGTGTTCAGAGGCCTTTCATTAATATTTTAAGGATTTTTTAATTAAAATAATTGTATTAGTTTATGAAAAGTACTCTCTCCCTCAAGTTGTCTCACACAGCAAATACTCAAAATGCACTCTTATTTTCCTTTCTCTCTTGCTTTCTAATTCCCATCTACTGAGCAGGTCTCATCCTTCCCTTCCTTTTCTTCCATTGATAATCCCCATAGTTTCTCCCCAGCCTCAAACATGAAGGTTTCCCCCCATGGATTTCATGTCTTTTCAAGTTTTGGAAGCTCTGTGTGGCAAACCCCATATTTCTGTTCTCTGAGTTGTTTTGGCCCCTGCTCAGAAGCTCAGCCTGCTTGTGCACAGCTGCCCTTCCCTCCCTGCCTCCACCAACACGTGTCAGCTCTGCCCTGGGGGATTTCTGGGAGAAGAAATGCCTTGGATCTGCTCACAATGCTTGGAGAACCTTTATCCGTGACAACTCTTTCCTTCTCGTTTCACTTGGTGGAGAAATCGTTGGGTTTCTGGTGTGTTGACTGTGTGGGGTTGTCCAGGATGCTCTCAAACCCTGGAAAAAACCTCTCTCCTCTCCAGTTCTCCTTGGCAAGGCCTAAAGCTCAAATGGCCTGTTAGAGAAATAGATCTACTAATGAGAGTAGGCCCTGGCACAGAAAATTTGTTGTTGTTCTATCCCTGGAAGTGTCCAAGGCCAGGTTGGACGGGGCTTGGAGCCACCTGGGACAGTGGAAGATGTCCCTGCCCATGGCAGGGATGGAACTGGATGAGCTTTAAGGTCCTTTCCATTCCAAACCCTTCCATGATTTTCTGAACAGCAACCATGCAAAGATGTTGCTTGTATTTTAAATAATCCTGGCTATTTCTTACCCACCAATCTATGAAAACCATTATTTTCAGCTTGATGTTTGCCGTTTTTACTAATTCAAATAAAACTGGAATTCAGAATATGCCCTTAATATTTCACTTATACACAAGGGCATATTGATCATGCTTGGTGCAGATGAAACAAGGTTTTCTAGGAGAAATGATAATTTGTTTTGGAAGGAAAGGTTCGTGCTGGAAGAGTCTTCAGCAAACTCTGCATTCGACTTTTCAGTATATCACTAAAATGGTGCTAAAACAACATCACTGCTGACATGTAGGTGGGCAGGTGAAATGGTCACAGGCATGTAATAAATTGTGCCAGCATATAATAAACCTATTTCTCATGTACCTACAACCTGTATAACTTCCCATCCAGATAATACTTCAGTGCATGATAATTTATTGAGAGGCTGCATTTCTCATACATAAAACGATTTGTACACAAGAAGCAGCCCAATGTGAATAATTTAACCAACCACTACGAGCTGAGAGAAAGCAGAGTCTGCAAAACAAATGAGACCCCATACTGATGCTTCTATTGACTTATACTTGAATTCATTTCATCTTTATTTTATTTCAGCTCTACCTTAGGATTTTTTTTTTCTGTAATCCTCTGTCCAGAATATGACACGGGTAACTTTTGAGCAGGCTCATCATTTGAATAATCAGCCATTTAGTGACATGTCTAGTTCTGTTTAATGACTGAATCTGTAAAAGTATGACCTCAAGCACTGGTTAACTTTAAAATAGCTGTGCCCACTGCATGACATAGCCAACAGGAAGCCATTAGAGCTCCAGCAATTACCATTTACATCCATCGACGAAGTCCCTATTTTATTTTAATCTGCTTAAGTACATTTTCTGCACGAGGTTAAAATATAAATCCCTTCTCCTGAACAAGACTGGTTTTCTGGCTGACTTGAGAGCACAATTTACAACTGATTTAATTTGTTCTTCACAAACATTCCTAATGACATTACCCTGGTGCATATACTGACTGCCTCCTCTTATTCCATTAACTCCCAAATCGGGTTTAAAGACCATATTGATGCTAGATGTTATTATGGGTGATTATCAAAACAACAGACAATGGGGCAAAGTGTTTACTAACTGGTTTATATATAATTTCTGTAATAACTACAACAGATGGTAATGCTACAAACAATAAATCAAGCTTTTCACTGCTGAAATAAATTGGCAGCCTGCAGTACAGAAATGCTGTATGTAACTATATACAGATGCTTCAGTCATCAACTGTATTGTTCATCTTATTAGAAAATGGGTCTGTTACTGCTATTACAGGAAATCTTTCCATTTGCAATTACAAATGTATATTTTCAATTGAAATTGGTTTTAACTGCCAAGCTGGTTTAAGTATACTTTAACCTTTAATTACAAATAGAGTTATCACGTACTGCCAAACTGGTTTGAGGCATTTGTTTGTGTCTGTGGAAGTTCCACCTCAAATTGGGTTTCCACTCCCATAAATATATTTCTGCCCTTCAAGAATCCTTTGGCCAAAAGGCATTTGCAGTAACTTCAGGAGTTAATTCAATATTAGCAGCACAAAAGGATGTTTTATCCGACAGTGCTTAAAACAGCATCAAACCTGCAATTAATTCCATTCACTTTGGTTTGTAGTAATTCATCAAAACATTTGCCTCCCTACACTGCCTCCTTTCCAGCTCCTTTCTGGGGAGCTCATTCCATGTCTCTGTACTCATGTCACCATCTTCTGGTGCCTCCTGGAGCTCCTGAGCTGCAGGGAGACACCTCCAGTGTCCTTGGGATGGAAATTCTGGTCCTCAAATCTGGGAGGAAATACTGGCAAGCTTGAGGGATCTGCCACAGTATGAACCACAGGAATGTTGGCCCAGTCAGAAATGAGAATTTTATTACAAATGAGGATTTTACTGCAAGAATGGGTAGGATTTTTAGTGTCTTTCCCCATTTTATGGCTCCTTTGAATTGTTCTTTGCATAAAGGTAGGGCTGTGAGCAGAAGATGGAAAGTGTGAACACGTCGTGTTTTCACAGGCAGGGCTATAACTGTGAACTGATTGAGAGCTGAACCCTCCAGGTGCCTCATTCACACTGATTTTTAATTGGACTTTAACACCACCCACTGCTGAGAGGGTGATTAAAAACACTCTAAGCATCTACCTACATATTTAGGAATTTATTTCTGTTTACAAACATTGGTGCTGTCCTGTACTGATCAGTCACAAACTTTTGATCTCCCTGATCTCCTGTGTGGCTTCATGCAATGATCTCTAAACACTCCAGATTTGAATATTGGAGCCCTCATTAAAAAAAAATCCATTAAGAAATTGGGTCTTGAGGGTTATAGAAATGTGATGCATCTCAAAGAAACCTGAGGTTTCATGTCACAGAGAGATAAAAAGGTAAAAACACCCCAAAAACATGTGTGTATTGAACATTGTGCAAGAGGTGGGACACATAACAAGACAGAATGTTCAAAATAAATAATGATTCAGGGATGACCTATGACTGAAACACGTTTCTTTTTTCCCCAAATAACCACATAATAATTTCAAGGAGTGAATTAATCCATGAAAATCATGATTGTTTTATGAGCAATTTAATGACAAGAACATAATTGACATTTGAATTAACTATTCAGGAGTAGTGAGAATAATATATTAGATTTTTCCACATATTTTTTTGGCCTACCTGTGATCTCACTGCTATCAGCTGTGCTGGCCTCAAGAGACACCTGCATAAAAGAAGTAAAAATGCCACTTTACTGGCTGATTTCTTTGTAAGTGTGGAGAAACAGTTTTATTCCTAAGACAGGGTGAGATAGAACTGAGGTGAACTGCCCCAGATGAGATTAGGTTGCTGACAGACAGTGAGTCCATGAAATGAACTGTAAAAACCTGGAATGTTTTTGGTAACTTCATCTTTTAAAGTTCCTTTTGCCTGTGGCCTGGGCAGTGGCCTGGCTGCTGGAGGCTGCTGCTGTTTGAAGAGGATTTTTGTGTGACAGCACAAATTTATCTTTAGGATAACTCCCACTGGAGAGCACAGAAGCACAGGATCATCTCCTAGAATCCCAGAATGGTTTGGGTTGGAAGGGACCTTAAATCCCATCCAGTTCCACCCCTGCCATGGGCAGGGACACCTTCCACTGTCCCAGGCTGCTCCAAGCCCTGTCCAGCCTGGCCTTGGACACTTCCAGGGATGGAGCAGCCTCAGCTTGTCTGGAAAACCTGTTCCACCCTCTGAGCATCAAAGACACAGCACAAACCCTTCCTCTGCCCTTGGCTCCGTGCGTGTGAGCTCAGCGCTGCGCCAGCCCGAGTGATGCAAATTATATCTGCTGTATAGAATAAAGATTAAAAACTGCATTGCCGGCCTTATAAAGTTCTTTAATTAGAATCCTGCAAAGGATTAGCAATCTGATTATTTGCTAATTGCCTTTCCGTATTTTTTCAGGGCCTCACAAAGCATCGGGGATACTAAAGAGCAAACAGTGCTTTAAGGCCACAGTACAATGTGACAACAGTGATAGATATGCTAATTTCTTCATTCACTCCACTTCACTTCTTTTATTCTTTCCAATTAAAGCAAATGCTACTGAAACTGTAATTAAGCTAGTGCCGTAGCCCTGATTGCCTGCTGTTTTAATGAAACCCTATTGATTTTTCTTTTATTTCTAATGGCCACACATTGCGTTCAATGGTCAAACACATGGATGTTACAATGCACGGCCAAACTTAATTTTTGTTCTCTAAAAGGGTGGCCTTATCAGGAAGAATATCAAAAGAGCTATTTGTGTGAGGTCTCCATAGTTTTTCCTCTATCTGCCTGAAGAGATGTACTCTGAGCAAACATATTACCATTAAAAAGAAATGAGTTACATTTTGTGGAGAATAAAAATTGCTATTAGTCTCCTGTAGTTGCCATAAGTTGCTCACACACATTTAGCATATTCAGGATTCCCAGCATACTTTTAAGCTTTATTATTTTTTATAAAAAAAAAATCTATCTGGAAGAGATCATGGGGAACATTACATTCTCTCCTCTAGATATTATAAATCACACCAGCAATTTAAGTTATAACAGGTTATGAGGACTTTCTGATTTGTTGATAATTTTATGGAGGAATTCATTTTCACTGGTAAATCTCACTGAATTATTTTCTGGTTTGCCTGGAAGTAGTGAAAAAGACAAGGAAAAGAAAAACTCTCTTAAAGTCCCGTAAAGCATATAGTATACCTTGAAATTTATTATTCCCCAACTGGATTATTCAGCCAGAGAATTAGATATTTAACTGGGTACAGCTTTTCTATGGCTTTGTATTTGTACTTAGGAGCCAGTGTGTACAAATCTGGGCACCAGAAGAAGGCACCAAGTCTTTCTGCAAATGAATTTATCCAAAATCATGTAACACACCACAGCAGATACTCACTGAGTTCTCTAGGCACATCCACAGGAAGGCTGAAGATTTTAATTCACAAAACATGAATATATATGGCCCTGTTCTGGTTTTGATGGAGGAAAATAAATGATAATAAGGAAAAATAAGGAAACGTGGTTTCCGACCATTCCTTATCTAAAAATATTTCGTGGCTGCTGCAGAAGATAAAGTGTAATCACATCCAGGATGCACAAAGTCAGCAGTCAGCTCAGCAAATGCACAAAACATGCATGGGCTGAGGCCCTGATCCATCCTTGTGTCTGCTGAAATGGGCACAAGGTTGGGGTTTTTTTCCCCTTTGTTTGTTCAACTTTAATCAAATATTCACATTTTTTCCTGGACCAAGGCCACAGATTTCTGGTGGTACAGACAGTGTTCCTCACAACCCCTTAATCAGTGTCTCTAGATCCCAAATGGTGTGTTAGGGAACTGGTGATCTGTGGGAAAAGCACCACGACAAGTAATAAAGTGGGATAGAACTTGCTTCCCACACAGAGGGTGTCTGCACCTGGTTTGTCAAAATCCTAGAAGTATTAAGGTTGGAAAAGACTTCCGAGATTATCAAGTGCAGTCTTCAACAGAATACCACAATACCCATTAATCCACCCCATAATGTTCCTGATTGTTTCATAGGGAAAATGGCTACAAAATGCTGCAGTAATGTACATGGCTGACACTGGAAATGCTGTATTCTGAATTCCAGTTTTATTTGAATTGGTAAAAATGGCAAACTTCAAGTAAGAAATAATAAACAGGTGGGTAAGAAATAGCCAGTAATATTTAAAATACAAGCAACATCTTTGCATGGTTGCTGTTCATAAAATCACAGAATGGTTTGGGCTGGAAGGGACCTTAAAGCCCATCCAGTGCCACCCCCTGCCATGGGCAGGGACACCTTCCACTATCCCAGAGTGCTCCAAGCCCCGTCCAACCTGGCCTTGGACACTTCCAGGGATCCAGGGGCAGCCACAGTTTCTCTGGGCACCCTGTGCCAGGGCCTCCCCACCCTCCCAGGGAGCAATTCCTTCCCTATATCCCATCCATCCCTGCCCTCTGGCAGCTTAAGGCCATTTAAGGTCTCTGTGCTTCACCCCAAAACCAGCAGAAGGGTTTGGAGCAGTGTGAAAAGGCTTTGATGGAGCAGGTGGAGATCAGCCAGACCAAACTCCGTGTAAATGCAGCGTATGTGTAAAAATTCCCAGTTCTCCCAGCTGAGGTCACTCCACAGAGCCAGACCTTGCTGCTCTGTCTTGCCTTGGCTGTCGTTCAGCCGTGCACATGGCACGGGAAACCTTTCGGCAGCACCAAGCTCGCTTCCAGGAATGAGAAAAATGCCGATTAAAAGGTGATTTCAAGTCTTTATTGATAGGGTTGCATTCCAAATTTCAGCCACGTCTTGCAGGAAGCTTGGCTCTGTGCCACAGCCCCGGCACCAGCACAATTTCAGGTGAGCAAACTGAAGATGTGGAACAGGAAAATGTATTTTCTCCCCATTAGCCAAGAATTCTTGCCTCCCTTATTTCCCAGCCTTCCTCTGCTATCAGTTCTGAATCACCTTCTGTTTGTGACCACTGAATGCTAAATACACTTTTATTTTACCTGTAGGCACTAAATTTTTCAAAAGCCTCACGCTGCTATTAGCCTGCCAGCAAACCAGGAACATCAGCTCTTTTTAATTAGATTTTCTAACTGTGATGTTCATTCAACAAGGGATAAATTCCCTTTAGTGGAAGTTGCGGAGTGCACTTGGACTTGTTAGCTCTGGAGAAGTGAAAATCATAAATAAAATCTGACAGGGAGAAGGCAACAGTAGGAATAGTGGAAAATAAGACACCATCATGTCACTACTCAGCCCTGTCAACTGTTACGCTAATCAGGATAGAATTAAAAACACATTTTCTGCCAAGATGTTTCACAGCCAAACCGGTTAAATACATATTTTAACAAAATTGAAAGCATATTATACGGAGATTTGTGGTTTCCAGCTCTGTGAGTGAGTGCTGAAAGTGTGATGAAATAACAAAATTGCAGCCTAATAATCTATAGAATAATATTGTCAACTAATGGATTATAATAAAATAAAAGCTATTATTAGGGTAAAACATTATAACGAAAAAAAAAATCCAACTTTTATTTGTAGCACCTCCCCCTTAATGGTTTCAAGCATTTTGAAAGGTAATTTAAACAAGTACATTGTGTCCTTATTGAAACTGTTTCATCTCGCTAGCTGCTGAAAATGGCTTTAACCATCTCTCTGAACAAAAGCTCGCTAATAAGACAACAAAAAGCCCACAAAAGCACTGGCTCAGCACCACTGCGGAAAGGCAACTAAAGGCAGCCTGCAAATGGTCTGTTTCTTTTTTCTTGCATGTAATTAGATGAATTAAAAGGACAAAGTAGTTAATGTTACTGTTGTCCGAGGCCCCCGGTTCCTTTCATACCGCCCGCTCTAGACAAGAGCCCGTGGCTCTCGCTCCAGCAATGTGGTGAAGAATGTTGGCAATAAGTAAAATTAACAAGCTTAATCTGTGAAGAATCTGGTCTGAGTCATAGATGAAATGTATCTCTAGCAACGAAAGGCTGGTAATTCCTGGTCTCCTTTTATATGCCTAATAAAACTTACAATAAATTAACTGCATTTGAGTTTGCAGCGCTGGCTCTATTAATCAGGGCCGAGACGCGTAGTCAAGTTACAATAGAAAGAACTCAACTGGGTGCATTTCAGTTATGCAATTAGGGCCCATTGGCCCGGCTCTAATTAGGCCAGGGATGTTGATATTTCAAGTACTGTTTTATCATTAGGTTTCATTTCCTTGGAACATCCTCAATGGCCAAGTAGCGAGAAGGGTGGAGGATATTATAAGCACGGGTCATCAGAAAGTCATTAATGGGAGTCAGGGAGGGAAGATCTGACATTAATACCTTGCCTTTTGAAATGTTGAGCTGTCCCTGGGAGGCTCAGGGCCCCTCCATCTCTCAGAGGGATCCGTGGCACGGGAGAGCAGCTGGATCAGGCTCCTGGGAAAGGATCTCCCTTAGGGGGGATGCTGAAGTTTAATTCTTAGCTGCCACACTGACGCGCCCCGACAGCAGGTACTGCAGGGAGGAGTAACCCTGGCACACAGGGGTTTTTTATTACCCCCTGCAGGTTGCTGGGGTCAAACCTGAAGAACCCCACCCATTTCTGACCCTTCTCTGATCCATTCAGAGAAGGATCCTGAGGAAAGCTCATTAGGGTAATTCTGGTGGTGTTGCTTGGCCATCCCCACTCTGCTTTCCCCAGGCACGAGATGCTCTCAGTTGTTGGCTCCACCACGTCCACTGAGGATGATGTGCTGGAGGTGGTTCACCCTCCACCAGCACCCACAAGCTGTGAACATGAAGTTTCCTCTGTTTAGCACCCCCGTGGAGTTGTGGTCCCTGCATGGATAAATCCAAAGAGTGAAAGACAGATAAAAACAGAGGGGAAAAAAGAAGATATATTGGTCCTCAGTTGTGCTTTTCTTGCCAAACTCCAGCTTAAAGCTGTAACTCCAAACAATACTTTGCCTGTTTGTAAAATATGACTTTGTTTCATTATGAAAAAAGAAATTACATAATTAAATTCATTACATCCAATTACTATATGATTCATCTGGCGGCTTAATGAAGCTTCACATGATACTAACAAGATAAAGCAAAAGAATAACATTTTATGAGACTGCAGGCATTCTGTGTGCAGCAGACTGGGCAGTTTATGAGCTCTGTACAGTGCATTTCCTAATAGTGTGCATTGTGCTAGTTCCAGTAGGGAATATATTCCTTGGTCCTGTGACATCTCACCCACCTCACTCTGAAAATTTGCTCAGACAAAAGCTTCAACTTTTTCTTTTTATGTGGATCTCTCTCTTCTGGATGTCGCCAAATTTTATCCAGGAGGACTCTGGGATGCAAGGAACAAGCTTAATAGGATCATTATGAAAAAAAAAAATCTAGGCCACTCTACAGCCGTCAGAAGGCAACACATTTGGGATGGAAAGGAGCTGGTTTGGTTTTGAACCAGTGACCCAAAGGTGAATTACCTCAGTGTCTCCGTTGATAGGTATATAAATATTTTAAATACGATTTTGCAGAAGTGTAAAACTGCCTTTTCTTTCAAAGTACATTATCAGCCTAAAGAAGTCTATCAACTCTGTCCTCCCAATAATTTATGATCTAATAAAAGGCTTCTGTCTTTGGAAAAACTGACAAAACCCTATAGTTTTATCTTTTGGGAATGAGATCCGTCAATATAGTAAAGACTCGTCTTTCAAGTGTGTGTTTAAAACTATTTGAAACGTTCACAATCTTGAAATTAGTCAATAACACAGGAAAGCGAAAAATTAAAGACATTCAGCCTCCTTTTTCTTCCATGTATGAGTGCCCTTCAGGTTTTCTCATTACCTTTTAGTATTTCTGGACAACTATTGATATTCAATGGGAATATAAATGGGCTTGAAAATCATAAATTGTGAAAAATAGGTTTTGGAGACATCAGAAAAGTTTGAGAAAAATGACATTTGCCTACGTGGGAGAACAACAGGAATGCTTTCACTGTGTTATTGAAGGATGTGGCTGACATCTCTTGAACAGGAGGCTTTGACTAGTTGAGGTTTCTAATTTCAGCCTTCTCAACCAAGCAAACCTTGAAAACCCAGGGAAAAGGGAACAGCGAGTTCCAGCATAATTAAGAGCCCCAGCTTTATTACTACTGGCAATTTATTCCAGGGAGCAGTCGGTGTTGTGCTTGCTAGTTACTTTTGGAAAGCAATGTGCTGAAAGCTATCAATGAGGGATTTAAAAATCTTTCCTCTAAATCAAAATTTATCAGCCCGTGACACAAAAACTGAAATATTTCCTGTGGCTATGCCTTCATCATCTCCTAATTTCTCTAATTAATGTGAGAAAAAGCATATCTGCCTCTGGGCAAGTTTAGTTGTGGCCATTTGTCTTACCTTCTGTAAGTAGGAATGGCTCATGCAGGCACACAGGGTGGGAAGGGCTGCGAGTGCAGAAGGAAGCACTGGAATAAAACACTGTGATGGGGAGCTGGCAGAACCCTCAGCTGCGTCTTACCTGCAGTTCCACTAAGCATGATCTGCTGCCCCCAGGACCAAATCTTGCCCCACCTGAAGATTTCTGCCACATCCTTGGGGATTTGTGCGACATCCTTTGCCCTCCTGCACCGCTGGATGAAGGCGATCTTCTGTCCCACCCGTGAGCAACCCTGCTTGTGAGCGTGTAATTATGCCATTTTGAGCTATTTCAGCTTTTCCTCGTGCTGGGTGATGAAGTGGAGCTCTCCTCTGAGGGGGTCTGTGCAGCAAGGCTTGCAGGGGACAGCTGGAGGGGACAGCCCGGGATGAGGTGTCAGTCCCACAGCTCCCCTGTGCTGCTGCTGGGGACATTCCTGTCCCCTGCCCTTCTCAGGCATGGCCACCACTGGTGAAAACCCGTTTGTTGAGGCCACAGCTCTGCCCAGAGATGCTACAGTAATCAACCAGAGGTCTCAAGCACGTGGTTCTACCACCACAACTCTTCCCCAGCCCCATCAGAGCACTTTGCCGTGTAAGGGGTTATTGCGACATTCCGGCAAACCTGCACCGTCATCCCCTCAACACCCCTGGAGGCTTTTGCTCCCTTTGTCTGATATTTCCCACATCAAGGGAGTCTGGCTGGGTTGAAACACACGTGTGCAATGCAATATCAGTGCTAGATCTGGCCACAGACACAGCTGAAGGGCAGAACATGGGCTGGAGTGTCCACGGCCACCATAAACACATTACGCATCTCCATCCAAAACAAGATAACAACACAAATTGCCCAGGTCTTTCACCAGTTGCCAGGAGTGACAGCCACGAAGAGCTGCTGGGATACCTGGAGAGACTTTCCTCTCTATCTTTACAAGGAGCTATCAAAGGTGCTTCTTATTTCTGGGGTGGAAAAGTGAATCCAGGGAGCTATCAGATAACCGAGGCTCTTCCTCGCCTCCCGGAGCAGCTGCTGCTTACAACCACCTCGTCGTGTAATTGCAAAATGAGCATGGTAAACACGATGCATAATTAAGCAACAAAGTGCAGAGAACCTTTAGGAAATGTACTAAAGGCATAAATGGAGAGCAGGACGAGATTTCTGCCAGCAGTGAATATCTTTATTAAAAGGTTGTAGTTTCTGGGAATTATTGTTTAAGCAAATTATCAGCACAAATTAAATCAGGCTTTGGGGAAACTTCTAATTCATACAATAGATCAGGTGTTGTTTAGATGCTGTTTATACTGTGTGGGAAAAACCAGCAACATCCCATTGTCTGTCACTAGGAAAAACCCTGTTTTTGGGGGACTATACCCTGGTTTCATGATGAAAATTATGAATAATCTAATGCAAAGCTCCTTAGAAATATGTCTTCTGCATCTACACATGTTTTCTGTGTGGTTCTTTTTAAACAACGTTGTTGCAGAGGAAGGATCTGAAAAAAACAGCAAATATTGCTGTGGGTTTAGCTACATCATTAGCTGCAAATGTCCATTAAATCAAGTATTTGGAAACCCCAGTAACAGCACCATCACGTAGAGGCAGCTTGAAATCAGCATAGGTGGTGAAGGAACTGTACCCAGACATGGAGCTTGACATGGCAAAAAATACACAGGGATTATTATAGAATGTACATAAAGATTCTTCTGCAGAAACTCCTCCCAGTATGATTCTCCAAATACTTTGATTTCTGCTGGAGAACCCTCAGTGTTTGCTTCTGGATTGGTTCACATGTCCCAAGTCCTCACAGCACCGTGCAGATGAACACCTGTGGCCAAGTCTGTGTAGGACAAATCCACACAGAGGAGTGATCTGACTTCACAGGAGGACACAGAAAGGGCACCAGGCTATTTATTCTCTGTTCTCATCTTTCTTGGATGTTGTTCATGAGATATTTGCTGATAGAAGGACACACTGCAGCAGTCGCTCTCCTTTGCTGATCTGGGATTTCATTTTTCTGTCTTCCCTTCAAAAAAATATCCGCACCCAAGGTATCTCTGTTGGAAAAAGCAGAGATTTATTCTTGGTTTCTTTAACTACTACAGTCTGTAGAAGAGTTGTGGAAAGGCTTATGGCCTCCAGGAGAAAGGTGAAGCTGGGACACAGAAAGAGAGAGTGAGGAGAGAAATGTACCCAAAACAACAAATCATGTATTGCTCATCAACTGAATGTTTGTACTTTTCACTGATGAGTCCATTAAAAATGTGACTTATTCGTAATAAGGATGGTAACTGTCTGACACTGGGATAACTCCAATTACCAATAATTACCCTTGCAGCAATTATTTGGAGAGGTTACTAATCAAAGATGATGCAAACAAGGGTGGTGATACTCATTTTCCAGAAACATGTTTCACAGCACATGCTTACCTGACTTTTGCTTTGTATCTTCTGGGATCATCTTGACATTGACCTTAGTTCTCAGGAAAAAGGAAATCTCCACAAAAATATCACAAAAGGGTCATCATGTAGCAACAACTTAGCAGAGAACAGAAATCCACTCTCTCCAGCGTAGGATGCTCAGTTAATTCAAATTCCCAAAAGATGACTCATTCCAGCTTCAGCTTAGGCCTTTCTTCCATGAAAATACTTTACATTTCTATGATCTGTGTGGCACAGCAATCTTTTTATTGAGTGTAATGACAGAGTTTTGTCACAAGGATGGGTTTATCTATGCATCTCAGTCAGCCTCAACCTCAAATTTCTTCAAAGTTTGCCAGGTCCTGTGGATTACCAGCCTGTACTTCTGGCTTCTCGTAGTAATTTTGAAATGGTTGCAAAGATGATGTATAATCAGAATACTTGTGCTTTAAAGGCAGCTTTCTGTGTTAAGGAGCTAAACTGTTCCCAAGAAATTCTTCTCCATCTTCAGATGGAAGGCCAGGACTGTGAAACAGCTGCCTCCCTCCCTTCTCTTCTGTCCTTCGTGCCATAATTATAAACCAAACCACGCTGCACAAACAGCAAGTGCCTTAAAGAAAAGCAGCACAAGGAACTTCATTTCTTCACATCTCACTGCTTTCCAGCATGATACATAAGCTGCAGTGAGGCTAAAGCACAGCTATGGGGGGAAAAAAATGACTGCAGCGTTGGAAGACGTCCCGGAGGGGATTCCCACTCCAAAGCGGATTTATTCCTCCCGTTGTGGCTGCTACCACAGCACCATTTTTACAGCCCTGTGCCGGTTTCCCAATCGGACTCCACACGTTCTGCAATTATGTGGAGTAATTGAGCCAAAACCAGGCTGCCTGTCTCTGTTTGAGGGAGCAAGAGGAACACCAAGGAAGGAAAGCACGGCTCACATGGAAAAGGGTCGGCAGAGGGATGGGGGGGATTTGCCTGGGGAGTGACAAGGACAGAGGGAACATTTTCCTTTGCTTTGCCTTTCACCACCTGGAAGGTTTCTGAGCAGGAAACCACCAGCTTCGGTGAATCCCGTGGTACGTTCTAAAACTCAAGAAAAAAACAAGAAAAAACCCCAAACAACAGCAATTATTCATCAAGAAAGCTCATTGTTTAAGGTGGAAAAATGCAAGTTCTTCAAGGGGTGAAGTTGCATGGCTTAAAAATCCTTTAGCTGCTAAGAACTCAGCCCACAGCCCGTTGTATTGCACGAGGACATCCCTCTCAGGGACCTTCTTCACGTATACCCAGTATCTTGGAAAATCAGATTTGTGTCCCACATGGCATTATCTGTGAAAATTCACCTTTGAAATCAGCAAATAGGTTATTATGTGGCTGCTAGGATTCAACAGTTCAAAAGGTGATTTTTTTTTTTCCGCAGTTCTTGAAACTTCTCGTGCATTTCCACTTACTATCTTTCATCATTTTGAAATTGAAATGATTGTGCTTTGAGCAAGCATTCACCTCAGCAAAAGGGAACAATCTTTATGATATTCAGTGTCCTGAAATACGGGGAGGAATAGTTCAGGTGGTAATAAATTTTACTGCCAGATAACACTTTATACATAGAGAACACATATTTGCCAGCGAAAAAATTTTAAAGTAAGGACCAATTAATTTTCATAGAAAGAATATTTTCCATATAAAAGAACCTTTCATCTACTTTACAGTTCATTGCATTTTACTGGATCTAATTTATATTTGCAAAGTAAAATTAAATTTTCCTTTTATATGAAAAAAAGGAAATTATATTGAAAACACATGGCATTAAAATATTCTCTCTGTGAATGTAATTATGAAATGCAAAATAAAAAAGCCAACATTCTTCAATCTGTGAAATTATGCAGGTATTTATTTAATTGCCAAATAAAATTTTGTTGAGGGGAGGACCAAATAAAAGAAGAGCTGTCTGGCATGGGAATGACATCTGCTGTGTTTGCCTTGCAAAAAAAAGGTCAGTGTAAGGCTAATTTTAAGTAATATTTTTGTGACAATCATATTCATACTGGCAAGATTTTGTGTGGAAGCAGGTCAGAGGCAGAAATTTTGGTACTGCTGGCTCTGTGTGGGAGCTGGGGGCCCACCAGGGCATCTTCCTCTGGATGTCCACCAAGGTAATCCCCAAGAGATGGGTCCTCGTGTGACTTCTGGCTGCCATTACACTGCCCTGGTGACAAAATGTCTTAAACGTGATGGACTCTTATCTGGGAGATAATTAGCCCAATCATCAGAAATATGCTTTAACTTTAGGAAATATCAATCACTTTAATTTGACAGCTGCAAAAGAAAAGGTGTAATTGAAGGTCAGCGGCAAAAATCGTAAAAGCTTGATCTGAATTTTAAAGCTGAGGATTTTAAAAAAATCAGTGCTCAAATGTGGGAGAAAAACAGGAAAGCAAACTTTTTTTCCTTGTGGCGTGGATGTGAAAGACTCAGACCCTCACTGAGCAGGCTGAAGTCAGTCAGGTTTCCAGCTCACATTGCTTACTGTGGATTTCAGCTCAAGCTTTAAATCTAATGCTGATGTGATTTAGAGGGGAAAAGCCTTGCAGAGCTCTGGAAGTCTGTGTTGGAGCCCAACCTGCTGACACCATCAGAAACTTGGGGGTTGCTACCATTGAGGTCAAACACTTATTTTAGAGCTCTCTGGTCCTTCTGTCTATGATTTTAGCTGTCAGCAAATGGCTTTGTGAATTTTGTGAATCCTTTACTTCTGTGCACAGCCACGGGGTTTTTGACAGTGGGACTATGTGGGGCAGGAACAGAAACATGGATGGGAAAGGAAGTAGTTTGCAATTACATATATTTATATTTCTTTAATCAGCTTGGTTTTTTTAATGATAAATAGCAATGAGACACTGGGAAGTCACTTGCAGATGGGAATGAAGGACAGTGGCCACGTGGTGAAGGATTTTGAGAGAGAGTTCAGTTCTAGATGGAAAATGTCACTTATTTAACTGACAGGGTATATATTTAGGTTAAATGTTAAGAAATTCATGGCTGTGAGGGTGGGGAGGCCCTGGCACAGGGTGCCCAGAGAAGCTGTGGCTGCCCCTGGATCCCTGGAAATGTCCAAGGCCAGGTTGGATGGGGCTTGGAGCAACCTGGGATAGTGGAAGGTGTCCCTGCCCATGGCAGGGGGTGGCACTGGATGGGATTTAAGGTCCCTTAACCTTTCTATGACTCTGTGATAAACCCCAGCTTTTCTTAGGCTCAGTGTCATGGTAAAAAGATGCTGCCATTGTGGAAGAAGGACTGCATGAAGCCACCCAAAAGACCAAGGGACACAAAGAGATGCTGTGCCATAAATATTCATAGCAACTGTGAAGGTATTCTCTCCAGGTTTGTGGTCTTATCCATACAAACCCCAGAATCAGCATTGTTTCAGCTAAAAAACTAAATCAAAATGAACACAACCTCCTCACAAGGCATGGGAGCACTTCCCTCATCACAGACCAAGGATCCCCAGCCCTGGGGAAGAGACAAGCAAGGGATAACCATTCTGGGGCTGGTTCCCATGGAGGTCCCATGTCTCACAGCTGATGTCTCAAAGCCTGAAGCTCCCCTTTCCCTTGTGCTTTGCTCTTTTCCACATTTGAGCACTGCAGGTTGAAGGATCCCACCAGGAAAAGACACCTCACTCCTCACAGTGCAGGCATAACCCTCTCTCTCTCACACACACAGAGCCTTCCCAAATTTTAAATCAGGCTGAGAAGGCAAACTCTGCTTTTATCAGCCAGGCAAAATTTGCCTGAGTTCCCTTTTTGGACACTTAATTGTTGTTTGCCACCTCCTGGCTCCCACTCCCTGCAAACTGCGGATTTCCTTTCTCTTTTGTCAGCCACTGGTTCCATTGGCAGGGTTGAGCAGAGCAGTAAACAGATGAGGTATTATTTACTTGTGCCTGTGCCAGCAGCACATAATTCAGGCTGGACAGACTGCAGCAATTATGATGCATTTTTCATTCACTCAAATGAATCAATCACTTGCTTCACTCGTGAACAAGAAGTAACAAAACAAACCAAAAGTTAAAAAAAAAAAAATCAGATCCAAATACTTGCTTGTGGGGCAAAACCCAGGGAGACAGTTTATTTTTTAAGGCCAACACTTACACAAAATTATCTTATATAATTAACAGCTCCTGGTTAATAACCATTCTGCAAACAAATGTGTATCTGCTGAAATGAACAGATGAATCATTATCATTTAGCACTTGCAGGATAATAACAGGGTGTAAAAACTATCAAAAAAGGGAATACTTGAATATCTACCAGAAAGCGGCACCTCCAGAACAATATGAATGTGAAAAATAGAAAGAGAGAAAGAGAAAACATTTTAAACATGCAAAACTCCAGAGCCTCTGCAGTTTGGGTCATGCTTGAAATGACTCGATGGTGTTTGGTGCTGTGTGCAGAGAGCAACCACTGCTTGTGCCAAAAAGGGGGCACAAATTAAAATGGTAATGAAGGAAGAAAAGGGATTTGACTGTGCCTAGCTGTGGGTGTCCAGGAGTCAAAGTGCACAGGTGACACAGTGGCACAGTGACACACCATCTTCCCTTCAAAGCCACCTGGGATGGCTCCCCACACCCCAGCACATCTGAGAGGAATTCTGACCTGAGCCCGTGGGGCTTGTCCAGCTTCACACAGGAAAACTGCGGGCAAAATCCATCTCTCCTGCATCTCTGCTCTTGCTGTAAGATTCCCCCACCTTCTCCTGGAGGAAAGAAATGAGCCGCAACCCCGATTAGCTAATTTCAGAAATAACTCTAATTTAGGCTTAAAGGCTCTGAAGCCGTAATGGGGCTGCATTATGAATCTGATTGTCTGAAGTTAACGCTCTCTCTTTATTCATTTGTCTAGTAATTTATTTGTAAAAAGTAAGCAAACTGAAATGAGCAGGCAATCAGCTGCCCTGACACACTATTTTACCCAAGGGTATTCTCCAGGAACGGAGGCAGACTATTTCAGCCATACAATGTAATATTTATACCTCCATCATGAGAAGAACTCATGACCTTACTCCTAGATGTAATGAAAAGGTATATATTAAAAAAATAACCCTCTCTTTATAATGAAAGACGTTGCAATACCCCAAACTCTAATACAAGTGGACAGAGATATTTTGAAGCATTGCAGGATGTATTCCATTGGAGAAATATTCATCAGCCAGTCTGTGTGTACCAAAGAGCACCTGCACAGAGCAGTTTTTGGGGGAGTTTCCTTACATTTGGGCAGCTGTGAATTCAACTTTTCCGTGCATTTGTACTGAGACCCATCAGCCTGACCCTTTTTTACACAGATCCTTGCTTTTTGTATAATTTGTGAGCAGGCAAAAGCAGTCATTGATGAGAAGCATCTCTTCTTTCTCAAACCCAACCAGGCAGCAGGAAAAAAAATACCTCGTGGCTTCCCTGCCCTCTCAGAGTGGCTAATCAGGAGGAACTGGATAAGTGGGGCAGGCTGGGGGCAGTCCAAAAGATGAAGAAAAAGCAGAGATGAAATTTTCCCTTGGAAGGAGCTTTTTGAGGACTGCTTCTCTCACTGCTGCAGTGGCAGGGTGGGGGGAGATCCTGGCCATGGGGGCTACAAACAGCAGGAGAGTTTTAATTGTCCAGGGCAAGAAGAAATCATCCAAGGCTTCTCATTCACTGGAGGAGATGTTATGCAGAGGATGCCTTGTAAAAATGTCCTGCAGAAGATACTCTCATGACTACACTGGGAATAGTGCAGTGTACTCTTGCAAAATGCAGTATTTTGTCCTCAGCCCCATGCAAATTCTGTTGGGTTTCTCCTGAAGGAGGTGATAACAGCTAGAAACAGAATTTGGGCCAGGATGCACGAGTCTCTAAAGGTCTGGGAGTGGTGAGTGAGCACCAAGCATGGGGCTCTGCTTGTGTGAAATTAATAATAACAATAATAATAATAGTAGTAGTAATAATAATAGTAATAATAGTAATAATAGTAATAATAATAATAATAAATAGCACAGGTTCCAGGTACAAACCAGGAGTGAATTGTGGCCGTGCTCCC
Source organism: Aleadryas rufinucha (assembly GCA_013397815.1). Taxonomy (NCBI): domain Eukaryota; kingdom Metazoa; phylum Chordata; class Aves; order Passeriformes; genus Aleadryas; species Aleadryas rufinucha. The sequence goes on along the minus strand of VZTH01010702.1, from coordinate 77,645 downwards.
TCCTCCATCCCTGTGCACAGCCCAGAGCCCTGTCCAGGCTCGTGGACACCTCTTTTAGGGCAATTCCAGGGCAGAAGTAAAAGGCCCACAGTAAGATGAAAGACAGTCTGCACCGGTGTTTCTCCTTGCTGGAGTCACGACCACTGAAAAGAGAATATTGTTCCTGCAACAAAGGTGGATATTGTGAACCCAAGCAGATGATGATGAACATTGGCAAGAGAGTTCCTGTATCAGCCAGCAGGAAGGCTAAATTATACCAGGGAGAAATTAGGATTAAAATAACGATATGATTAATTTCCTATTTTACCTGGGACAAATAAACCTTTACCTCAGTTACTATTGTTATAATAGCTGGGCTGGTGTGCTGGTATCTGCTAAAGAGCTAACATATTTAGTTTTATTGTTTTGTCAAAATATTAAGAATATCAATATATCTCCATAATTCAGTGTTATACAAAGAAGCATTTTTGTGCCATATATAGCAAGGATTGTATTATACTTTTGAGATCATAGGTAATGATGACAAAGTGATCTGTGTTCAATTTCAGCATTAATGTCTGGTTTGAACAAAGCCTGAAATATGGTCTGGGAGCTAAGAGGCTTTAATATTAAGATCTTTAACTGTAATTTATGTGACAGAAGATAGGGTTTAGCATAATAAAATGTAATGGGCTCCTCGAATGAAGAGGACTAAGAGACAATTGAAAACAAGGTAAAAATGGTAAATTATAAATAACAGTAAATTTACCTTTATGTTGTTACTTCATTTATTTTTGATTTGTTAGACAGGCTCTGTAATTTTTCATTTTGCTGCATTTGGAACCAGGCATTTCTGCACCTCAGGAATAATGGGTCGAAGGCACAGCAATATTGTTGGGCCACTCTTAAGAAAACTCTATTAGGGCTCCAAACAGAAAACCTCTTCTCCTCCAAAATTTGTGATTTACCTGTAAAAATTCAGCTTGAGTTGAATTTCAGCACATAAATGTGCTCATGTGGTGAGCAAATGCTCTTGCTCATTTTACCTCCAAAATCAGTTTGGTTTTTTTTTGAAGCTGCTTAAGTGTAAAAAAATGAAGAACATCTGTACCATTTTTCAATATTTGTTGGAAATTAGAGCATTGAAAGGAAAATAACTTTAATAATGAGCTGGTCTTTTTGCAAGGTATATTTTGCAAATTGTTTGTGGATGGTGACAACTGTCTGGAGCTTCTCCCCATTGCAGCTGTGATTCTGCACAGGCAGCACCACGCACTGAAATGGAAAGGGGGCCTTGAGAATTTATCTGAAAGTTTACTGGAATGGATGGAAACCTCTCCATTTTCAAAGGTCTCTCTCTGGGCCAGGCCCTGTGAGCCCTGCAATGGCATGTCTGGAAGAAATCAAGTAAATCAGGAAAAAAAATCTGATCTATGTTGCTTCTTGTGTTCTTTCCCAGCTCTGGGACTTCCACCAGTCCAGCATCCTTTATCCTTTCTTTTTGTGGGGAAAACGGCTAAAAGGGCAGCCTGTTCTTGCAGTCTGCTTTGCAGATGGCCAAATTCAGTCTCTGTGTGTCTCCTTTTTTTGCAGTAGCTCAATAGTGGGTTTTTTTTTTCAAAGTCTCTGGAAATTAAAATAATTTTTCCCCTCTAGATTTCTGTCTAATTCCTGCCCTTTCTGAGGTTTAATTCTTGGTTATGTCCCCAGGTTTGGGCTTGCACTCCCAAAGCTTTGCTTCATCCCTTTGCAAGCCCTGTCTACTTTTTTGCCCCCCAATATATAATTTTATATTACTGATCTATATGAAAACTGTTCATGCTGCTTATGGTCAAAGACAGAGGCTCCTGGTACCAAACACTTGGGGTTTCCTTTTACCTCATTTCTTCGATTTTTGTCTTGGTCTGCTCCAAAATTGGTGATAGGGAAGGAATAAGGCTGTATCCATGTGGTATTTGTAAAGAAATAAAGTGTTTATTAAAAGTAGGTGTTTATATATTTTTTTTTTCAATGGCTGCATTCCATAAAAGCTCCCAAGGGAAAATGCAAATCTTACAGGGAATGGTGTTTACTTTCATTACAGCAGCAGAATATTTGCAGGAAAATAACCAGCAGAAAAAAGTGACAGAAAACAGGGAGGTGAAGCAGATCCTTGTGTAGAGGAATTAAAGAAGGCAGTGACCCAGTAACAGTCACAGACCTGGGTAAGGATTCTCCTCCTCCAGGGCTTGGACCAGTGCAGAACAGAAGTGATGGTTCCTGTCCCACATCCCACCCCAGGGAATGGCTTGGATCATTTCCACGGACATGAAGAGGGAAAAGCTCAGTGATTCTTGAGGGCAGCTTCACCCCTGTGTTTCATGTTACAAATTATTTATATACTTGCTATGGGCCAATGGCCTCAAAATGTCCTTTTGTGCACAACTGACCTGACCTAGAGACCACTGAAATATTTGGAAAGCCTCCTCTTGTTTTCTGTACAAACTGGACTGGAGCCTCACAGAAGCAGAAATCAAGCCTGAGATTAGTTCAAAAGAAAGTCTGTGGCATTTCAGAGAGGTAACCCTGATGAAATATGAATTAAAATAAATACAAGGTTTTAATAATAATTAATAAAACATGCTGTGAATACCTTATAAATGACTGATACATAATGAATGAGTCATACAAATGTATTCATTAGCTAAAATTATCATACATAATAATTACATTTTCTGAAAAATTTATGCTGGGGGGAAAGTCTTTCCTTGGATACATTTGTGGAGCCTTTGCTGACTTCAGTGCAGGCACATGTGTGTACTCAAGGCTGGAATGTGGCCCTGAGCGTGTGGGTATTGTCACATTAATAATTCTGGGAAGGGACTTCCATGCACCAAGAAGTGTATAAATTCCTCCTGCTGTATTTCTTATTTAAAAACCACGCTGTGTGTTAAATGAAATTCTGTAGCCCAAGGAATCTTTGCTGCAAAACCTCTGCATAAGTGAAAACTACAGGAAACATGATTTATAGGATTTTTTTTGTTTGTTTTGATTCCGTTTTCTTAGACTTCAGCTGTCCACATATGAAGGCACATAACATCCATGAGCATATTGCTTAGCCAAGTGTTTTATTAAATTTGCCTCTGGAGTGGGTGAGGACTCTGTTTAGAGGTGCTTTGACTTCTGTGGGGTGCAGAGCTCCAGAGCTGATCCCAGGGATGATCAGTCCTTCTGCAGCTTTTCCTGGCCATGACTTCCAGATGGTTCAGAGGGACAATGATTAGTAAGAACCTGTTTGGTATTTTATCATATAAAAAGCTGCTTCTGTGTTTGGGATATTATCTAAAATCAAGCACTTATCCAGGAAAGTTGTGGGTAGGTGCTGCTGCCATTAGGAAGGACATCTGTCCAAACTGATTTTCAGGTCAAACTAAAAAATCTATACATTGAACTAAATTCTCAAACAGGCCCAGCAGCTGCCATCACTGTTTTCTGCCAGTCCCCCCTGGTGCCTGGCTCTCTGCAGTGTCACTGCCTGTGGGATCAAGGCACCTGTCTCTCCCCAGAGCTGAATTCTCTCCAGCTCCTTGTGAGAGATTATCCTCCTAGGCAAGCCTACAAAGAGGATGCCTTCCCTCCCTGGGAGAACTGGCAATATCAGATAGGTGTGCACCATTCAAAAGTTAAGCAGAAATGGAGAGGAGATCAAAGGTTATCAACAGCAGCGAGCTTTAATGAAGATTGGAGAGGAGAAAAGTAAAGGCTGATTTCAGGACATGGCCATTGTATTCAGTTCCAGTTACAAAATAGGGGAATTTGAGGATCAGATATGCAAGTGCAGGTGGCGGAGGACTGTAGCAACACAGTCAAAGAGTTTGAAAGAAACCCAAAGATTTTTTTTAGAACAAAATACTTATAATTTATTCACTTGGGAAATGATATTCCTTTCCTGTCTTATCAACCCATCACATTTTTGCTCCTGTGAAATCTGACCCCGGGCTGGAAGGCACAAGGCAGTGCAGATGGAGGGATTTTGCTTTGCTTCCCCAAAATGAGAGACGTGTTGTCCCTCCCTGAGCTGCAGCCAAAGGATCTCACAGCCCTGGACCAGGGAGCCCGAGTGACGCGAGGAAAGAGCCCCAGCGCCTTTTCTGCAAGACGCGTAAAATCCACACCGCACGTTTCCTGGGATGGTTTCAGCAGGCTGCCCGCACAATTACTGCTCCAGATTAATAAGAAGTGTGTTTTAAAGGCAACGACACGTGTCTAAAATAAACACGCTTTCTTTATTAATTGCAGAAATTTGCCGTGGCGCTGTAGCAGAGCGGCTCTGGCGTAACAGGTTTTAGGATTTGATTACAGCACCATCTACTGGGTATGGAACTTCTCCTTTCCCCAAAGCCTCTTCTCTGCAGTAAAAGTCGAGAATCACTTTCACAAGACGATTCAAGGCAAAAAAAAAATCATTTCATTAAGGTCTAAACTCGAGAGCTCTTGAAATCAGTACGAAGACTCATTAGCTTCAGTGGGATTCAGCTCTTTCTGGTGATGCTCACCTGGAGTCATATTTAAATCACCATCTTGGACTCGGTGATGAAAAACAGATCTAAAGAGTGAGGCAGCATGTTTGCTGCAATACATTTCTTGTAATTATAACAAGGTATCATCCATTTAACTGATAAGGGCATTATAGCACTGAGGGTGTGCCTAGGCAGGTAGGAGTGAGCAAATAAATGTGGTGTCCTCAGGCAAACCACTGAACGGCAGCAGAAAGCATTGAATTAATTCAAAGAAAGGAATTTTACTTAAGGGATTAATCAGTTAGACTTAACTCATAACATGTAATAGGAATCCCTTGTATTACGTGCAAAAAAATTGATTTCCTCCCGGAGAGGGGATATGTTCAAAAGCTGATTAGTGGAAGTAATGTCTAGAATATTTGCATTCCCCAATGATTGTTAATTTTGCACATAATCCAGACTCCCACTGACTTTTACACAGCTGTAAGTGTTCTGGACAGAACCCTGCTATCATCTGAGGAGTGCTGGATGCCATCTGTCAGTACCACGGTCCTTCTGTGGTAACTGCTCAGGGGAGGTGCTGCTCAACACACGCCTCTAGTGCAAAATCTGTAGTAGATAGTACTCCTATTTTGTGCCCATAAATGGATTTCTTGTACCCCTTATCTGGGAAATGCTGGGGAAGGAATGACATACAGCTGTTACTAGCAGAGCTGGCAAAAGCAGGGGCTCATCCAGGAAGTTCCCTTCTGTTGGAGCCTTGGTCCTTGGGGCAAAATTTGGTTTTCTGAACCACCTGGGTGGCAGGTGCAGCATCCAAAAGCACTCCACAGCCCTTCTGCTCTGCATTCCCAATTGCTATTCCATAGAAACACTGGCCACGGCACTGTGCTGTGATGGATGAACAAGTACAAAAAGTCCCCTCCTGAGTGACCTCGTTCCCCATCTCATTGAGTCAGGTGCCACTTTTAAACTGGGACTGTGGAACTATATGAGCAAACCCCAAAAGGTTGTCTGAGTCCAAAAGGGCAGCTCACTTGCCCTTTTCATATACTGACACTTGATTAATTCTTCCTTGAGCTATTCTGTGGTGTTGGAAGACAAGTTCACGCTTCCTAATGGGAAAAAAAAAATTAAAACAGAAACAAACTAAATTCTGCTTTGAAATTCTACTTATGTGGGGAAATAAAAAACCCTCTCCAGGTAAGAAAATGAGATCCTGTGCACTGTGCAGTAAATGGCAAAGCCTCACATGTGGTTGCTGGGAATGAGCTCTCACTGCCACGTCGTGTGTGGGATTATTTTTGTTCATATCAGAGCAGCCAGGAGCAGCTCTGCCAGTTGTCTAAGCTGAAGAACAACTGAGAGAGGTGGCCTGAGCAGCATCCTCAGCATTGCCACCTTTCCCTCAGCATCTGATGCTGGGTGGCAGCTGGAAGAGCTGTGGACACCCTTACCTCTCACCAAATCCAAGCACGCAAGCCCAGCAGTAGGATTGCTGATGGTCTCAGCTGTCTGCACTCCTGGCAAACCATCCAAGGCACCTTCTTCGACTGAACAGGACTCCAGATCTCCCTCAGTTTCTACCAGAACATTTCAGCAAATCTCTAAACCTTAATTTCTGCAGTTAAACCTGTTTATTATTTCACTGAACACGTCAAGTTTCTCATCTTCCTGTTTTCCTGTGAGAGGCTTCAACATGTCTGAAGGATGTTAAATATTTCTGCTTGGTCCACTGAATTTCTGTGTTTTCACTCCCATGTGAAACTATATTCTTTGCATAAGATGACCTAATAGCTCATGCAAGTTTATTTTAGTGTGAATGAAGGATGAACTCAGCCTCAATCCAAGGTTTTTGTGGTTGTGCTCATGAGGGGCAAATTGCCAAATCAAGCTTCAAGTTTTGAAAATGCTCACATGCAAATCCTTGACATATTCCAGTGAAAAACATTTTATATTTGTACAAGTATGAACATAGCAGTTGGACCAAGCTATTTGTTATTGAGACACTATTGTCTGAATATCATTAATTTTCTCTTTGTTTTATTAGTAAGGGTTATTTTCCCTCCACATATAATTAGTGGAGGTCTCTACTGGATAGGGCAGTGGTGCAGCAGGACTTTGGTTTGGGCACTAAATTGTAGAAATTAGTTCCCTCTAGTTAATATCAGCGTATTTTGTTATTAGGTGCTAAAGTCTGAATGCTGTATTGCAGGATCCTTTTGAAGTCCATCTGTTCCTAAAGGCTTATGAGCCAGTTTGGAAGTAAATTGTTAATTTCACTTTGATCATAGCAAAGGAGAGCTTTTGCTGGCCAAAAAAAAATGTTTAGATGTCCTTTGCTTTTTGGCAGTCTGCTGTGGCAGACAATGGAGTAGCCCCAGGGGGAATACAAAGGGAGCATGGCATGATAAAAAAGTGATGGCAAAAGGAGTTTTTGTCTGTCTGTCTATTTATCCATGATCTACCTACCTGTAGATTCACTGCAATTCATTTCTTACTATTTTTCTTGCTATTTTTAAAGCATGGAATATTTATATTTAGCATTAGAATTCATCTAGTGTTACAATAATTCTCCTAACTTTTTAATTCTTGCTGTCCTCTGAGGCGCACGGGGAGCTGAAGGAAAATCCAGGAGAGCTGAAGGAAAATCCAAGAGAGAGCTGAGGGAAAATCCAGGAGAGCTGAACCTTTCCTGAAAGGCCTTTTAGCTTGATGGAGAGCAGAGGGCTGAGGGTGATTGTGTGGATGAGGATGGTACCTGTGGTGACAAATGGCAATTCACTCACGTTTGGCCGCCTCGCCCAACAGGGACTTCACACTTGTTATCTTCAGGATTATTTTGTCCCACGTTCCACCTGGCAATAGATCCTTTCTGAAAGGTATTATAACACATTTTTCTCAGAGGAGGCTGAAACCAGTGCAGGAAATGGGGCTGCCTGGTGAAATACCCTGCTTGGCTCACTGGTGGTAGAATGTTTAAACCCAGTACCTCCAAAATGGAACATCTGCATCTGAGAGAAGGAAGGGGCCTTGCCTGTGCCTTCAGAGAGGTGTGTGAAGGAAGGATGTTTGGATCTGAGGCAATCCCATGAAAAATATTCAGGACCATGGGAAGATGAAATGCCTCCTTCCATATGTATGAGCTTTACTAAGCTAGTAATCCACAGTTTAAAGAACTTTTTTAAAAAATTTAATAAAGAGGCTATTTTAAACTTAGATCTGCAAAACACTCATACCTCCAGCACATTGCCTCAGTGAAATATCCCTCTACATGAAAATATAGACAGTTAGTTTTTTCTTCCAAAGTGAAACACTGCAAGGTCTTTCATTACTGGTTTATTATGCTTTCTGTATCTTTGCTCATTTTTCACCAGTATTGCATTAAGTATTGATATTGATTTCTTGTAAATGGTACTGAAATGGATGGCTCACAGTTTTTGTTATTGTTCTGTAGCACTTGTATGTAATTTATTACAGCTGCAATGGAACCTGCCCCTTGCTGCCAGGGTTTAAATTAAATGTGCCATGTTTTGGCCCCTAGTAGTCACATACATTTCTCATTCTGGATCTGAAAGTGTTATGTGCAGAGCAACTTTTTTAATTACTTCCTTGATGTTATTTAAAAAGTTTATTTCAATAATTTTGGTAATTAATATGTAATACATTGGTTGAATTAATGGCATTTTTCTTTTCCATTACAGAGACTAATTGCTGTCCTGTAAAAATAACACGGAGTAGCTGGTAGCCATGACTGGCTTTCCTCTTCTGGGGAGAAAAAGGGGAGATCAGCTCATAACATTTTCAGTAAGTGTTGGATCCAAGTCCTTACTTGTGCATGGACTCCCAAAAAGGTCATAATTAAAAAAAAAAGGTATTGATGATGAGGAGGGGCAGCCCAGCTGGAATGGCATTTCTTTGGACCATGCTTTAATGTGGTGGACTTAATTTTGGCACAAAACTCGACTTGGAACCATCAATTAACTTGATTTTATGAGAAAGAAGCACTGACAAAAATGAAGTAAAGCAGAGAAAATCCCCACACCAAATATCTCTGTACATGAGGTTCCTTCCTGGAAGGTTTGTAGGGAAAATAATATTGAGAAAACACCGGTGGTTTTAAGAAAAAAAACCCCAATTGATAGAACAGTATCAACACATTGATGTTGAGAGACACTTTTTTATATTTCCCAGGTTTTTTTGCTGCTATTTCATTAGAAATAGAAGTTGCTATTCTGGCAGGGAGTGAACATTTTTTGACTCTGCCCATGGACAATCTTCTGCTCTAGGATATTGGAAGGACTGGGATGGAGGAAGGGGATTTGGTGCTTTGTTTAAGGGTCCCTTTCTTCCTCTTGCTGGGTTTCTGTAGGTGCATGTCTGGCTCTGGGCTGTGGGTGTTCCAAGGCCATTAGTGTTGCTCTCATGGAATTGCACTGGTGTAAAGCACTTTCTACTTGTAACTCGTTCCAGAAGCCATTTATAATGAAACGCGGAGCTTTTCACACAAGATTAACTGAAACCCTTTACAAAAAGTCTTAGTTCCAGTTCACTGAATAAATCCAATTGCCATTTCACAGGCTCTTCTTGGGCATTTCCTCCCCTTGGTTTGGGACCACGTCCCTTACTCTTCCCCTGACAGCTTTAAATAGGTCTGTCCCACTCAGTTCCCTCTGCTCATCCCAGAGAGTGGCTGAACTCCTTGGGCCTTTTTAATGTCTTTGAAGCAAAATAGCAATATTTTCACATCAATCACATTTCAAAAAATTCAACATTTATGCAACAAAGTGGCTGAAGTCACTGTTTTTAAGGCTGGTGTGAACACATAATTCTTAGGGAACTCAAGGTGTCAGCAAGGCAGGGAATTCAGGCTGCTCCACCACCACGTGTGTTGGGAAGGGCTCTCATGAAATGACACTGTATTTACCAAAAAGGCATCTTTAAGTCATAAAGTCTTAGAATCATAGAATAGTTTTCGGTTGGAAGGGACTTTCAGAGCTCATCTAGTCCACCTCCCTGCAATGAGCAGGGACATCTCCAGCCAGACCAGGTTGCTCCAAGCCCCGTCCAGCTTGGCCTTGGACACTTCCAGGGATCCAGGGGCAGCCATAGCTTCTCTGGGCACCCTGTGCCAGGGTCTCCCCACCCTCATAGGGAAGAATTCCTTCCCCATATCCCATCTAACCCTGCCCTCTGGCTGTTTGAGGCTATTCCCCCTTGTCCTGCCACTTCAGGCCCTTGTCCACAGCCCCTCTCCAGCTCTCCTGGAGCCCCTTTAGGCACCCCAGGTCTGAGAACTGGAAGGTACTGTCGTGACATGGGGAATATCTGCCATGCCAATCTTTCCCCCCCTACTCCTCATGTCTCTCTGTTGTTTCACTTTAAATAAAAACCTATTTACATAGCACCACTCCATGTATAACATACCAAATAATGTGCCAAAAATTCTTTGCTTGATAATGGCACAAATTGCTTTCAGTGGGCCTTAGACCTCAGCTGTCAAATCACAGCAAGGCAGTCTCTAACCTGTGATTAATTTTAGCCACTATATTCACACATTTTTGTTGCACTTACAAGATTTGTAGGAAACCTTGCGTTGAAGAGAGTAAGTGGATTTATGGAGAAGATAAAGAAGAAAAAGTCATCTCCTTCTTTAATTTTTTTTCGCCAAAAGGCAAATTAGCAACCCAGGGGGCTTGGTTTCCCTGTTGGAACAAATTGCTTGTAATTTTTGCTTCATGTTAGTTTGTTCAAGTCCCCTGGGAGCAACAGGTCCAGACCCCAGAGCTCATATTGCAGCAGTGATGATGTGTTTTGCAGCTGGAAAAGCCTGAGCGTCAGAGGTGTTAATCTGATCTCTCAGTATTGGTGTCCCACACCTCAGCCCTGGTGCAGGAAATTAAAGAGTGAGATCTGCAAGGGAACTATTTCATAATGCTTTAAACAAATGAACTCCTTAACATTTTATGATCTCTGGAAGATTGTTTTGTTGGTAGCAATGCTGTCTGCAGCGGGAAGCATTTGCTGGAAAAGCAGTGGCATGGCAGCCACAGCCTGGAAAAGCTGCACTGGGGACACTTACTTGAGCTTTATCATTACTGGGTAAATTACTCAATCTTTGTCAATTTGGGCTGAGTTCCATGGGAAGAACTGCCCCAAATCTATGACTGCAGCTTGCTTTCTATGGAGAAATCACTGAGCTTCACCCAGTCTTCCTCCCAGGTGTCACCAGGAGCATTTCGCTGATGTGGGCAGTTCACAAACCAAGTAACCTTCTACATTTTCTCCCCTGCTTGGTTCAGAGGGGTTTGTGATGATACCTGACCATTAAAGCTCTTTGCTGGTTTATGCTATTTAGAATCTCGTCCCTTTCCTTTTATATCATTTCCAGGAAATTTCAGTTCCCTTTCCTGCCCCTTTGCCACCCTCTGAAGCGCAGAGGGGTGGAGGGAGACATCCAGCCCTGAATCAGCAGGCTGCAGCTCTCTCTGTGGCTGCAGAGGAGTAAATGCAGCCTGTGCTCAGCGAGAGAGGCTCCAGACCCACACCTCCCGCTAANGCTCAGGGGAGATTTTCTCCCTCTCTGCATCCCCCTGACAGGAGGGGGCTGCCAGGGGAGAGCGGGCTCTGCTCCCAGGGAACAAGGGATAGGATGAGAGGAAATGGCCTCAAGCTGCACTGTGGGAGGTTCAGATTAGATATGAGGGAATTTTTTTTCACTGAAAGGGTTGTCAAGCATTGGATTGAGCTGCCCAGGGAAGGGGTGGAGTCACCATCCCTGGAAGTGTTCCAAAAACATGTAGATGTGGCACTTGGGGACGTGGTTTAGTGGGGAAGTGCTGGGGAATGGTTGGACTCCACACAAGTGTGTGTCTGCGAAACTCCCAAATTCAGTCCAGTTTTGGATAGGACTCAATTATTCTTTATTTGTATCTTCTTCGAATCTTTGAATGTGAAAAAAGATTGTTCTGAGAATGAGCTGGTGATGTCTCCTTTTTTCCTGGCTCTTTGTGGAGGGGAGAGATGAACTGATTAAAAAAAAAGAAAGAACATTTCAGAGAAACCACAGCAGATATGTTGGACATAGTTGACCATCTGAGTGTATTGGCTATTGCTGTTCTATTTGTTATATAATCAATGAAAATAAAACTAAAAATTCAGATTGAACACAAGCTCTATGGCAGAATAGAGATTAACTTTCTATGCATTTTCTGCAGAGGAATTACTGATACTATCCTTGCTGTTAGACTTCATTTTATTTCATATCTGTACTGCAATGTAAGAAACTTAACTCAGGAATGATCTACATAAAGAATTTTTAAATTTAATAGTATTCTTGTCATTTGCCATCCAATCCTTCTCCTTTTTTTTTTTTTTATGACCAGGATCTTGCAATGTCTATGCAGCTTCACTTCACTCTTTGTGTTCCTTTGTGGTTTCATTTGCCATCACTGGTGTGAGAATATCACAAAATCAAATCATATGGAAAAATACAGTTCTACCAGGAAAGATTAAGAAATAACTCATGATCCCAAGTAGGTTTATCAGAGTTAATTTTTCTTCCCAGTTACAGAGACAGAAGGAAATTCAAGTATTTCGAATAGAAAACAAATCTTCAAGTATAGTACACACATAAAATCCTGAGCAAATGTTTACTGACTACAACACCTGGAACAATTAAGATGGTGCAGTGGAGCAGGGTTTGATTTAAGAGGGGGAGCCTTGCAGATGTGTGCTGAGCACAATCCCCGTGTCCTCCAGAGCACAGAACAGCTCCAGCCTCCATCCCTCTGCTGCTCTTCTTGAACTAATCTTGTACTTACCGATAATTGATGCTCTCCACTGAAGGGGATGGGATGGAAAAAGGTGGCGATTTAGCAGCTGTGTTTGCTGCACTTATTTTGACTCACTTTTACTCCGGTGTGTGTCGAATACGGGTCAGACCTTTCACTGCCCAGCAGAGCAGGGAAACCTGTGTTCTGTTAGGGAGAGGTGTGCAAGTGCTGGTGCTTCATCCACTTTTCTGGCCAGATGCAATAGGTGACTATTTATAAAAATCTATCTATATATAAAAGTCCTTATTCAAAGTTATTTTTAGATTCATGAGTCCCAAGAAAAACAAAATTGCAGTTTTATCTGAGCTCCTTTCATATATTCCTTCTTTTCTTGATACCACCTTGGCCAACAGGGAGGTGCCACGTGGAGGTTTGTGAGGGCAGTGGAGGACAGGACTGGCAGAAGGCCCCTTTCAGTCTCTTCCCTGTGGGAATGCAGCACACACAGCCTTTCACAGGAGCAGCTCCCTAAAATCCTTGCCACGTGTCAGAAGGCAGCTGGATGTGAAAATAAACCTCACCCACTGACAGTCCGTGGAAGGGAGGAAATGCAAACATTGTGTTTGTCCTGCAAACCTGAGCTAAGCAATGCCAGGACAGCAGAACGAGCTGCTCTCAGAATAATCTGTTTATCTCTGTTTATAACTTTATGTGTGTCTCTTGAACCGACCATGGCTCACCCTTCTTCCTCTTCCTCGAGGCAGCCTGGAGAATTCGGGATGCTCTCAGTGCTGTCAGCCCAGGTTTTGGCAGAACAACACAGAAAAAGAAACAATTTCACAACTGAAGAACTTAATTTGAGGATTCCTTGCCTCTGTGAGGTTCTGCTCTGTTTGGGATGAAGAGGTGATGTTACCTGACTAACCCTTGCTTGGTGGGCGGGTGGTGAAGCTGCACATCCAGCACCAAATCCCAGATATATCAGAGAATTATAGACAAAAAAACCCAAAACATCTTGCAATTTGTTTTAGCAACTGTGGTACAGGCAAGGTGAGGGTGGGGAAAGCACTAAGTCTGATAAAATTATTATGATTTTATAAATGGCTTTCTAAATTCCAAATGGCTTCTCAAGGATTGATTTTTCTGTCAAGGCATTGGACAAGATTTAATAAATCATTGTATTCATGGGCACCCTACAGTCAAACAAACCCTAATAGATATGTATGTATGCATACATGAAATAAAAAGTAATTTTTAAAAAATTTCTTTATCCTATTGGTGGGAAACAATCCTGTTGAAGAAACCATTTAGGACAGTAATGTTTTTCCATATGACCTCCACCATGTACTTGGAAAAGGATATCACAGGTATTTTGCAGACATGGCTTTGCATGCCAGGCATCATAATCTGCATAAAGTCTGCACAAAATCAGATTAGATTGAAGCCTTGAGGAAATTTAATCTTCCTGCAGCCTAGCATGTGCTTGGGGTAATTAGCTCTAAGATCCCAAAGACATTGGAAAGACTAATTAAATAAAACTCAGCAAAACATTATGTATTTTAGCAATACATTTTATATTTTTATGTAGATACAGTTGAAATATATAGAAGGAAAAAAAGGTATAAGCTGTCTGATAAAAACACTATCCCAATTAAGCAATAAGTATTACCTCATTGCATTTACCTTACATTGTCAGCAGATCTCTTATTGAGAAATTTGGGTAAGAAATAGTAGAGAATTTGTGAATCTCTTATTTTTCTCACAGAGTATTCCCTGGAATAAGTCCTGGCCCATTAAATGTTTGCCTGTAGGGAGCACCTGGCAATTTGAAATTTAAGATGAGCTGGTTATTCTCGACTGGACATATCTGCTATGTCAAATTGCTGATTCCGAGTCCTCTAGCCAGGTTTGCAAAGCAAACTCCTGCCTTTACACAGGAGCTAACTGCATTCTCCATGGGAGGGAAGTGGGAGCAGAAAATCAGGAAGCCAGAGCAGGAAAACCAGGAAAAGCAGGGAGTAAACCCCCTTTGTGTTCAGAATGGTCACATTTTTTTGGCTTGCTACTCAATTCTGTTCCACCATATTCCTCACAGAGGATTAGATTTTCTAGCTGATGATAGTATTTTTTTAGAGAACTAATGTCTTCAATGTATCCTCTCTGGAAGTCTTGCTTGGTCTAAATATCGATTGGATTTTACTACCAGCCAAGGTCAGAAACCAAAGAGGTTCTTGCTGCAGCAAGCTGTATATTAATCTCAATATCAACTAAGTACCTAAACTGTTATTGGAATTTGATGATCAATTACATCTTTGAAAAGTACTTAGTATGACATTTGTTGGACTTCCATATTTCGTGTTACACAGTCACACCTGATGGTTCAATAACTGGAAAAATACCAGCAAAGGACCTTGCCAGTTCTTTTTGCAGACAGAACCTGCTTTATAATTCACATTTCTTACTTTTACCCCATTAATAGGCATTACACACCTTTAGAAGGTTTCCTTGCTGCTCACTTGCATTACATTAGAGAACACACTGCTGTTACACATATTTAGGCAGACAAATACACAAAACCTTCTTCCATAAGAATATTTCTTAATTCCTCACCCTGCAGCCTTTCCATTTGGAAATGCCACCATTAAATTCAGCTGCAATGACTCAGTCTGCTCCTCTGCCATTAAATGCTCTGCTCTATTCCGTGGGAATGTGGGGGGGTATTTGCTCAGCCTGGCTGCAGTGAGGAATGGTTGTCACAGGTTTTCTTTCTGTTCTGAGTTGAACAAATGTTGTAGAAGTACAATGATAGAATCACAGAATGATTTGGGTTTGAAGGGACTTTAAAACTCATCCAGTTCCACCCCCTGCCATGGGCAGGGACACCTTCCACTGTCCCAGGTGGCTCCAAGCCCCGTCCAACCTGGCCTTGGACACTGCCAGGGATGGAGCAGCCACAGCTTCTCTCTTCAAAGCCCATCTTCCAAAACCTTTTAAATATTTACCACTCCATTTCCTTCCTCACCTGCTTCCCAAGATAATTTTCACTGAATTAAAATAACTTGCAGAAAAAGTTTCCAGGAATCAAATCAACAGATGATACCAAAAGTTATCATAGCTCAAGGTCGAAGCTGTCACAAGTATTTACACACATTTAGAGCAACAGCTTGTGTCAGATCTGAAAATGACACCAGAGTGACAGAACAGTTCTCAGCACACTCTTAACTTTTCTCTCTTCTCTGTCCATTCTTTATTAAATGGTGAGACATGAAAAAAAATCACAGAAGTCAGTGGATTGTAGATAGATTTAAAATTCATGGCTTGATTTAGCAGCCAACCACAAACATGATCCTCACTCTCTGTGGGGTTTGGGGGTTTTTAGTTGTTTAATTTTCTTTCTTTTTTGTTTGCTTGTTTGTTTGTTTGTTTGAGGGGTTTTTTCTGTATTTTTTGTTTTATTTACTTGAACCAGTCTGGTATTTCTCTGTTTTAATTCCTAAGAGAGACCAGTAATGAGAGCAATGCAGAAGCTTTGCTTATTTTAAGCATCATCTGCAATGACATCATTAAAAAAAAAGTCACCATCACTACAATTGCAAGGACCTTCCAATTTTCAAGCACATAAAACGTGATAAGTGAACCCCTCTCTTCTGAAATATGCGTTGCACCCTCTGAATGAGCTGCAAGGAAAGCAGAAAGGATGGATTTATCAGGCATCAAGTTCAGCCATCCAGATGTTGCCAAGCTCGTTCCTTGTTGCTGGCTGTAGGTAATTTTGAAGTGGTTTGTAAATTTAATTGACCATGTATGAAGTGTGCACAGGCCGTGCACAATCAGCAGCGTTGCCAGGATTAGCAGCTCTATTTCTTAGCTAAGCAGGTTCTAATGTGCTTTATTGGAAGCAAAATGCACCCTGAGGCATTTTAAGCACAGCAGTCAGGTAGGGTGAGACTCACTGCAGTGAGTATGTTTCGAGCAGGTCAGAAATTGAAGTGTTTTGGGCTGTCAGTCACACCAGTTAAACTTTGGGGGGAAATTAAATAACTGAGGTACCTGTTGTTGGTACCTCAGCGCCTCAGGAGAGGGAAAAGGAGAATCCTGGGATGTTTGCTGTTGGTGGGCAGGTACTTGTATTAGGTAATGCTACAAATCAAGGCTTAGAACCTCCTGCCAGGGGCTTCTTTTACACTTTGTGGGTGTTGTAATTTACGTGGCTCATTAAATGCTGTGATATAGCACCACAGTCTACATCCTACATTTAGAGGATCTCAAGTCTTATAATTAGATCACTTTAATCCGCAGGGATTTATGTAGGATTCCTTAAATATAGACAGGAATTAAAATAGGAAGAGGAAAAAACTCAGGGATTTTAGATTTTTCAAATTCATTCTTAGCTCTGTTCACAGCGTGGAGAGGTGTTAACCTGGGGAATTTCTGCTGGCAAAAAATTTGGGAAGCCATGCATTGCAAAGTCCAGATAAAACCCAAAATGGCAGTCAGAAATGAGGTCTGTTATTATTATATAATCTTTCTGGTTGATGCAATGCAAATCTTTCCTCATCTTCTCTTGTGCTTGTTTTGCTTGGGATATTTGATCTTTTTTTTTCTCCTTTTTATGTATTTACCACTTTTCTGTAAACTCCTATTCCAAAGATTTATGTCAGAGAGGCAATTTTCTACCCAACAAGAGACTTATCTTTTTAGTCACAAAAGCAGGTCCCCAGAATATAGCTTATTGCAGCAGCACAGAAGAATAAGTCAAGAGTTATCACCAAGTATAGCCAATTCAAAAAAAAATAATTTTTTTTTGTCTTGAATTATTTTTCAGCTCCAAATCCAGTTTCTGAGTTACGGTTATGAGACTCCCAGCTCTAGGCTCAGTTCTAACTAAAAAATTTCAAGAAATCGTAGAACTATTGTGTTGCAAACCCTTTCAGAAATTAAAGGAAAACATACAGCTGTTGAACTGATGCCTTGGAAATGCACCTTGTAGCCCTCATAAAACGGGTCTCCCATGAAATGTTAGCTCAAACTCACACAAATACTCAAATCACTCTTTGTTTGTTGCTGACCTGTGTCTTTTAAGCTTAACCCACACTTGCAAAAGCCCAAAGGAGTTGTATTTGGAGTCTGGTTGTTCATGTACCTTTCTACCCTAACTCAACAAAAACAATCTTCAAATAGGAGTGACTGCATCACTTTTTGTTTCAGTAAATAGAGATTATTGTGCACTAGAAAATGATAACTTTACTTCACAAGGCTTTGATGACTGGCAGGTGGGTTCGTTCTTCCCTCTGGCCCACTGGTGTGGAATGGTTTGGATGGTGCTGGGACACAGCTGCAGAGCCTTTCAAAGAGCCAGGTAGGAATTTTGCTAAATGTTTTCTTAACCAGGTAAACAGATTTACATAATCACTGTGACATTTCATAATAAATGACTGGAATAGTTAGATAATTTCAAGACACAATCATGACTCTGAATAGCCCCGGTGGGTGGTGGAATTAAGAAGGGAAACTTGAATCCATCTTTAGAGAGGAAAGATCCTGGTTCCTGGGTTCCAGTGGAAGGCAGGGAGATCCCAAAGGGATCCTGCTGGGCACTGTGCCCCTGAGCAGTGCCTGTGGCAGGTGTGGAGCACAGGGAGCTCTGCCAAGGGCCTGGGGAAGCTCAGGTAACTCTACCCCTGCCGCGGTGTGATGTGGAGCAGCAAGAACAGGAGTGCCAGCCTGCAGCTCCACTGCAGCACAGCCTTGGAAAGGAAGGGCTTTTGGGGAAGGGAAGGCATCCAAGCAGGATTTAGGATATTAACCACAGAGCTAATGGGAAAGGTTCCATAGGTGTCACACGTGTGAACAAGACACTGAAGTATTAATAAAAGTGTCAGTTTGCAAGAAGAGCCACCTGTAGACTGAGGGATGTCGTCAGACACCAAGTCAGTTAATAAAGTCCAAAAATTAAGCCTGGGTAACTCTTCTGTGGAAGCTCTATAATGCTTAGCTCATTGTTTTGAGCAGACAGCACAATCTTCATTCTGCATTTGAAGTCTATGGGGAAAATTCTTAAGGATTTCAACAGAAAACACCTTTTCTTGTGCCTGAGGCAGCACCTTGACATCCAGGGGCATTCAAGGTGGAGTTCATTGGTATCTAGAGAGCCAGCAGGAGATCTCTGTGTCATTTAAATCCAAATTAAGTCCTATTTTAAGCACTTTAGCATGATCTGAGTGATGCAAAGGCCTTGTTGAGGTCTTTGTGCTTGAGAGTGAATCTCACCTTTGATGAAATTACCCCACCACTAGCAGCTTCCTGAAAGAACTTTTCTTTCATAAATCCCTGATATGTCAGGCATCAGGCATTAACCAGGCATGTTTACCCCTGGCTTTTTTCCTTTATCTAATACAGTATATTTATTAAATTTTTCCAGTCTCTTTTGAGTGCTTCCTGAGTGAGAAGTGGCAGCATCCTGCAGATGGGGAGATGGCATTGTAGCATTTTCCAAACCTCATGCATAAAGTAATCTGGTCTTTTCTGCTTTGTTGTATAAGTGGCATCACCAAGGACATATTTCCTCCTCTGAATTCTTTCTCCTGACCCAAAAATGTTCTGTTTACTTTCTTGTCAAACTCTTGTGAATCATCACTGTTTCTTTCAAAATGCACATGTGTTTTTGCCTTTTGCACTGATAAAATGCTTCCAGAAACTCTGTGCTCCTCAGTTTTGAGAGTCTAGGGATTTGTCTTCTGCCTCAGAAGATGTCCTCATGGATTCTTTGTATGTCATCAATGTGAATCCCAGATAAATGGTATCCAAGACTAATGCTGGGTTTAAGTGTAGGAGCAATCTTTGTGAGTCATGAGCTTAGTATCAGATATTCCCTTTAACCACCCCTCAGTTTTGGTGTCTATCTGTACTCAAGACCAGGACTGATTCTCCCTCTCTTCCCCCCCTTTTTCCCTCCCCCTTCCATTTTTCTTAATAATATGAAAGTTGTGTTATGGAGACAAGGACAGCTGACGTTCACAGTTGATCAAAAACTGGGCTATTTCTGTAAATAAGATAAAATCTTGTTTATTTGATGGGCACAGACTCTCATATGTGCATGTATTCACTTTTTTTTGTGGACATCCTCTCTGAATAGCAAAAAGCTGCTGCAACCAGACACATCTTCATGGGCATAGGTGAAATTATACACAGGAACAATCCAGCAGCTTCTGAAAAAAATTTGGATTTTGAGGGAATGGTGGTGAGGCCCTGGCACAGGGTGCCCAGAGAAGCTGGGGCTGCCCCTGGATCCCTGGAAGTGTCCAAGACCAGGTTGGATGGGGCTTAGAGCCACCTTGGATTGTGGGACATGGGACACAATGTACAGTAGTGTTTGCTGCAAGCAGTGCTTTCCTTCCTTCTCTCACCCTCACCTCACTTTTAGTTCTCACTCTGTAAGAATAAAATAAATGCAATGCAACCTACATCAACAGGCCTAGGAATTCAAAAGCATTTTTAGCAATGGCAAAAAAAAAAAATTGAATAACTTCAGGTGATGCTTATGGTTCCTAAAAATGCAAGTATCAACTGGTAAGTTTTTTGAAAATTGAATATAAAATCATAGAAAAATGCTTTATTTGATTCTCTGTTTATGGGAAATTCATTTTATTTGACTTTTTTATTTGTAATATCAACTATATTGCAGAGCAGAGTTTCTAGGTGCTCCCTTATGGTACCATTCTTCTAAATTATTAATGCCGTACTGTTGATATATTGTCAGCCTTGTACATACATTCTATGAAAATGAGTTTTACAGTAGGCTGGGATTTATAACAAAGCTTGACATATGCAGCTAATTCACCTAGACAGTCTTGTCAGTTTTAGGTTCATAAATAATTGATACTCGGGGCTTGGAGTTCAGCTACTGTTAGTGCTCCAGCTGTTAAATTTCAGCAGCATAATGGATGAATATTTGTTTATAATTTCTGTACATGGACCTGATGTCAGATCCCCGGTCTCATTTACATAGGTAGATTGAGATGTTGGAAGCGTAATGAGCACATGAAGATGATGAATTGTTTTCCTCAGTGCTGGTGCGTTTCTGTAAATGTTTGATTAGTTTTGAATGGATTACTGTTAGATTATCTGGTTCAGGGGTTAAAGTGAGCAGCTCTTTGCTCCCAAAGCTTTCGTGATCCCTTGCTGACAGATTTTAAAATTCATACAGTGATATTAGTGCTGCAAAAGCAGGGGTATTCTTTGCAACAGATGTTTAGTAATTAAACATAACGGTTTCCCTGTTTGGAAGTTGCCTGGGAAATTTAAATCAGAATGATTTGTTTACCGTAGTTTGAGGGAATTACAGTTTCTAAAAAATAATATACTTTTGCCCCTAAAGTGCTGGAGTTTTCCCCCCAACGACACTAATTAAAAATGAGCAAAACACACACATACCCACACAATAATTCAGATGTTTAACGCCTTGGTCGACAGATGCAAAGCCATTAAAAACAGAGGTTCGTCTCATTTTCTCCTTCTGTAAATTAATGAGCAATATTCAGAAAAACATTTTCAATTGGATGTCCCAAGCAGAGACGCTGAAGCAAACCAGATTTCCGACCATACCTTCCTGCTGGAGCCCAGCTGGGAGAAGCTGTGGGATGGGGACACGTGTCTCACACACGATTCCCGATGACGTAAAGGGTGCTAGAGAGGAGGGGGAGTTCGGTAAGGAAATGACGTTGGAGAAACTCGGAATAAATTAAAATGAGGTGTTCCCTCACCCGTTGGGACTTGGCACGTGCCACACAGCTAAAGGGCTGGTGTGTTGAACCAGAAAGTGTGGGGAGCAGACTGGGTTTGGCTTGCTGGGGGTTTATATAAAGATGGGAGGAAGATAAGAGGGTCATCCCATCTCCCACGTGCTTCTCCCAGCCCTGGTGAGGCAGAGAATTAGGTACAAACTGAGCTATGGCGAGGAAAAGCCTTCACCGCCCCCTCTGACGCTGCTCACTCAAACACAACCCTTTATATTCCTGCCTTTCCCCCACTCCCACCACGCCACCCTCCCAGCAAGCGGCCCTTGGACGAGAAGGTCTCGGGGAGCAGCTCCTTAATGAGAAGATTTAGTGGCCACAGCCCCGCGGAGCCGAGCCCCTCGCCCGCCACCGCGCCGCGTTCTGCCAGCCCCGCGCACGGCTCCCCTGGCTTGTCTGGCAATCATGTTAGTGATTATATGGGTAATGAAACACGTGCTCTTTTTGTCTGTGGCTCTGATTAATCTGCTTTCTATTTAGCCGTGATTTATGGCGCTCAACTGTTGAGGTGAGCGCTGGCCCATCAGTTCCGTGGCCTATTACGGGCGCCGCGGCGGCGAAATGCCTGCGAGGCTTGAACTGTTTCTTGACAGCCAGGCTTCCCGCTACATTCCCCCCAATCTGTTTTGCTTCCTGGTGTGACCTTTCATACAGTAAAATACATTAGTTGAATAGCACAGTCTCATTAAAAGAGTGAATTAACCGAAGAGTCTTTTTAACTAAATGACAGCCAAAGGACTGAGTGCTAATAGCCACGGGCAGTTAGAAACTTAACTCATGAATCAGGCTGTTAATACTGCTCGCTGCCTGAAGCGCTAAGGGCACCACACTCTCTGCTTGCTCTCATAAGAAGAAAAGCTCATTACTTTCCTCCTGATGGGAGAGAAAGAGTGAGCGAGCAATAATAAAGCTTGAATTTTTCAATACTGTTAAAAATGGGGCTGACAGATTGCCGACAATAGGAGCAACGGGCTAGACACTGCAAAGAGAGCCACTGAATTAGCAATACCATATATCATACAATCTAATTAAATCAACCCCAAGAATGAAATTAGTTTTCTGTGAGTGAAATGGCCTTTGAAAGAGCGCTATTAAA
This sequence comes from Aleadryas rufinucha, assembly GCA_013397815.1. Classification (NCBI taxonomy): domain Eukaryota; kingdom Metazoa; phylum Chordata; class Aves; order Passeriformes; genus Aleadryas; species Aleadryas rufinucha. Next base: position 55,501 of record VZTH01010702.1, on the reverse strand, counting down.
TGAACTGTAGAGCATTAATTAAATAATTCACAGTGAGGGATTTTGCATTTATACAAAAATTGTGCACTTAATTGTCCATGCTGTATTACAGATTTGGCCTTATGTTAACAGTGTGTCTAAAGCACACTTATTGGAGCGTATCAGGAACAGCTTAACATAAATGCAGCTTATAAAGTTTTAAGAATTACCAAAGAAACTGAAGAAAAGAGGTAACAATAGCAAAAAAAAAAATGCACACAGAGTCAACCACTTTTTCACATTAATCCTGTGCACGTGTGACAACTTGTTACGTTTTTTTTTTCCCCAGTGGAATGACATTAGGGCTTCTGAGTTTTAATTAAACAAAAACTGCAACTTCTCATGATTTAGCAAAAAGAAGCACCTTTAAAGTGCCTCAAAATAACATATGCATGAAAGTAGCTGGGAAAAACAGATATTTTGTTTTGGAAGAAGAAAAGACAAAGTCTTTGGTCCTCAGGTTTTCAGTAAGACAAACAATAAAAAACCAAATAAGGGCCATGAAAACAATTTAGTTTTTTATTTTACATCTCTGTCACACTGTAACTTCAATTAAGAAATACGCCATTTTGAAACTAAAACCTTTGATTTGGTAACCATGACAATGAATTATTGTTTAAAAAATCTTCCACGTGGGGAGAGAGGGGTTGAAATTAGAAAACCTGATGATGTTTTTGTCCTTTCAAATCCTGATGTTTTCACACACGTGTTACGGCTTGGCAATAACCTTATGCTCAGTGTTATGCAATTTCCTACCAAAAAGAAGCCTTGGCTGCCAAATACACTTGACAATGTGTATCTGTATTAAATACACTATTATGAACATTTATAGCTTTTCCTCTGCCCCCTTTTGTTTTCATGCAAATTTGTAATGTTACTTTAAAATGTGAAAAAATCTACCCTTCCATTTGGATACGTGCAAAAAAATTTAAGAATGTGTAGACTATTGGTATTTTAAGATGTTGATTCTAATTCTTGTTCTTTTTTGTCCTTCCAAATATAAAAAATACAAATAGAGAAGGCAGTCAGGGATATATATTGAAATTTTATAAAAAATACATATAACCAGGGTATACTTTGCCCCAATGCTTGCAAAACCAGGCTTACATTGCTCAAGAGTTCATTTACATAAATTTATTTATGTATTATTTTTATTTTTGATTTTGATTTCTGAAAAGACCAAATGAAATCCTCTAATGCTCCAAACGGTGACCACTTCTAAACAGTGTGGGTAAATGAAAATATTCTTCAGTCATAATGAGATCCAATCAAATTAACTTCCTAAATTAAAACACAAGAAGCTGGAAATGTTATCTACATATTCTCAGTCTTCTTACCAGCCTCAGATTTTATCAGTGGTTTCCTCAATCAGAAAAACATTGTGTTTCAGTAATTTACTAATAGCATAAATTTGAAGATGGCAAGAAAACTGTGATAGTCAGTGAAGCCGTGGAAGGCAGCATCTGCACCTGGCCATCAATTTTAAACAGAACATGGAGGTGATGGACTGGGATGACTGATAATATTTTATAGAATGTTTGGTTCCACTTTGAGAGCAAATCCCTGTGAAGCATGAGGTATAACAGGACCTGGAAGTCACATGTAGGGCATGTGAGCACTCACAGCATGACACAGAGCTGTCAGAAGGAGATTTCCTAAGAGAAAGTGGAATTAAATGGGCTGACAGCTTGCTGACCTTCAGTACTGTGTGGTCCCATGCAGACAATGTGCTGGTGGAGGTGGTTTGAGCACCTGTGTGCCCTGGGTGGAAACAGAAGTTCTGCCTCTGTCATGTCTGTGAGGTGAGAGAGAGAACTTTGCCCTGCAGGCCAATCCTCGTGGTGACCATCCATGAACTGCTTGGCCAGGAGATCCAAAGAAGGACAGCAGAGCTGGGGAAGGGTCTGGAGCACCAGGAGCAGCTGGGGGAGCTGGGGGTGGGGCTCAGCCTGGAGAAAAGGGGGCTCAGGGGGCTCACAGCCATCTCTTGCTTGAGTTATGTTGTGAAGTCATATCCTGAAATGTGGCAGCAGTGGTCACTGCAGGTATGAATTGGTGATGCCCAGTGAAGTCAAAGGTAGCTGAGCTGATAGGGACATGTCCTCTCACAGGTACAGAGGAGCTGCAGATATCCTAAATTGTTTAACTGGGCTTAATCTCAAATTTACACAAGGCTTCAATTTCTTGTGCTGCACCAGCTCATGCTGAGTAGTCTTTCACCGAAAATATTTTCTTAAATGACACTGAAAGGCTCCAGTGACAAATCATTGTAGTTTCATATTTCCATTTATTTTATTCTGAGATTTGGTATTGATATAAAACCACTGTGAACCTGTTAATGATATTTCATGTGCAGTAACGTCAAACTATTCAATCAGTCGCATCATTACCTTTCATATTAAGCATATTTAGTTTATTCAGTTGTAACAAAGCATTTCAAGCACTAAAGGTCTTCTTTCCCAAAAGTACTCACTCATTTCAATTTCATTTCGTATCATCTCTAAAAATGTGTCTTTTGTCTTGATTTTAGATGAAAGCCAAAGGAACAAATGCTTTATTACCTAGCTGAGAGAACCTGGAGATTTGCTCCTCAAAATAGGCAACTGAAAATATTTGGGCTGTTTCATTGTGAAGCTAACAGAAGGCTGAACTTTTCAGGTAGCTCCTATAGAAATTTCACAAAGGCTTGGAAGGGCTGGAGGCTTTTGTGAAATTGGTGGAAATGCCAATTAGATGTCTGGATCACCCTGCAGGCAAGGCAAGATGTAGTTTCCAGTTTGGAAATGACACTGCACTTGATCTTAGTGAAGGGACTGAGAAGCACAGAATTAACTTTATATATCCAAATATACATGCCTAGCAAGCTGCTGGAACTTACTGGGGGTTGTGGAACTTACTGGGGGTTCTTTTGGCACAAAAAGGGAACAAAAGCACTTTGTGAAAGTGTGTTTTTGAAGTGGCTTTACAGGTTTGGGTATGAAGGAAACAGCAATATTTGGATTTTTGAACTTTGGTTATGAGTATTATAAAAAACTACTTATGACTACAGTTATAAGGACTGGTAAATGCAAAATGCTCTAACACACCTGTAAGACACTAGAAACTGAAACAAAAGTAAGGCAAGAAAGTTCTGAACAAAGAAGTTTGATTAATCCTCAGACAAGTGTCTGACTTCCTGTGGTTCCTCTAAATTTCGGTCTGTTGGGTTGTGCCTCTTGCCTCGGGGAATCAGGGACAGAACTGGCATTGCACACCTTTATTGCTGCTTCTGCTTAATATCAACATCCAGGGCAGCCATCACTCAAACCAAAGTGAAGTTCCAAAAGATTTTGGTACAAGTGAAAAGGCCAGAGTTTTACGGCTCTGTGCCTCACCTACTGCATTATCTATAAACTATTCCTTGTTGGAAATGAACTTCTAGTCAGCATGGCAGAGGACCAGGGTGTTATATATCAATATATAATGTAAGAATGTGTCATTCAATATGCTGCAAAACTTGCTGTTAAGAATTAATCATTCTCCTCCTTGAGCAGTCTCTTCAGTGCACTCCAAAAAATTGCCATTTCTGAATGTATTCCCAGCCAGGAAAGTCATCTACTCTTCGTGGGGTGTGGGTCAGAAGAAGACTAAGTATGGGATTTTAATACAGAGTTTAGCAACAGCAGAGTTTAGAAACAAATTTTTCCACTCAGCAAATTAGAAGACTCTGAGCAGTGGTTCCTTTTGCCTGGAATTCAGATGGCAGCAGTAGGAGATGCTCCTCAAGGCAGAGTATGGAGGCTGGGACAGTTTCCGCAGCCCAGGGCTCTCTCCTCTTTTCCTGTTTTATACCCACTGGCTCAGGGATATCGCAAGATAACACCACGGGCAGCTTTTCTCAGTGTTTATTCACGAGGTTGTTGTCCACCACCATTTGCCTGCTGCCTTCCTGACCCTGCTGGTGCTCTCCTTGTTCACAGTTTCCTGAAGGGAGGAATGCCAGAAGGTCACTACCAACTGCAGGCCACCACCTTGGGTTTAATTAAAGCAGATCAACCAGTTTAAAGATGTGCAGATGTCCATTGCTATCCTCAGGAGCTCGTCTCCTGTTTAAGGGGTTTAGTGACACAGGTCTGTGAAAAAAAGCAGGGAAAATGTGCCCTGCATGCTCTCAGGAAGAGGCAGGGTGTTTGAAGCTGAAATATGGGAATGGACATCTGGGCCATCTGCCAATCACCATACCCAGGAAAGGGCTCATTTGGAGAGGATCTGAACCACATGGAACAGACAATGTCCCGTGGCAATCATTAAGCAGCCAAATGTCTCCTCAGGTTCCCTGGGAGAGACGAAAATGAAAATCAATACATGTGTGATGAAACTGTTCAGAAAATTTGACTTAAAGGTGTTTGTGCTCCTTGACTGCGTGTATTTTATGTGAAAACCCACTAATCTTAGAACATCTCTTCCTCAGGTGTCCCAGGTGATCCCATCTCAGACAATAGCCTCCTATGAATAAATGACTCCACAAAGGCCCCTCTGCCCATCGAGTTTTCCCAACCAATAATTTTTATCACTTTCCATCAGTGTTTGGGTTCTTTGAGGAATCCAGCCTGTAACAAATGTGTTGCAGATGCTCTAACAAGAAAAGAACAGATGCAAGTTTAGTGAATATTGAGTTTTAAACTCGTCTCGCAGTGATTTGTGGCTGTGTCACCGCAAATATTTTTCAATGTCATTGCCTAAGCCCTGGCTGTCACTAACATGGTCAGCTGGGGAATAGAAGGCCTAACACTATGATCTCGGTATTAATGGGAGCTGTTGAGAGTGGCAAAGGTGATAAAGTATTGTTTAGTTATTGGTGCCATACTTTTGCTGCAGGACATTATTATAAAACGTTGTGGTTTTTGTCAGATTTCAATCACCTCTCCAATAACATATTTAGAAACTTACTTGAAAAAATATCTTTGAGGGGTTTTTGGGATTTTTTTTTTGTCTTTTTTATTGGGTTTCTTTGATTTTAAACTGCGACTGGAACTAAGTAAACTTAACATCTTAAAGAAAAAGGGATTTCAGATTGTCTCTGAAGTCCAGTTTATTTTCAGTTTGGCTGTACTTATTTTTATGCAAATGGTTTAGGTTGAATGCTTAACTCAAACTGGGGGAAAAAAAAAATGAATCCCTGTGATCTGGGATGGATTGGCAGCTACTAAAGGGAATATAGTTCAGCTCCTATTCCAGACCTCTGGATATCTGGTAGGCTATCCTTCCTCCTGCTGTGCATGTATATTTTATACTGATGTTAATGGGAGTTATGTGTGGATATTCAGGAGAGAGAGCACACCCCATTTGGAAGGTAAATTTATGTGTCGCTCTTTTTCATTATTCCCCAGACCAGCACAAGGAGAAATAGAGATATAAGATTTATAAAGCTTCCACAATATCCTGTTTTGCCAAACTGTGCTCTAGCAAGGGCATGACAGGATTACTCACCTCACCCTTGACACCAGAAGAACACAAATTAATGACTCATTGTCACTGTCATTAAGAGTAGCCGTGCATGTTTTTAAGTTGTAATTTGAAACACCTGAAATCCAAGCTTTTATTGATGGCCAAGATTGCTCCATTTTAAACCTTTTGATGAATACATTCACTGTTACTTTAGATGAGGCGCAGTCCCTCTTTATAAAAAAAAGGATATAAAATTAGATTATGAGAGTTTATATAGCTTTTAAATATCAAGCTGTCAGGGCTTGTGCAGGTAGAAATATTATAATCGAAGAATGGTGAAGAAAGAGTTTATATTAGAGGGAGGATTTTTGAGTAAATTCATACCAAGTAGAATATAATGGAGACAGGTTTTTTGCCAGTGCTTTGGCTCTGCTGACCTCCATTTGCAGCAGAGATTAGCCTGATAAAGCCGACACAACCTCAATAAAACACTAACAATGGAAAGAAGTAAATAGAAATCATATTAAGCAGCAGCAATATTGCATGAATTGAAACAAAAATTTAGGTATAATAGCCTTGGTGGGTTTTAATATTGTTCCCAATCGCATCACAATATGAATCATATCATAGTGATTCTAAATAACATTTATCATCTTTAAATCTTCTCTCCTAGAAGATGACTCACATTATTTGAGAGGGTTTTTTTGAAGAGTTCATACATAATTAAATGCGCTGGAAGCAAAGGGTACAAAATGCCTTGAGAAACAGCAACTTTTTGTTATATGTTCAATTAAATGCAAGAATTACATATTTATTGTTATTTTGCTACCTTGCAGAAGTTAAATGAATAGAATAATAGAAAGGTATTGCAGGACAGAACTCAAATAAATCCAGGTGGGAAATTTTATTCAGTTTTCAATTACTGTGGCATTGCTAAATTCTGAGCACAATCTGTAGACCATGACAAAACGAAAAGAAGATTGGTCAAAAATGCATTTACAGGGGATTAGAGGCTAAATATAACAGAAAGATGGTTCAATTCATTTTGTCAGAAAATTATCTGTCCAAGGGACCATATCTTCATTTACAAGGCAAAAGTTTAACCCATCACATGGATGGACTTTGCTCTACAGGGCACTCTGGGGTTCAAATTGTGGGGGTCCACTTCTCAGTGCTTCAGGACAGTCTTGAAATGGCCTTGGAGGACTCCAGACTCACAAGGGAGAGGTAGGAGATAATGTCAAACCCCCAAAATTTTCACCATCCCAGCTCCAAAATGGTGCTGGTGGTGACATGTTACTGCCACCCATGTGAAAAGGTGCCAGGAAGACACCAGTCTGTGTCTCCCTGGATAACAGAGAGGCCTTTATCCATCCAGAGTCATTTAGGAGGAATTAAAGGCAAATGTTGACGTTGAGGGCAAGGTCTTGGAAGTGAAGCAGGAGACTGAGTTGTTTTAGGGTGTGTCTGAGTCAGGGCCTTGCAGACAGGATGCCCAGGAAATCCCTTTCCTCTCACAGATGCCTGACTTCAGGACAGAGCTCATGGACGTGGAGCCCAAACAGGGGAAGGAATCTGAGTTTAGAGGATGGACAAGGAATGAGCCTTGGTGTGTCCTGCCTGCTGGGCAATGCACTTCCCAGTCCTGCAGGGGGGTTTTGTGGATTGCAGTCAGAGGAACGTTCCCGTTTCGCACAGAAAGCCTGGCTGGAGCCTCACGCACAGCTCTGGCTCCTCGTGATGGCAGTGTCAGGAGGATTTCGCAGATGGGCTCTGGTTTGAATACCTTGGACATCAATAGTGACCTGGGGATAGCTGACATGAATTGAAAAATGAGAAGTGTAGGATATTTATCCATTTAATATCACGAAGCCTGATACTGATGCTACCCAACCAAGATCAAACAGACAGTGCAATCTGTCACCTGCAATTTATCACCTTTCACGGGCTAAGTCTGGCTGGCTAAATATCCAACTTTACTAATTAAAGGGTTAACTCAGAGGTCCTAAATACAGGCCTATCTTTGGACTTTTTTAATCTATTTTTGTTCCAGGACATGGCAAAAACAATCATAGAAGTTGTCTAAAGGAAAAACAGAGCAGCATTTCTGTTTTGAATGATGGTGATTTGAAAATACAAATTGTAGGTGTCCTTGACTGGTCAAAGAGTGGCCAGGCAGCATCCAGCAAGAAAAAGTATATTATAAAATATAAGCACAACTTATATTTTTAGTATTTTATGGTATATTTTATTCTATTTTATGGTAGGCCATACAAGTAATGATTTTCTATTTTAAGAAATTTAAGGACAGATTCGAATGTTTGGAACAGAGGTTAATAAAATACAACAACTCAATGAAATGAACAATTAGATGGAATGAATAAAGCTAATTAAGAGTTAGTAATCAGCAATGAGAATAAGCTAAATTTCACTTGGATGGCTAATTAACAAAAAGTGAATTTGATATTTTTTATATTTAATTTAGGTCTCTATAAAATGTATTTTACATATCAAAAAATGAGTATCATATTTTTTATTCATGACTGTTCACAGACT
>VZTH01010702.1:0-40000 GCA_013397815.1 Aleadryas rufinucha | reverse complement strand
CTAACCCAAACAACACAAATAAACACAGGGCAAGAGGAAAGAAAAGGCTGCAATTTGATACTCCAGTCTGCTGGAAGATGCCACGGGCTCCAATGTCAAAATTTGTTAATAAAATCAAGGAGTTAAGCTTCCTTGTCCTACACTCACATGCAAAACAGGACTATAAGGATGTTTAGCAGTGAGCTCATTTGTGGCAGCACGTCAGAGACCACAGACCTTCTGAAGGGATCAAAAGGCTCCACTAAAAATAGCTGCCAAGAAATCGAGTCAGGTTTCACACTTCTGGGTTAACTCATACCCTCTGCATGTGTTTGTGGTTCTGGATGTCCTTTGAGAAGTTAAAGACTTTCTGCTCAGTAACTGGCTAGCTGGGAATATCATTGCATCACATCAAATCCCACTTTACCTGTGCATCTTTAAACCAGTTTAGCCGTGGCAGTGGAAGCAGAACAGGAAGCTGCAGGGGCACATCCCCCTGATTCACGAACATAACTCCCAATAACGCTAATAGAAGTCATGCACTGGCATGGAGAGGAGAATCCATCTCAGAGAGCTGGTGATCATCTTAAACTCTCACAGCAGCACGCTGAAATTTCCCTCATGCAAAATACAAACTTGCTTTCCTCCTAGTTCCCTGATGCATATCCCTGCCAGCCCAGGAGCTCACGCCCACGGACCGGGAATGATGTGTGGGAGCAGCAGCTGGCAGAACTTCCAGTGGTGAGAAGCAGAAATCACAGTGATTTGGAGGTGGACCTTATCTGTGAGGAAGCTGGAGGTCAGCTCCTTATTTACACAAGAGAAAGCAAAGAGAGAAATTGCCACCTGACAGAAAAGACAAAATAGAGAGAATGAGGCATAAAAGTTTTCTAGTTTACTTCTTAGCACTGTATGTAATTGGATGGAAGTAGCAGGTTTCAAAAATTTGTCTTACTGTAATGACTATAATTTTTTAGAGATCGAAAATGAATCTGACTAGAAAATACCATTAAACTACCAACTTGCTTAAAATTTAAAGGGTAATTCACATATAATGCTTTTATTTAATAGCCCAATTTACAAAACGTCTAAAATTAATGCAGATCTTTTCAGGACAAAATCAGCTGTAACTGCACCAACTAATTTTTGCTCATTTGAACTGAATTATTAATAAGAGAGAAATATACCATATGTTCCCAAAAGAGCTGGATACATTTATTTCAAATAAAATTGCCGTGTTTGGTGGAATATAAGAGGTTTAAATGCTTTCAGAGAAATGGGTTACTTATATACTGATTTAATAGAGTATAAATCAGACTGCATAATTAGGGACACAGCTGTTTCCTAACCTAAAGCTGCCAGCTTTTGTTGGTTAAGTTCCTTTATCACCTGCATGGCTTTAATCAGCAATAATTTGTTCTTCTTGTGGAGCAATACAAGTTAATCAATAATTTTGCTGTTTGTACTATACTGGAAAAGGGCTTTTATGGCAGGTTTAGCTTAAACTGGGCATACTTTCTCCTGACTTATTCACCTGATTTATTTAATTTTATGGTGATCCTGATACTATTCAAAAATGAAAGTATTTTTGGTAGCTCAGCCTCTGCCTATGCGAGGTACAGAGATATATCAGATTAACTTTCTAATTCACCTTCTTAAGTCTGAACAACATTCACATTTGGGCATAACCTCAAATCCTGGCTCTGTAAATAAAACTCCATGAGAACTTCTCCCCTTAGAGCATACCTGGAGATTTCCATTCTGTCTGCTCCCAGAAACAAACAAACAAACAAAAAGGGATAATGAGTATTTCTCTTCTATTCAGTTTGTTTTAAAAAGCTCCTTGACCAGATATCAAAACAAGAGGAGTCTGTGCATATTTCATCTACAACTGGAATTTACTCTTGAACAACACATCTGGTGACAGCACCATGGTGTAGGGCCATGGCTTTTCTCCTGGAAGGTCAACAAGGGAAAGATTTTTATAAGTGAGTATATTTGCATCTGATTTTCACTCATTTTGTGCTGTAATGTGAATTTAAGTGAGCAAAACTGTTCAAACTGATCTATGTATTATCTTCAAATGGGTTATCTGGAGGATATACTTTTTAAAACCCACATCCATGATACAAAAAGATGGGAGACTTTCAAGTCCTTTGACATCCAGATGAGCCAAAGGCCCAGGGGAGAATGATGCAGCTCAGATGAGCATGAAAGAAGCAAAGTTTCATTTGTAAATATTTTGCTTTTCCTACAGAGCTGTTCACACCTCATATATTTCTTCCTCTCAAGAAAGTTTTAAACCCTAATTCAAATACCATCAAGCTCCTCTTGACTTTAGAATCCTGGGGGGGACACTATAGAAGGTCTGCTTTCAGTTGAGGTTTATATGATACATAAAACATTTTTGTTATATATTCATACAAATCCTAACTTCTAAAAATACATAGACACATATATATGTATATTCTTAGCTGTTTAAATGTTGGAGTGTGTTAATTTTAAGTCTTGAAGGACAAATGGCAGAATGTGATATTTCTAAATGAAATTCTTAAATTGCAATTGGCCACGTGAATCCCACTGCCTACTTCCAGCTACTTGTTGAATATTATAAAAAGGCAGTATGTGATACAAACTTGCACAAATTATATCTGAATTTTGTTGTTTACATCCCAGTTATCTCTAACTAATGAAAGCCTATAAATTCACCTCTGCACAGGGGGATTCATTTCCCAAAGTCTGCTGTAGCACCATGGAGGCTCCAGTGGCATTACCTTCAAGTAAGAGGATGTTCCTTCACTGTAAATGTAACTGTATTTTTATTTAGGGGTGGAGGAAGGAGGTGGAAAGGGCTGTGAGTAATTCCTGATGCCAGGTTTATATTTTAAACAGTTACATTTGAAGTGCATCTGCTCCTTCCTGCCTTCCTCCTTGTCTTCCACTGAGTTACACACAGATAATCACATTCCTTCCTTTTAGAGCCAGAATATTCTTTTAAAACCCCAAAGAGGCAATATGCAACTTAAAGTAGAAAATTGGCTTCACTCACAAATTATGCATTAAAGAGACTTTGTATCTCGCTATATGTCTTGCTCAGAGGGAACTTCCACGTTCGCAGATTCCAGCTGTGCGAGACATAAAAATTTTATGCCGTAACTTTTACAGACTAGGAAGGACTTTCTCCACAGTTTCAGTCGTTTGAGGGAACTGCCACTAAAGAGCAAGCTCTGTCTAACACCTTCTAATTAGCTCTCTGTCCCTCATGACAACCAAAATGCCACCAACGGGGACAATCTGAAACCTCTCACCAGCTTATTGAAAAACGTACAAATTCTTCTCCTTCCACTCAGGGCAAAAGTTAAATACATAAATTCCAAGCGCTGTAGAAATAAAGAAAACAAGTTTTTGCAGTGCTTTTCTTTCCTCCTTTGACACTCTGGAGATTTCCCTAACTTGTTTAGATCCACTGCCTGCGGTTTCCTACAAAGAACTGCCGTCCCTGGCTTGATGCTGACATAGAAACCACGGAAATCTTGTGCCCAAACTCATTCTCCATCTGGTCCATGACACAGGTATGGCCACACAAACGTGAGCCATCCATTGTATGGTCCGTGGACATCAGCAGATGCTCCAGAAGGATCACACTGCAATCAAACTCACGTCTGAATTCTTCTAAAGATAGATATGGTTGAGGTTTTGGTCAGCAGAGAGAGTCCTCAGCTCTCCCATGGCTGAAATACATGAACTTTAATTAATTTACATGTTAAGCTGTTCTTTCTCCATGGATGTTCTTGCAGCCTTATTTCAGAGTATTTATTCAATTTATGAGTAGGATGATTTGGGTTAGAAGGGACCTTAAAGATCATCTCCTTCCAACCTGCCATGAGCAGGGACACCTTTCACTTGAAGGCCCAAGCCAACTTCAGCAGCCTCGTGTAATACTCACATTTTTCACCATTAAGAGTAAAAAAAAGCCCCAAAACTCCTTTCTAAATTTAAGTGTCCAGAGATACTCCCCCGTACTGACTGGGGACCCCCCTCTGCCAGGACTCAGGGAAGAGGTGATCTCCATAACTTGCTGATTTTACCTATAATTAATTTTAATTTTTCCCTTACTCTTCCAAGTAGCACCGTTAACGGTAATGGAAAAGTTATTTGGGAACATTTGGTTTATAATGTTTATCACATTGCTACACAATATATGTTATAGGTTTAAATCAATAGGTGCAAGTAAAGAACCAGCAATTAAACAACTGCTGCTTTCCATGCACAAAAAAATGTGATATTTCTCCTCTGTATCTAACATCAACTGCAAATATATGTGTAGCTGTGGAGGCATGGCCCCTAATTCTTAATTTTGAAATGCTGAAAAAAATTGAGAAGGGCTTGTAAACAAGATATATTTGGCAATTCCTCCAGTGTACTTTGATCTATGTAATAAAGGTCAGCGCTCAGTGCTTCATTCTACATTCTCCCAAATATCTAATTGCCTAATTATTGCATTATTTCACAGCCAATTGGCTGAAAGGGTTTGTATGGGAGTGTGGCGGAATAAGAGAGCTGTCAGTCTTTGGTTATGGTCCTATAGTTCTAATTCAAGAATTAAATATCTGTCTTTTCTAAAAGTCATTACATGATTTATTGGAAAATTGGTAGAAACAGCCCTGGGGGGGTTGTGCTCAAAATCTGGTTTAGAAGAGTGGCTGCTAGCTATGACTTTTGATTTTCTTGTCTCAAAATGAATAGCACTGCCTGTTTCTATGCAAATTAAATGTTTGAATGTATTTTTTAGAGATAGATTATAATTGTTAATTTAATTGTATTTCTTATGCAGTGAGGTGATTTGTGTTTTGGTCTTTATTTCTAGAGGAAACCCCTTTTGCTACTGATTCCCCAGAAGTGCAGGACTGCTTTTTTTCTGTTGTTTGATAGCCCTAAAATGTCCTGCAGAAATTGTAGGTCAAGAATTACAGCCATGGTAAATCATGCCTCATGAATGAGAAGTCATCTGTGATTTCTCTGGGGTTTTTTTGGTCTGTCTTTAAAATGAGTGTAATATTCAGAAGAAAATAAAGGCTTCTTTAACATACATTGACATAAATATGAACCATTCCAGTATATGCATATTTGTGACATTCAAGCTCTGTTGACATCTAGAATTTAGGCTGCATCAGACAGGGAGGAGGTTCTATAAATAAGACTCAAGAAAAAAATATTTTAGCTAGAGCAATTCCCAGTAATAATGTTTAAAAATGTAATTAAAGTTCCTTTCTGGGTATAAAAATGATCACTTCCCAGCATGAACCCAGAGGTGCCTCCATCCTCTCTCCCTTTGATTGCTGAGAAGCTAATTGGGAAGTTTTTTGCTTTATGAAACTTTCGACTATTTCATGGCCCAAACATCACTTTTATTTTTTAGTGATTCCCCCTTTTCCTGTGCTTTAGGACCAAAACAGGAATAGGTGGCTCACAACTCCTATGAATAGTGGAGCTGGGGACACCCAGGGGACCAGGACAAGGGATGGGTGGTTGGCTGCTTCTCTGGGGGCTCAGTAGCCCCCAACCCCTTTGGTGTGGGCCAGCATCTTTACCACCAGAATTTCTTCTCTCCGCCTCTCTGATGACCCATCCACCTCTGTTTCTGAAATAACTGATCCACTTTTGTAGTGCCAAGGAGCACAAAATGATTCCCCTTTGCTGCCATCCCCAGGAGAGCAGCGGGAGGTAGACAAGGACTGGCTTCTTCATGGCTTCATTCTCCTCCTTCCTCCCAGGAACTGCCTCCCATTTCATGCTTCCCAAGCTGGAGGCTCACAAAAATCAATAACTGCTCCTGCCTTTTCTCCCTCCTTTCCACCAAAGTGTCTGTCAAAACCAATCATGATCATGGCTAGAGAGAAAAAGTCCCAAAAATGCAGGTCTGGAAGCAGACAAGGGGTTAACTCTCCTATTTATGCATCTGATAATTTATAAGAATTATTTGCATTTATTGTCAGCCGCTGGACTCGCGTAATAGCCCTAAAGCTGCAAAGGGCAAATGAGAGGCACATGAGATGCAGCTGGATGGATACAATAGATTGAACATCTCCAAAGAACTCCCATTAGAGTCCAGTGGGTCAATAATCCACAAACCAAGAAGGATTTACATGACAGACCATCACAGCTGCTTTGGAGCCATTTGATCAAGGCAGGATCTGGCTTTAAAACTATGGTGACAGGCAGGTCTTGATGCCTTTCAAGACGCCATTTTAGTTTACAGCACAACAAATAAATGGCATAAAATTAGTAAAAGGATCTTAACAGGATCATGATAGGTTATTTACTTGATTTTCACAAAATAACTCTCTGAGATCAACTGTATTTCTTGCAATGAAGCTGAAAACTTAGAACAAGGCAAGCTGTGTACACCATGAGCTACGAAAAAGATGCACCTTTACTGAGAATAACAGAGATAAAAATATATTTTCTACATTATTTTGACATGGTATGCTCAGTAAGGACCTAGGGAAATAATGTAACCTATTTCCAGGCGTAGGCAAACAGGATTGAATCTGTGGCAGGAGGATGTAGAGGAGATGCTACTGTACCTTCTCCTTCAATCTCTTTGCTCAAGGTACCCAGAAATTAATTTCAGCTTGGTTAAATTCAGAGCAGCCTCAAAACTCCTCTAATTTATGGCCACGAGGACTTCCTGTGTATCAGTTTCATTCTTTTCTCTGACAGAGGACTGCGCTTTTGCAGAGAGGAACTTGCATCAATGGAAGCAACTGAGGGAAAAATGAGGGGAAACTCCCAATTTTATTGACCATTTTTTGCTGTGCCAGGACAGTGGTATTAAATGGATGTGGAAAACACCAGGCTTTAACTCCTTTTCCCCCCAAAAGTTCATCAAGTGAAAAAGCTCTGCAAACACAACGCGTAACAAGAAGATCATTGCAGCTACATGGTAAATCTGCAAAAGACTTAAACATTAAAAATTAATCTCAAGACTTTATTATTCCTTTGTAACCCAGCACTGCAACGATCTTTGTGTGGTGGAGGGCTCTGCAGTGCTCATATGTGCTCCCATGCCTCGGCAGAATGCCATGAATTAAGGATGGAGCGTAAACCTCGCCTTTGAATTTCCTGGCTTTTGTTAGTTTGTGTCATAAACTCAACATTATTCAAATCTCGGGTTTTGTATTTAATATTATTAAATGCCTCCTCATCAATGCCAAGTCTGTAATTGGTCACAGTGAATAGGTGATTAGACAGATAAAGTGCAATTGTGACTGCAAAAACTATCACCAGGTTTGCCGGGGACAATAATTATGTAGCTTATAATGTTTGAAAATATTGCCTAAATCTCCTTCCCACATGTTGTTTGTGATGGAAAACAATTAGACAAAGGATTCTTTTTCTAAGCTGCCTCTGATTCAGATTTGCCTGATGAATGGTCTTTATACTGAACCCAAAGCATTTGTTCCAAGTAAATTATATGTCATTGCAAATGCAAAAGGTCTGCTTCACAATGTTTATTGGGATAAATTAAATCTTCTAAAGATGGTAAACAGAAGGCCTCAATAATGATTCACTTCTGTATAGCTTAAACTGAAAAGGATGTTGCAGTTAGAAGGATGGAGATGAGGCAAACAACACTCCCTGCTTTGTGTTAACAACATAAGAGGTACAATAGGGAAATTTAATTTGATACTGATCTACATGAGGCATAACACAGCAACACAGTTTCAAATGCTACTTTTCTAATGGCAGCCTTTGAATTGCAAATTTCCACCCAAAACCACCTGATTCATCACTTGAATGCGTTCCCAATCCAGTCAAGGAGCTTCTTTCCCTGCTTCCATAGGGGCAGGAGCAGCCTCTCCTTCCTTAACATCTCGGGAGGTGGCTACAAAACCCGAGGGATGCTTTACTTGTGAAAGCCTGGAGCCTGCAAGGTGACAGGCACACGGGCAGCCTGTCTAGTGCTCAGCAAAAGAGACGCTTCTGGCTTTGCTGCAGCAGCCAAATTTCTCCTCGCAGCGAAAGGTCAGATCCCGGAATAGCGCGCAGCCCTTTGGGAAGCGCTTGCCTTGCGCTGGGAAAGGACACTTCTCGAAGTTGGCAGCCATTTGAAAACGTTTTGTCGCTTCTGCGGGCCCTCCAAAAACCCACTAAAAGAAATGGCAGTCTCTCCTGTAGTGCTCTCAGGCTCCCAAAGGAAAAGCGCTGTGAGGATGGCAGAGCCCTCGGGAGCAGAGGAGCCTTTGGCGGGCGCTCACCGCGGGCCCACAAGCGCAGGGGAAAGCTCCAGTGCTTTCTCACTTGGTGTGAGAGGGCTGGGATTCAGCCACTCCACCTGAGAAAGGACACAATGGGCTGTCTGTGAAGCTGTATTCTCCTCGAGCCTAAAGGGAATATATGGGAACTTTAACGGGTGTCAGGTAATTAGTTTACAATCCAGCTTAAAATTGGATCTTAATTTCTGTACATGCTGTCAGGTCTTTCTGGTCCCTCCATTAGCTCACTCTTGCAACCATTGTGTGTCTGAATTTCCAGATCACTGGAATTTTGTTCACAGGTGATTAAAAACTGTTCTATGGGCTATTAAAGTGCCCCACAGAATATTACTAGCTGATACTCAATCACTTTGTTGTCTCTATTTTTAGAATATTTGTTTCTTTTAACCCAAGTTCTGCGTTTCAGGTGTTTGGACTGCTTGCAACATCTCTTGAAAGGTTTTCACCACCTACTTACTCTTCATTAGTATTCACAGTCACAGGAACACCTTTAACTCACATTCATGCACACACTCCCAGACGAAAGCTCTGTTAATGGGACTTCATACCTGATCTCGAGCACATTGGTAATTAAACATCCATAAATGTTGAAAAATAAATAAACCTTTGCATGTTACTTGGAGGTAGCATCCAATTTCCTCTTTGCCCCATCCTCCATAAACCCCAAAGGTTCTGCCACCTGAGAGGATTGGCAGGAAGTCAGAAGGGGAGTTTGTTGCTTCCCAGCTGTTCAGCAGGGGCAGGGACAGGGCAGATGTGCAGCAGTGCAGGTACAGAGAGCTGTGGTCACAAAAAACATCAGCAGGAACAGGACAGAGAAGGAGTTTCACGACTTAAGGGAATGCCAGTGAAATGCAGATAAGCTCATATTGCACCTTCACCTCTGAGGGAGGCACAGACAATACAGACAAGATGTGGACACTCTCCTTTAGTGCTTCCAATAGTTTGTAAATAAAAAAATACCTTTGTGAACTCCAGGTTGTCTCCTGCTTAGCAGATGGCCAAAGGAAGCAATTACACTGTGTACTAAACAAGCAGAATTTTCTTCACAAAACAATTCACTAAAATCTTTTTTATGAGAGCAAGCTTTCATTAATGACCTCTTTGAATTTTACTGGTGAGCCCAGCAATAATACACGGGTATTGTTAGAAATGTAAATGTAAAGAGATAAGGAAATTTTCAGGCAAATCTATATTTAATTCCAAAGAAAAGCTGCTCATTTCTAATGGCCCTGTTTGCATGGATATCTGATGGTAAGGCTAGGGGAGGGTCACAGCAGATAACACCTAACAGGATCATTGAATGAAAAACAAATATTTATTTTCTCTTTGTCTCTTTGGGACTCATTTGCATTAAAACTGCAGCTTTCCCAGAGACTGTTAGTGAAAAAAACCTCCTTAATTTATGCATTTAATATTAGGAAGGCTCTTTGAGATTAAGGTTATATAAAAGCTGATTCCACTCCACCTCCTCGTCTCTCCACAAAGAGCACGAAGCTGAGATGAACAGTTCGGGTGCTCCATTTGTTGTATACCTCAAATTTGCATTTTATTGCGCCTATGTATTTTTATAACTGTATTATAGATCCTATCGTCACACTTGGTTTCTTTCCTGAATTCCAGCTGCTATTCCACAGAGCTATTTGTCACTTATTTTAACCTTGAGCGTGCAAAACTCCTCACAGGCTCAAAATTAAGCAAGAGCTTATGTGAAGAGACGTTTAATGCATTCAGTCAGTGTTGCCTCAGTACCTGAAGCTCTTCTCATTATCTCCAGTACCCTCCCTGATCTTTGGCTCTGGAAAAATCTTTTTGTTGTCATCTTTAATGTCATGAGATTCCTTTCAGAAACAAAAAAAAAATTGATATGGATACATTTTAAATTGAATAAATTTTTAATTGCTTAAGTCTGTTAAATTCACAGTCATCATAGGATCACAGATTGGTTTGGGTCGGAAGGGACATTAAAGATCATCTCATTCCACCCCCTGCCATGGGCAGGGACACCTTCCACTATCCCAGGTTACTCCAAGCCCCATCCAGCCTGGTCTTGGACACTCCCAGGGATCCAGGGGCAGCCACAGCTTCTCTGGGCACCCTGTGCCAGGGCCTCCCCACCCTCCCAGGGAACAGTTCCTTCCCAAGATCCCATCCAAAACCTCTTTCTTTCAGTATAAAGTCATGCTTTATGCTTTTGTAAGGACATTTTGGGCAATAACTCCCCTGAGCACATTTTGCACTGGGATGCTCCCACCAGAGACAGGACGGGCTCCCACCTGCACAGAGCAGCCAGAGCCTGCCACAATTGTTGTGTCCTTGCTTTCCTTTCCTTCTGGGATAGAATGCAAATACCCAAGGGGTCATCGAAAACCAGGATGATTATCCAGGGTACTTTGCATGCCTTTTTATATCTGTATTTGTCACACTGTAAAACTATAAAATGTGATCAGCGTGCCGAGGTCGTCTCCTATTTTATTGTCTGCTCGGTGTGAATAAGCATGGTGCAAAAGCCAATTGCTTTTCAAACCTGTTTTAAAATTGCTTTAAAAGCTGCACAAGCATATATTTCTTTTAAATAAGTAGCAGGTTTACTTTTAAGTGAGACAAGTTAAAAAAAAGAGCTAGAATTCAGGTAATGCAAGAGGTGGGATCTCTTGATGGAGTTTTATATGGGATAGCATTTTGCATCAAAATAATTACATCTCTGTGCTGATTAATGATTAACCTGGTTCTTTATTATCCCTTTCTGAATGCCAGCTTCAGTCCTGAGATAGACTCCCTCTGGAGTCAATAGGAGAAGTCATGTGAACGTCAAAAACCAGAAGTTATCTTTGTCATTAACCTTGAGAAGCACCATCGATTACTGGCACTAAGTAAGATCTAATGGCTTCAGAGAAACAACTGCTTCAAAAACAATTTTCAAGGCATATTTGAAAACGAGTTAGATGAAGCTACAAAAATACGGCATTGATATGATTTGGTACAGCTAACTCAGAATTGCTTTGTGATGCAGTTCAGCTAGATTTACTGGCATGATAAAGAAGGGAAAAGTCTCCATGTTGCCTTGTTTTCCAATCAAAATTAGCATCTGCCTGTGATGCAGAAATTAGTAGAGATAGAGAGGCATGTGAGTGCAATGCTGATGCTCTGAGAGGATCATTTTAATGCTGCACTATTCACTTTATCTCCTCTGTAACTCAGGTGTGTTTGAAAATGTGACCTTATGCTTACAACCTGATAGGGAAAAAGAAATACACACGTGTTTTCTGTGGGCTTGGGAGATATAAAAACATGCTTTGGAAGAGATTTCCATCCCACTTTTTGGGTTGACAGGAATTTGTTAGCCTTGAGAATTTCAGCTGTCTATATCTTCATCAGTTCCTGAAACTGTAGATGTTACTCCTGCAGCAGAAAAACACCCAGTAATTTGAGTCTTTTTGAATGATGTACCTTTTGAGAAGTACAAAATTGGCTTTTTGGGGAGTTCTGCACCATTTAGGACAGAGAATATGGTCCCCAAACTGCTTTAGTTCATGTTTTTAAAGGGGTGTGTCAGTTTACTGCCTTGGGACAGAAAATCTCCAGAGCAGACCAGATAAAAAAATTAAATTCAACATTGAGTCATGTGCTATTGAAATCCTGTGAAAAGACAATGAAATGGAGGATGTTGTGCTGAAATAAAATAGGATGTAATATTTTTCTACTCTGGTGCTTGGCCAGCAGCAAACTGCCAAAATTTAACTCTAACTCAGGTAAACACTCAAATATACAAAGATTTCACCTAAGCAAATACTGTGGAGGTTTCCAGTCTGTGGTGAACTTGCATGAGGGAGACTTAAGTCAAATGCAGCCAGCTCTGCCTATTTTATTAAGATGTGACCCTTCTCCTGCTGCAAGCTCATCTCTTGCACCATGATTTGCAGCAATTAATTGGTCTCCTCTAAGCTGACTAGCAAATCCATATACTACTGTAATTACCTGAATGTAAAATATTTAGGAAATATCTATCATGCTCTTGGAAGTCTCAGGTCATTGAAAGAAAGCCAATGAAATTGCAAACAGGCTGAAGGGATTGGCTGCCAGGTACCTTTCCTCCCCCCTCCCCATCCTCTTGGCTCTTAGCATTTGTCTCTAGGGCATGACCAAATAGTGGCCATGTGTCATAAAGACATTTATCATGTAATTACAGCTTTAAGATCAGTTTCTGTTGATGTGAGATGATTACTTTGTATTTCACGCCTTTCAGGTTCCCAGCTGGGATTCAGAGGTTTAAGGACATGGGGTATATATTTTTCAAATTTATGAGATAGCCATTAATTTAATTAATTGGACCATAAGAGTTCAGTCAGTGACCAAATAAGAATCCTGCGAAACAGAGAGAACCAGATGTTTTATGAAGTTTCGATATTTTTGACGTGGATAACTTGGCAAAGCAAAGGCCTTTGTTTCCTCCTCAAGGAACAGAACATTTCTGTGGAGTAAGAAAAACGACACAGCAAAGTCATTGCCTGTGAAACCTGATCCTGGAATAAGAACATTGTTCAAACGAGGCTGTTTTAAGCCTGGCTTAAGCCTGGCTTAAATTGTATTGTTCTTAGGTGTTAGCAGTAGCCCAGTGCCATCCCTGTGTGGCTTACATCAATACCTGCATTCTAAAATCTGGGCTCAGGCGTTGTAACTGTGATTCCTTGAGTTAATTTTGGGGTTTTCCCTTGTGTGTTTATGTGATTTTGTGTTTGCAGATTGATATTTGATTTGAATTATTGTGAGAAGGTCCCTGTCACCAAGGTGAGCGCAAAGCTCCATCTCCAATGTTTTCAATGTTCGCTATATTTCTATGAGTTTTCCTGAAAATGGATTTCTATTGAACTCCTACTTCTTCTGATATTGGGGTCAGCTTTTTTGATCATCCTCACAGCTGTTTAGATTAGTATATGCTGTTTTTAAAGGCTTCATTGAAACCATTTGAGATTTTAGTGGAATGGATTTTAGCTGTCTCTCCATTATGTCCTAACATGAGATGCAGCAGGAAACCCAGGACTGCAGCTGTGTCCAAGTTACAGCCAGAAAAATTATTTTATGCTTGTCCACTTTTACCAGTTAAACAATTCAGCCTGGCTCCTGTCCAGAGAGAGCCCCAACTCTCAAAATTTACCAGGAGCAGCTAAAGCCATAAATTTTACATTAAGGATAGAGCAAGATGGAATTTCATATCATGGCACAACGCTCAGCAGCAAAGGCCTGCCTCGTGCAGAAGGGTGATTTGTTGTTCCCTGGCACTGGCATGCTTGCATGGGTGCATCAGACTGGCAGGAATCCAGAGAAATGGGTCATGAATTAAGTCCAAAGGCTTCTTCCTGAGGTGGTGTTTGCTGGCAGAGCTCCTGAGCATCAATAGGCTCCTGTGAATGCCTCCAAGGTTCTTGCCTGTCGTACCCTCAGCCACCAACCTCATCCACTTGAAAATAAAAAGTCACACTCAGTTGTGATGCACTGATCTAGAAAAATATGTCTGTGTTTTTCTTTCTTTGGGGAGTGCACTCGCCTGGTGGAAATTATTGTGGAAGCATTAAAGCAGAGGGAGTTACTAAAACTTAAACCAGCAGCTCCATTTGTCTCTTCTGTTGAAAGATAAAAATGCAAATGTGGCGGTGGCTGAGGACTGTAAAAGGATGAGCAAGCAGGAGGGTGGGATCTACACTGAGAGGAAAACAATGGCAGAAGTCTTGCGGCAGCAGAGAAATTATACCTGGTGTTATCTGAGGGCACGGGCCTGGCCCTGGCTGTCCCAAGATCACTTTGCATGCTGCCAGCCAAGCTGTTCTCATGCTTAATTTACAGCTCACAAGGTTCATGTACTGTCTAATGAAAAATCTCAATGGGAAGTTGCAGGAGAACACAGAACAGTGACCAAATTATTCACATTTCTGTAAGGAATGGAGAGCTCCTTTGGCCCAGAAATGCCCTGATGATGACTGGCACCAAAGGTGGATATCAGGGGCTTTATGATCTCTGGGTTTCTTTTGGATTGGGATGTTTTGCTTAATGTGCCACCAGTCCTCATCTTTTGCCTAACTCAGTGTCTCATTTGCACTAGAGCAGCAATTAGAGAGGTTTGAGAAGCTCCCCTGGAAGCTGGATCCCAATCTTGATGCTGAATGTTGCTTGATGTGTGCAGTCACTAAGGCTACAAGTTAGGTGTGGGAAAAGCAACAGGAATTGCCTTGACTGTTAATCATGTTTACCTCTTTTTAAATTATAAATAAAATTTTAAAAAGCCCAATCTGTAAATGTCTATTTAGTTTGACACAGGCCTAACAGAAAATAGGATTTTACTATGCTGATAAATATTATTGTTTGCCCTTTCCTTCAGTGCATGCTTGCCTTTCAGGTAAATTTACCTCCATGCATCTTCACTTTAAAATGGTAATAAAAGATCCTGAAATCTCTGTGTCTTAGGAGTGTGGGTAACTAAGAACAATTCTCTTGCAAACCAATTTCCATGCTCTTTTGGAAGCTGATACAGAAACACTCCATACAGTTAATATTTAATACCAACATAGCCATGAAAAATTCAGCCACTATTAAATGGGATTTATTTATTTTCTACCATTTAAATTGCCCCTGCTGTTGTGCTAAAACTGTTGGTGGATAGATTATCTGAAGTGGAAAGAAATACTCATGTGTTATGGGCTGGTTTGTGTTTATAAAAGGTGTTTAGGTCCAGAGGTGAACGCCAAGCTCGTGCAGGAACATGAACATCATGGGAGCGTCACTCCAGAGCTCCTGCTTGTCCTGCAGGGGACAGAAATCAGTACAGTAGGGGAAGACTCCTTACTGTAGAGGCAATTATCACAATTATTACTTGTAAACACAAATTCCAGCCAGTCAACCCTTCAGTGGTGCAGGTTTGGGCCTGTGCTGCTCCTTTGTCACATCCAGGCACGGCACAAAATGGATTTGAGCACCTAACACCCACACGGTTTCTTCATCCTGTGCCTCAATTAGGGATGCATGTTTGTATTCTGTGTTTATTAAAACAGGAGGGAAACATCCCAGCTGGATACCCACGTGCTCTGGATTGCTGTGCTCTTCCAAGGGCAGTTACCCTGCCCACCTAGAAAAGAGGTGTTATAATTCCTCCACATTTTCCATAGCATCAAAATTCATACTTGCTCTTTGAGAGCTTGAATTTGCTTCTGTGTGTCAGACCCAGGCAGGTACCAGGCTGGCATTTCTTCCCTCTAGATTTTAAAAGAAAATCTCTGTGTAATGGTCATACCCTTATCTTTTTTTTTTTTTTTTTTTTTTTTTTTTTTTTTTTTTTTTTTTTTTAATAAAAATAACAGAGAAAGAGAGGCATCAAAAGCAATTTTTCATTCCCACATGCCTATGTGGTAAACCCAGATGTCAGGCTTTTTGTGGTGATGTGATTCACATCACTTCAGTGCAGGGTGTTAGCTCTGCATTTAGTCTTGCCTGGACTGTAACGAAGGACACCGATTACTCTGGTGATTCCAGCTAAAAGCTGCAGGAGAGGCATTAGAATACAGGAAATGTATAGGGGAATGCAATTTCAAAGTGGATGAAAAATGTGTGAGTGGATGAACATTCAGTGAGGTAATTACCGCTCAGGTTTAGTCCTGAATTTTCTTCTGCCTTACTCTAGGAAGAGCCTAATGGGCAGACCTGAGTTTTTAATGGCAACATTTGGGCAAAAAGTATGGCTATTAGGTGAGCAAATGTAGCACTTTATCCTGGAGGAGTGGAGATCACCTTGGGTGTCAAAAGTAAAGGAGAATCAATTCAGCTTTGTGAGCTGTGAAAGTCTGCAGTGGGAAATCCTGGAACGGTCTCACTCCGGAGGGAGGGGAGGGAAGACGGTGTCTGAGCCTGGCATGTGCTCAGCACAAAATACATGTTCAGAGGCAGTCAAATCTGTTGGTTCCAGCCATCCTGGGGAAGTTTTTCCACATTCCCAACAGCAGGAAAAGAGAATCCGTAATTTATGCAAACCCGAGGAGTGCTGACCAAAAGAGGTACAAAGGCAAACGAAACATGAGCGCCATTTTCACCACCAAATGGAACGTGTTTTACAACGAGCCAGTTCTTTAGATTAAAAATAAGAGTTGTGGCACTGGGTGTCTCTTCAGGTAGAGTGAACACTCCTCTTTCTGAAGAAAACAGTTTCAATTAATCTACACAATTAATCTATGACAATTACCAGGTTCCGGTGGGTTTTCTAAAATAGGGTGGCAAGGACAGAGTCACTAAATGGGTGGAGTAAGAAAACATCATTTTTTTATCCCAAGGCACTCCTGGGAAAAGCAGATGAGCTGCCTCTAGTTCTCCCTGTGGAGGGAAAATTTATATTCTGGTCTTTGAAACATCCACCTTTCACAGACTTGTTCTAGTGAATCTGCGCTGTCTTCACTGATCAAAACATTGGTGCTGTTCCTTCATACATGGCATTATTCGGGCATGCACTGAACCACACAGTTCAGGTCCTTCTCTGTGAGGGAATGGGCTTCAAATTCAATGAAGCAGAGGGAAAACTTCATCTTGGTCTCACAGATCTAAAATATTTGTCCAAAGGAGGATAGCAAGCCCTGCATCTTCAGTGAAAAAATCTAGTTTTACTTTTTTCTTTAAAAAATCCCCTATAATAAAGTCATATCAAAATCATCATGGCTCAAGTAAACTTTTTCACTTTACATAAAACCAGACTATATCTTCTTTGGTTCTTACTTTTAAGCAGGAAAAAATTAAGAGTGGCATGGAGAGAACAATGCCTGCTGTGGCTCTTCTCAGCTCTAGTTCTGCAAATCAGCCCAAACCCATCTGCTTTGTGCACTGCCTTAATTGCTTGCAAAGCTTTTTATGGCCAGTTTGGACCCCAAATTGCAATTACCGCTGCAGGCTTGAGGCTGACACGAGGAACAAAGCAGAGAGCAATGGACAGCACTCTGACTCTCCCATCTGATGTGCAGGATGAAGCCTGAGCTTGTCTCCTTCCGGGCTCCAGCTGGGACAGAGGTGGGACAGGAGCAGGGGAAACCTCACTAGGACATGGATTTTGCAAAGGGAGAGGCAGGAGGTCCAAGGTGTGAAGCAGGAGGAGCCACACTCCTGAGATCTGCTGCCCCATGGGAAGTCCTAAAAGTTTGGATCACTCAGATAAATCCACCCAGATGTGCCCCCAGTTTTTAACTTATCATGTTTTTCAGCAGGGAGGTCTGCTGCAGTGACATACAGCCCTACAGGCATCACATCAGCAATATCAGTGATATTTACTTCTCCTGTTATTTACCTTTTATTTCTATGAGCAGGCATTTGATCCCTCAAACAATCCCAATCCAAATGTCCTTAAAGTGAACTGATGTACTGTACTTAATAGCCTGGTGACTTCTTGGATTAGACTGATCGAGCCAGTGATGAATAGGGTAAGTATAGTTAACAGCCATTCTTAAACAACTTTGAGTGTCATTAATTTTGTTATAGGACAGATTAATCTGAAATGTCAGGACTTGCTGTACTAGACCTAAAATTGTATTTTCAAACCAATTTTAACAGATTGTATTTCACTCTTGACACAAAATTCATTTACTCGCCTTGGATTGCAGCTTTTATTGTAATTGTATCAAATTAAGTCAGGGCATTAGAACCACAGAAAACTAAGTTGAAGTTATAGGAGGGTAGTTGCATTAAATTTATTTCTATTTTCCTTTTAATGCATTTTTCTCCTTAAAATAAGCCCAAATACATGGACATTGCTACAGGTTAAGAAGAGATTAAAACTGACTTTTGTAGGTATGTAAATCATATGTAAATCATACCCAGACAGAGGACTATACCTCCTCTGTGGATTGTCTTATCTACAAAACAGAACACTTGCTTTTCTTTAACAAATTTAATGTTTGTTTTGATTAAAGTCACAAATTAGATCCTAAAGCCAGTTTATTTAAGTCAATTTCAAACATACAAATAAAGAGCTACAACAAAAATAAACAGAAATTAATTAATTAATTAAGACCCTAGGAAGGCAGCAAACAGCATGATTAGCTCTCCTGAAATGTTTAAAATGCAGTTTAAGGATGAGTTTCTGGACCTTTAAAAAGGACTCTTCCCCCTCACCCCCCAAGTAATACACTGCAGATAACAAATAGCTAAATCAATAATCTGCTCATAGGCAAACTCTGCAGCAAAATGTGTTTGGACAGAAGCATTTCTGGAATAATTCTGAATTATGAATAAATTCGTAAAAGTACCAGTCAGTTCACAGATAATTCATGAACTGAAATAAGGGCAAAATTTGTCGAATAAATTATTCACTACAAATAGTTCCTAAGCTCTCCAAAGTACTATCACACTTCATTTGTCTCTTGCCTTAGGGGTAGATAAAAATACTCAGAAAAAATTATAACTAACCTGAATTTTTATCTAAAAAATTTAAGCTAGGACATCTCCTTTTGCAGTATTTTTAAGGCTAAGAAGCTTGCTCAACTCCAGCTTTTATTCCCCCTCCACAGAAACCGTATTTTATGTCAGGGGTCTCTGTTTTTTATCTCACAATCAGAGAGAATATGGTCAAGAAAGAGCAGTAGATGCAGCTGCAAATTCTGTGCACCAGATGAGTGAATATCTAATGGATTTTCAAAGTTTTCATTCAAAAGGAATGTCATTGGAATCAGAGAACCATGGAATGGCTTGGACTGGAAGGGATCAAAAGTTCATCATTAGAGGGACATCAGCCTATGTAATTCCTGTCAGCAATATCAGGAGTATTAAAAAAAGGCTTTTCTACTCTGTGTTGACCCAAACCAACATTTCGTCTGCTATAAAATAAGAAAGAGAATAAAATTTCAGGAAAAGTCCAATCTGGACAAGAAGGAATAAAGGATCTTTCCAGATGTAGGCAGATGTTGGAAAACTGAACCTTGTATTGGTGTATCAAAAACTTACAGAAATATGAAATGTCTGGGATTCTGCCCTGACTATTTGGGATGAATCCTGGCATGAATATTTCATGTAAGAAGGCTGGTGCAGCAAGAACCAGTTTGAGCTTGTGATCTTCTGACTTTACACCAGGCAACTTTAACTCTTCGTGTCAAAGGAGGGAAATGAGGTAGTGAAATTCAGTGAGCAAAATGACTCTGAGTTGCGCTTTCAGGACATGTTTCGAATCCAAAGGAACCTCAAAAAAACCCCAAAAAACCAAAAAAAAAAAAAAAAAAAAAAAAAAAGAAAAAGAAACAAAACACCACACCAATTCAGAACTTGCACATGGGACAGGTTATACCGGGTTTTCCTCTTGGACCCCTGAGAATGGAGCACCCAGGGAAGTGTATGAACATGCAGAAAAGTTTTGTCTCGTTCTCTGAGGTCACATTAAATTATAGCAACCCCAACCTGCAGCCTTCCAAAATGCCACCAGGCCAATGGTCCCTGACAGACCCCAGCAGCATTCTCCAGGGGAAGAGCTTGGCAGGCATTTAACCGAGTGCCCGGCTCTCCTTGCTTCACCAAACAAAAACTAAATTAGACGGGTCAAACATTGTCGATCTAATCTCACTGTGAACTGAAAACACAGGAGCTCTGCTGCCACCAGAGCAGAGCAGAGCCTGCTGTGACCCCACCATGAACTGGAGGGGATGGGAGATCTCCAGCAGGTGCAGTCGGGGACGACTCAATGTCGCATTCAAGTTTATTCTTTGTACGGTTCTGAGAATGGCGGGATTGTGTTTTGAATCCAATACCCCGGGGCTTTCACTTGCTTTCTCACAATTACCTGTGCGAGAAGAAGGGGGGGAAAGGAAAAAGAAAAAGGGAAAAAAAGAGAGAATTCTTCTGTGGCATAGCAGGAACGGTCAAGGGCAGTTCAGATTAAAGACCACGATTGGCACAGGCTGCGGAGAGGCTAAGCCAACAAAATAAAAAATAGAACCATCCTGTTTAATAGAAACAAATTGCTCTCCACTTCTCCCTGACACAGATAGTGGGGCCATTTGTACCTGCTGCCCTTTGTTGGGAACAACGGCAAGGAAATGTACTCGTCCTGAGCGGAATAAAATTCTTTTTGTTGTGTTTGGCTATCTCAGCCCGCAGAACAAGCAGGGCAGTTAAGTAGTTGAGCTTCCTTGTACATTTGTTTGATTAAAGGTCTGCAACACTGGCTCAGGTAGAAACAGCTCAGCTGCACGGAACGGCAATGAATGAAAGGCTTGTTAGGGAGCAGCCAGCGAGACACGGCGGAGCTGCCTTCGGAATTACCTCTGAATAGGAGCTTGTTGTTTTGCTTGTTCCCCTCTGCATGGAAGGACAAAACTGTACATTTGAAATGACATGAGATGAGATCTGGGCTGGTTTGCATGTGTATATTGGGAAAACTGCTAAAAACCAAGGCCAGCTCTTTTGCAAGTCAACCCATGAAAACAAATCTCCTTCAGATGTCCCCGAGTGCTCCAGGTAACATTAGCATTTCCAAAGGTCGGAGTGGAGTGTGTTAGAGCATATTTATGGACTGACCAAATAGCAGGCTTTAATTTTGATCATAAACGGGCTGGAGAAGTTCCAACCAGCTGCCTAAGTGATAAAAGAATAAATCCAGTGTTTATTTGTGCTATTTTCTAATCTTATAGGAACATGGCTCTGAGTGGCAGATCTCCTACATTATAAAAACTGTTCCAGCTTTAGCAATTCCAATCTCCCAGTTTAGCAATAGCTGCCTCAGTTGCCTCCACCTCCATCAGCTCCCATCAGGTAAAACTCAGTTGTCAGCACAAAACCAGTTAATTTATTTTATTGAACTGATGCTGTAGTGAGTATATAAATGTATGTATATACACATGACATATGTACATACATGCATTACTTTTCTGATGATCTCTAAATGTTGCCTGGATTCTTTCAGTTTTTCTGTGTAAATGGACTAAGTAAGAAATTGCCAGTCAAATATCCAATGTCACAACTAATAGGCAAAACCACTCTTTACAGAATGTAGGTTACAAAACAAAGCTTTAAAAAGATATTTTTTTAAACATATTATATGTGATTTAGGAGGAAAAGCTAATATGTGATGAACACTTGAAATGTGGAAAACTTAAAAAACAATCTGTAAAAGTTATATTAGTAAATCAGCTCCATGTGCATAAAGAAAGTACAATATAGATTCATTCAAATGTCTTGCACCATTTCAGATTAATCTAAACCAAGCTTTTTGTTAAGATTTACAACATTTAGTTATTATTGCCGGTTTTAAAGCAGAGTAAAGCTTTCCTTCAACATTTTACTTGCCATTTCTTCCTTTGGCTTGTCAACAAAAACTGGACAATTTGCTGTTTTTTCATATCTGTATTTCTATGAACCACAGGCACATAAAAGAACAGAATCCATAAGTCATCATGGATTGTAATATTGTAATTCTGGAATTTCTGGTCTGCTGGAATAGGATGTGTTAGAAATCACCAGCACCAAATGGGACAAGGAGCCTTTGGGTCTTTCTGGCATAAAGGACATATAAAAAAGGTAGGCAGGACTCCTACATTTTGGTGTTTCTGGGAATGTGACCTTGAAAGCTGCAGGACCACGTTAAGCAGATCAGTCTGATACTCTGTGAGGGAGACACGAACATTTAATAACAGAAAATTTTTGATTCTATGAAGAGAAAGCAACTAAACCACTAAAGAAGGAAGACACATGAGAACGGGATAACATTTTCCAAAGGACAGGTATTCCTACTGCTCTTAGGGCTCTGATCCATATCTGGAGGTTCATCCCTGGATGTCAGCTCTGTAGTAAACTGCTCTGAGTGGTATCTTACATTCTGAATGCATCCTTGTGAGACTCTCCTCTCTTTCCTTCACCTGAACTCAGAGCCCTCGTGCTCTTCGGTCTCTGCTGGAAAATGTCATCTGTAGCCTCCACCCTTCAGCAGCTCTTTTTTCTCAGGAGCATTTCCTTCATTTCACTGAATATCCCTTTTTTCACTCTAATTTCTAGATAGGAAAGGCCTTCCTGCAAATTGTGCTACAAATGCAAACTAAAAAACTACACAGCAAGGAAAGGAGGAGATCATTTTGATGTGTTTAGTTGCTTCTTGCACGTGCAGAAAGATTGTGTCGTAGGGAAGGTTTGGAAGAAAATAGAGGAATGCCAAAAAAAGGGGTGATGGCATCTAAAACCCTTGTTAAAGAAACAAATACTCTCCTAGATTTGCACTCTAAATCAATGCCCATTTTGAGCTGATTTCATGTTTACCGAACCTGATTGAAGGGCCCCTATCGCAGCCACAGCCAATTTCATTGGAATACAATGCTGCCTTAATGAAGCAAGGCATACATCTAATGGTGATTTGGTTGGACTCAGAAATGGATAATTTGTTATCAAATCCTTTAATGGTTCGTGCTGAAGTTTCTGTCATTACTTGTTGCTCCCCTCAATCTTTATTATGACAAACCCTTTAAAAATGCCTGGGTAGAAAAAAGTGCCCATTAATCCTTTCAAGGAAAGGCCGCCAGTACCAGATTAAGTCAAGCTGGCATCTGAAACTATTCTTTTCTTTATGACACATAGTAAGTGGTGGGTAATCCACATCTTAATCTCCTTGTTGCACAGCTTGGTTCATGGTAACCGATACTCCTGTGACTGCTGCAGACTCCTATTGTGTTACCTCGGGCAGGCAGCTCTTCTTCCTGTTTTTTCCCCCTGGAATGTCTGATAAAGGCACCCTTGAAGTTGACCACAGTCTCCTGAGAAAGTGCTTTTCAGAGAAAACGTGATTTCTTTAAATTTGTATTGAAGTTACTTTGGGGTTTTCCCCTGAGCAAAGCCTCGGACAATATTTCTGCTCTCCTCCAACACATGAATTTCATTGCTGCTTTAAAAGAAAAATTCTGAAAGAAAAACTCTTTTAAATCCTCTATTCCACTCCATGACTTTCTCTGAGCTACAATCATAATTTATGTCAGTGCTTAAGTATGAAGAAGAAAATTAAGGCACTGCAAGAAGTGAAATTTAACTTGACCAGTGTGCAAAACATATAAGCACCAGGCATTTTAACCTGAAATGGTTCTGTTTCATACAACTGTCTCTCTAAGCAGAGCAATATTTTGAACTGTTTTCCTGACTTGATAGTTTAAGAATCCCCCTTTCCCTGTTATGGAAACAGATATTTGCTACAACTGCTATTTTAAAGATCAAGAAAACAAGGCAAGGCAATGTAATACTTCCTATCTGAACTTCTTCAGCTCCATTTGCTGGTCCTAAAGTCACTGGAAAAATGGAAGCATTTTAACAAACAACAGCAAGAAACACCTCTGTCCTTATTTTTGGTATTTTATGCCATGAGGCCACTCATCTTCCTTTTTCAGAGGATGGATTCCTGATGTGCTCTTTCCAGCAAATGCAAATTTTAATGAATTTTATTAAACAGAGAGACATTATAGATAACTCTGGAAAATACATCAGGAAAGCAAATAGAGCTCAGTTCTCGACTTCAGAACAATTCTACTCCACTGCCTGGACCTGGAGCTTGGCACTGATGCCTCAGACCCATGGGGGCCATGCCAGGGGATCACAGAATCACAGAATAGTTTGGGTTGGAGTACAGCAGAGGAAGGTTTGTCTGGCATTTTGGGCAATGAAATATCACAGTGAGCTTTGTAAGAACTTCTTTACTCCAGTGTACAATATTTCTGAAAATTTCTGTGAAGGTGCAAAAACGCAATGATTTGATTAAGACACCTCAATTCTCAAAAATACTATTTTTTAAGTAGAGTTATAAATAAAATGTTTTACCTTAGGGTTAAACTGAAATGCATTCTTCCATCTGGCTGAACAGAGTGGGGCAAGAGTTTGTATTTAAATATCTGCTGAACAGAGATAGAAGTATTTATGTAACCAAAATGAAGCATTTCAAAAATCGTTTTGAATTGGGGCCCCTGAAAGAATCCTCTTAATATTAAATTGCCAGCCCACAGGGAAAAAAAAAAAGGGACATACTGTAAATCAGATTTTGGAGCTCATAAAGGTTTTTATAAAAACTCAACATCTTGATTTGTGTTCAACTACTTCAAAGTTCACATATTTCTTATTTGAACTTTGCTAGGTGCAGTAATTTTCTTCTCGCTCAGGCTGGATTGGTTCTGCTTATTCAGATCTCATTAATTACAGGAAACTGGACTCATGCTCACATATCCCATTCACCCATCCTGCCCTCAGGCCAGTCAATTTATCTGGCATTTAATGAGGAGTTTTAGATTTTGCAAGTTATCAGAAGTGGGCTCTGAAAGTGTTAGCTCGTGAATTCTAAATAAATGGGCTACTCTGGGGCTTGTTTCAAAACAGATTGCACAGCAGCTCCTCAGTCTCTGTTAAATGAGTCTAAAATGCTCTGCAGGGTCATTCCAAAGGTGGTTTGGTTTTGTTTTTTTTTTTTTTTTGTACTTGGAGAATATTGCCACTATCAGTTTTAACCTCTTTCAGTTCTGTGAGAACTTCACATATGCTTTGATACTTTGTGCATTTAATTACCCAGTTTTTGGATAATTTGATGTATCAGTATTTTGTATCCCCTCCCTACCAGCTGAAGGGGGCTTCATTTAACAGCACTTCCAGCAATAACTCGGTGCTATTTCCTGTGCTGGTTATTTCATATCCATCAGGATTAGCCCAGGCCCAGAGCTCAATGGAGGCCATAACAATCTCAAACACACATCAAAATCTCTTTCAGGTGTGTATGACGTGTCTATTAAGCACATTAGCGCCATACTCTTTGAAATAAAATTAATTCCAGTGTGAAAAACCGGCCTTTGGACACCTGGAGTGGCTGGCTCTGCATCTTCTCAGGTACCTGCCCTTTGGAAAGCCACCTGTGGAAAGATGCTTGGGATTTTAAGGCAACCACGTTTTCCACTGTGAACCCCACTCTCATTATTAACAGATACTTAATTCTCTCATGTAGACAGGTTCCTGTGCTCAGAGACTTTTTTCAAGTCTCTGGGGAAGGTGAGGGATGCTCTCCATCCATCCCATGGTGTTCTCCTCCAGAGACAAGTGCAAAATCTTCCCCTATGCTGGGGAAGGGCGGGTTCTGTGTCCTTCCCTCCATCCTCTGTTGGAGAGCTTTAACCTGAGGGGAGGTTGAATGAACGCCTTTGATCCTCCACACACCTTCCAGAGAAACGACACCACTTTTTTTTTCTCTAGCAAACCAATTAAAAATAGGAAAAATGTTGCAATATTTTAAAAAGATGTTCAATGTGAGGCCCAACATTGTTGAAAGGCACATGACCACACACTGTGGAAACAACAGTGCCTTGCCCAATCCAGTCCAGCTTTTCACATGAGGCTGTAACTGAGCAGTTAGCAGACATTAATAATTTCCTGTTGTTACATAAGATTAGTTGCTGGTAAAACAACCCCTCCGGACCAAAATCAAGCCCGAAGCCCTGCTAAAAGCATCCTGTATGAATGATCCCAGGATAAAAGACTTCTCTTCAGTACTTGTAAATATGTGAATATGGGTGTGTTTTATTTTTGTTCTGGAAGAAGAGCTGGCTTCACCTCAGCTCTGTGCCCAGAAGAAGATTGCCATCTATAGATAAGTGTCCCCAACTGCACGTCCCTGTGTCAGCTGGGGAGGACTGGGCTGGGATGTCAGCGGGAGGGGATGTGCTGTGCCCTCCTGGGCTGGGGTGTCAGTGGGAACACAGCTTTGTGCCAATAATTCTAATTCACATAATAAAAGTGGCAGCTTAAACACGGAAATGGCTGAAATTCTTTCTCATTTTGTTAGTGATGCAAAACCACTGACAGTAATTGTTGCCAGTCCAGGAACATTTCAAGTAACCTGCAAACATGCTCTGATGTTCCTGTCCATTTATTTGTGTTCTCTTCTTGTGCAGACAAGGTGGAAAAAAACAACCAAATGAAAACAAAACAAAACAAATCCGTGGCATTTCTCAGCCTTGGACAGTTTAGAGATGGTTCCAAAGTTATAAGTTCCATGAAAACAAGGAAAAGAAAAAGGCAGGAAATGTAGTTAAATCCACACAAAACCACTGAGCATCTGTGCATACACATACGTCCAAAAAAATGGTTATTTGCCATTTTCAAAACACATTATGGCTTAAAATCAGTATTTGCTTGACTGTTTGCTTGTATAAAGTGGAAATATTTTCTGGAAGTATTGACAAGTAAAAGATTTTCCCTAGGACACTGAGCTCTACAAAAGCTGGCTGGGAGTGGCAACATCAGAGAAAAAAAATTAAATAAAAGTACATTTTAAATGCAATATATTTTGAATGATCTGGTACTGAAAAATTAGTGACCTTTCCTTTCAGCCAATTAGAACTTTTCAGGAAAACTCTTTTTGCCTTCTGGCTGTATCTGGAAAATTTCAGAGTAAACAATTCCAAACTAATACTAGTATAACACAAAGCTGGTGATTCCAATGGGACATGAAGAAACCCTGAGTAGGAAGTGAGGACCCTATACAACTAAGTGTAAAAACTATTTATAGAAGAGAATTTAAAGAGAATAATTTTAGTTTTAAAAATGCCTAGTGCAAGAACCAAGTATCCTTTTACTTGCCTTTGATATGCAGCCATATGGCAGCAATATGTGAAATTTGTGAAATGGTCCAACCTGAATACAAATCAAATTACTTTGGTCTTGTCAATCTACCAAATCTTTCATCTTTTCCCTGGTCGCCTTTTCTTGCTACATTTCCTTTATCTCTGCTTGCAGTTTTAAGAAGTGAATGGCAAAGAGTCATCTCCAGTTCATCTGAAGATAAAACCCATTAAGCTGTTGTATTCACATTTAATTAATGTTTTCCAACTCTCATTTCCTACTTGCCTCCTGAAAATCTTGCCTAAAGTGCTATATGCCAAATAAAATAACTCAGGTAAGGGATATCTGATCCAAATGTTTCACAGGAGATGACTGGATAAGATAACTCTAAGGAGTTGATAATTTTTATTATTTGTGGACAGCCTTTCTAGCCGAGTGCATTCGCTGCAGACAGACTCTTATCCCTCAGGGATGAATGCTGCAAACTGAGCCTTTCCTTTTATTTTTCAAGCGTTGCCTGGTGCTGATACAATTGAACTTTTATCTTTATTAATTC
This sequence comes from Aleadryas rufinucha, assembly GCA_013397815.1. Taxonomy (NCBI): domain Eukaryota; kingdom Metazoa; phylum Chordata; class Aves; order Passeriformes; genus Aleadryas; species Aleadryas rufinucha. Next base: position 12,613 of record VZTH01010702.1, on the reverse strand, counting down.
AGAGGCTGGGCAGTCACCCCGATAAATCAGGGGCTGAAATGAAACGAAAAGCACCCATTTCTGCAGATCAGGCAGCACTTCCCGTGGCTTTGCAAACATTAATCCAAGCAAGACACAGAGCATCAACTCCCAGGCCAGGAAAGGGGGGGATTTTCATTTTGTGGGCACAACAAGGTGAGGATTGTCCTGGAGGTGACAGAGGTGGCCAGAGACAGGGGGTTGGGGTTGTGTCTCCAGAGCTTGGAGCTCCGCACGCTCCCAGCCATCAATGCCAGCAGCTCCTGGAGCTGGGGCACGGAATCCTCCTTCTGTCAAGCAGAGCAGAGAATATCTGTGTAATTGCTGGCTGTGTTTGTGCCCTGCTGCTGCTGCTGGCACCGAAGCACAAGGGAGAGCATTGAGGCAGCCGGGCAAGGGGATGTCCGGGCGAGGGGGGAAGAGACACCGGGGATGGAGAGCTGGGATTAAAAACCAGAGTGATGGGAAGGGGGGCAGCCAGCAGCCAGCAGGGGTAATCTCAGTCTGGGATCTAGGCACGGCCCAGATGAAAGAAAAATAACAAGTCTGAGTTTTGTATTGTAGTATTTGTCACAGGGCAGCTCAAACCGAGCGGTTTCGCTGTCGTGTGTTCAGAGCTGGGTCCTCCTTGGAATCTCTGCAGTCAAAGGCAGGCAGGAGCCAGGTAGAAAATACAAAATGCTGGTGACAACAGCAAGGGGAGTACTGCAGAATGGGCAGATGACTCATGAAAATAACATAAGGACAAAATGTATTTATATACACACCTATGCATGCACACGCACAGAGCATGCTTGCAATGCTGAATTTTTATTTTTTTCTCTCATTGCCAACTATTTTCACTGTTTTATTACCACATTTGTGCCAATCACACAGAATTAGGACACTGCTAGGAAATAATCTGAAGTCCTCCCTCCTCCTATAAAATAACCCTTCAATGATCTCAGGCTCCTTCTCTTTAGGTTTAAGAATCTTAATTCTTTTGCAAGCAGCAAATCAACAGATTTGAAAATACCCAGTATAATTAGTAACCTGCAAGGATTTTTCACCATCCTCAAACTTTTTTCCCTGGTGATCACTGCTGTTTATATTCTTTATAACACATTATACATTTTAATGTGAATTCTTGCAACAGAGATTTTTCACAGCATTAACTTTATCACTTAACCTCTGTGTAAAAGCATCACACTGAGTTACCATTTGTCCACATTTTATTCATTAAACAAGAAACACTAGGCCTTTAAAACCCAGCTAAACACTGTCTAAATTATCTGGTCTTTAGTTTAATACTGCTTATAGTCTATAATGAAAAAACCCAAACCCAACTTTTATCAAGCTGCTGGGTCAACAAAATGCTTTTCAAGGCACAGGATTTTGATGTAGGGAGCAAATGTACACATTCTATGGTGGTGCCTTTTTTCACCCTGTAGAGAGGATCCTCCCAGATTAAGCTGTGTTTTCTGACCTTGCAGAACTGACAGCATGATTTAATAGCCATTAGAGAAAAATGCCCCCAACTTTCCTCTGAATTTTGTGATTAAATATTCATTTCTTGGTGGATTTGCCCTGCTACATTGCAGCACAGCTAAGCTGAACAAATTGCAATGATGTGTGTGAAATCCCATTATAACCAGCGTTAAATCCTGTTTTAACAACTGGGAATTTCGCTGCTGGGCTCAAACACTTCTTACCCAAGAAAGCAGCACCTTTTAGGAGGCATGGACCCCTCTGTTGTCATCGAAGTCCTGTTTGGCAATGGGATGGAGCAACTTTTAGCTGTTCACTGGAGCTGGGTACCTCAACCAGCTCATGTGCAGTTAATTAAGCACAACAGGTTCTCTGTCCCATTTGCAGCAGTGTGGTGCCCATGAGTGTTGGATCGTGCCCCTTCCATGCATCACCCAGCCTGTACAAGACCCCCAGCTCCACCCCTGCCATTCCTGGGGTCTCCTGCTTGCCCAGGCAGCCGGGAATCAGCTCTGCGTTCACATGGCTCAGGCGTGCACCAGAATTCCAGCCTCCTGTCGAACAACAAACTCCTGTCAGGTCTTTGGAACCAACAGGGAATTACTGAGAGCTCCACGCGGTGCCGCGAGGTCATTTCAGACGAAGGGATCAGTCAGGATTTCATAAAGTATTTATTTAGCTGACAAAGGAATTCCCAACCTCCCTTTCATGTACGTTTGAGCTGATGCTAAGTTTCCGAGACAAGGCTCCGATTGTGGCTGTCACCAAACAATGACATATTTCTTTTCTTCTCTTAAATTCTCTGTATCATTCTATATAAGAGGGCAATTTGTCTGTCATGCAGCTAAAACAGGGCCCACTCACTGCCCTCATTAAACTGACAGCACAGTTATTAGCAGTAAACGAAGCCAACAGGCAATGAATTTAGCCACTGTTTTATGGCGAGCACCAGTGAGATTTTTTCAGTAATTAATTTGATAAATATATTAATTATGAATTGAGTTGACAGTACAATCAGATTGTCAGCCTTCCAGACAGGCTCTTGTGATAAGTAGCTTTGTGATGAAGTGGTCGGATTTCAGTACCTGTCATCCTCCGGTGTCAGTCTCTTATCACTGTCCCGGCCATTCACTCTGTAATTTCCTGTGTGTTGTAATTAAATGGTGGCTTTCTGATTGGAAGTGACTCCTCAAACTTAATCTCTCATTCTCTCAGAATATATTGTTTAAAAGTAAAAAAAAAAAAAACCAAACAAAAAAAAAAGACTCTTTGTTTCAGTGGCTTTTAATGTTAAAAAAGGAGCTTTGAATTCCATGTTTGGTTATTGCTCCAGTGGGTGTTTGTGGTGGTGTTGCCTTTGCTCCTGGCATCAGATGAGTGAAGTATCCATGCTCTGCCACTGGCACAGTGAGTGGTGGCAGGAGGAGATGAAACCATGGGGAAATGTCAGCCCTGTTCCCCCTCTCCTCCAGCCCCAAGCAGCCCAGCACAGTCTGGAGGACTTTGGGAAGGGTCACTGCTGGTACCTCTTGCCAGCTTTTCTCTTTTTTTTTTTTTCCTTTAAGAAATTAATTAGGAACAGTGCCTGAGGTCATTTGGCTCAGGAGATACATGTCAAGATAAGATATTTCAAAAACACCTCCTTAATAATTTAATATCAGGTTGGAATTTGGAAGCATGATAGAGAATTGCTTAGAATTGCAAATTTAAGCAAGTTAGGAAGAAGTCATAGAAAAGAAAACAAGCAGCATCTATCAGGATGAGTTCTGCTGTTGCTGTTTAAGCCTATCAGAAAAACCCCAAACCTGAAGAGAATATTTACCAAATGCAGCAGGTGACTCTCTGCTTCCACTTGCCTTGTGTTGGAGGCAAAGGGTGGCCATGGGACTGGGGACTGCTGCTGGTCCTGTGGAATCTTGGGGTCAAATTGTTCTTTAACCTTGAGCACCTCAGGATGACCCAAACCAGCAGAAAAACTTCAATGTGTGCTTAACTTTAAGCACATGGGCACAAATTGCCCCATGGAAGTTTTATAATGTATGTGTTTAATTTTTATTTTGTACCACATCCTGGGCTGTATCAGGAGCAGGGGGACCAGCAGGTCAAGGGAGGGGATCCTCCCCTCCTGCTCTGCTCTGGTGAGACCCCTCCTGCTGTGCTGTGCCCAGCTCTTGGCTTCCAGCATCACAAGGACATGGAAATGTTGGAGCCAGTCCAGAGGAGACCACGAAGATGCTCCAAGGGCTGGAGCTGCTGCTCTGGGACAGGCTGGGAGAGATGGGGGTGTTCACCTGGAGAAGAGAAGGCACTGGAGAGACCTCAAAGCCCCTTCCAGTGCCTAAAGGGGCTCCAGGAGAGCTGGAGAGGGACTTGGGACAAGGAATGGAGTGACAGGACACAGAGAATGGCTTCCCACTGTCAGGGAATTAGATACAGACAGATTAGACAGTTAGATAAGAGAGTTGGATGGGATATTGGAAGGAATTCTTCCCTGGGAGGGTGGGGAGGCCCTGGCACAGGGTGCCCAGAGAAGCTGTGGCTGTCCCTGGATCCCTGGAAGGGTCCAAGGCCAGGTTGGACAGGGCTTGGAGCAGCCTGGGATAGTGGAAGGTGTCCCTGCCCATGGCAGGGGGGGAATGAGATGACCTTTAAGGTCCCTTCCAGCCCAAAAGACCCATGTAATTCCATGGTTTTTGCATGCATGTGCTTTAATTATAAGCACATACACAGGAGTGTTTCTATGGGGAAACTCATGTCCACGTGCAGGTGCTGTCCAGGTGTCACATTCCTGCCCCAGACGGGAGCACTGTTTTTATCAATATCCCATTTCTCACAGGGAAGAGCATCACCAGTAACTCAGGAAATCATCACTGTGGTGTGATCTGCTCTCTCCTGGATCTGGCACTGCTTGTCCCAGCTCTGCCACCAGCACACTGCACCCGTGGATCTCCAGGTCTCCCTGAGTACGGCTCCTTGAGGAAGCTCAAGTCCTTTGCTAAAGCTGGACTAGGGGACTCAAGGCTGTGTTATAAAATGACAAGTAAGTCAGAACCACATCCTGGCAGTCAGAGTGAAGCCCAGAAAAGTCACCCAGAGCTGAAACAGGGACCTACTGGCAGGATTTGCATTCTATCCCACAGCCCCAAGCCCCGCAATGAAGCATTCAGAACAGTCTTTTTGAACTTCTCAGCAGGGACAGTCTTTATGGATTATTTAAACATAAAAATATACAGCTTTCTGGAAAAGAACCATTTTAGCCCCTGGGGACTCGTAGTAGCTGTGGTGTTGTAGGAAGATCTATAATTGAGCATGTTAATACTGATATGCTATTGTTTGAGACATTTCGCCAGGCATGAGCCCATAATGCAAATTATGTCTTAAAAGGATCAATTTAGAGACTCTGTTCGATCATTTTACTGATTTGTAGATGCATCCAAACTACAATCCAAAGCAAGCATCTATTCCATACTGGTGGAGAGATTACTGTTCACTATGAAAGATGCTTTAAATTTTGCCAAGTATTTTATTTCAGCCAGTTCCCATAATCACATCAAAAACATATTTTAAGCAAACCAGTTTCTTTATGAAGCATCTCTTCCTAAATCTGATAAACTAAAATGAGCTTATTGCTAACTAAAACCACAAAAAAATCTTAGTTAATGCTAATTAAAGTGGTTTTAATTGTCTTTTAAAACCAGTATGTGCCTGTACTCTGTTGCTTTGAGTAAAACCTATAATGTCTTTGCCTACATGCAAATCTTCCATAGTGGAATTGCAATTTCTCAGTAAGCTTTGAATTTTCTTGTTACTGGCTGTGTTTGGAGTTTATGGCCAATGCTCTTGATTTCTCACATAGCATAAGGCAGTACATTCAATAAAAAATTTATGTGATGGCTCAAAAATGGTAAGAAAAAAAATAATGGCACCTGACACACTTGTAAGGCTGATTAGGTGTCTCACTCAGCAAGCTGAATAATTTTCTTCTAACAGCTTTTTCCATGTATTGAAAAATGTCAAGTTGTTCCATATTCTCCCTTCCTTACTTTTGGGGCTGTCACTGATACAAGTTATTCCTGAGACAAACTATGGAGGAATTGCACCCCAATAGATGAATTCAGGTGGTTTTTTTTCTTTATTTATGGAATGTTTTTTTCTCTTAAACATAAGCTTTAACTGCAGAGCAAGGTTTGCTTTCTGGTAAATGAAAAAAGTGACTTATTCCTTAGAATAAGACTGGGGCAGGCCTGCAAGGAAATACGTTCTTTATCATGTCTGAAAAATTCTAAACCAGACCGATTCTGGGTCACTTGATAAAGTGCTGGAGATGAATTATAGGTGTATTCCTGCTCCCACTAAAGCCAACCCGAGCCCTGCAGCAGCAGCAGCAGCTCCCAAAGCATCCCCTGTGCTCCCAAGCTCCGGGGGGAAGCGTGGCACTGCCAGCAATCCAAGTGGTGAGGAGATCGTAATTATTCAGCAAGGAAAATGCTCAGCATTTCCTGAGCGAGTCTTTAATCCTAGTTTGAAGTCATTGCTGCCATTGTAAGGTCCAAGTGGAAACTGTGGTGCTTTTGTGCATCTGTCAGACACCGCTGCTTATTACGGAATCAGGAATGATAAATATGCCGAGCGCTTTGATGTGAGTATCAGCTTGAACTCCTCCAGTGCCCAGGTAGAAAGCAGCTGAAGCTATTGTTTTCATCCTGCATGAAAGGTTGAACAGATGCTTGAAAATAAATAGGACCTGATAAAATGATAAAAATCCTGGGATAAAGAGTGTGGCCTCTGTTCTCAGCGCCTGCTGTGCACCCAGGCCAAACCCAGCTCCAAGGACTGTACAGAGCTGCCCCCTCAGCAACAGCAGCATGCAGCCATGAGAGTAACAAAATCCACGTTGCCTGTCCAGATTAACTGCTGATCTTCACCTTCAGGTGGCCAAGAGCAGAGAGGCTTTGCAACATCAGCTCCATCGTCCTCATGGATGAGGGTGCAGGGCTTCCCTCTCAAGAGAAGGATTACAGCAGCCAGCCCAGCCCCAGAGCTCAGCTCCTGCATGAGACACAGACCTGACAGGTCTGTTTGGGGCTGTAATTAAGGATCCAAGAGAGTCTTGAGGCACCCAAAGAGAAGTGACCTAGAAATTTGCTGTTTCTATTTTTGCCTGCCTAGGCCCAAGCAGGGCTGTGGAGGGTCACCCCAGGCAGCTCTGAGCCAGGCAGAACAAAGATCAGGGAAAAATGACTATACAGAGAGGATCACACACAAGCCAGAGTGTGATCTTCACTGGAGAGCATCAGGATGTGTGTAAATTCTGCTTCTCAGATATTTGATCCTTCCACAAGGCTGTCTACACCTTTCTTTCTTTTATTTTCCACATCTTCATCTGTGCTCCCTGACAAGCATTGGAGCAGCCAGCGCCTTCCAGAAGTCCTTGTGGTGAGGCAGGGACAGCAGTTACCCATCCTCATCCTGCTGAATGGGCCACTTACCACAGCCATTCCTTATTAATTAAAGGCATTAACAGCAAATCTCTGAGACTTTGCCTCTTGGCTAGAGCAGAATGTACAGTTTGAATGCAAAGTGTACAGTTTGATTGTCTTTAATAATGCTTTCAATGAGACATGCAAGGGGTGAGGAGGAACTGATGCTGGTGCTGAAACAGAACTGTAGAAGCAGCCTCTCCTCCTGTTGCTTCTGTGCTTGTGTTTCTTAAAGCAGATTGTGAGTTTCCTCAAGTATAATTCTGTTTTCTGGCTCCATCAGCAGCTGAAATCCCTATCTGTTTGCCTAAAACCCTCAATAAATGCTTGCCAGCTTGTGAGTAACAGGTCAGTGGCAGTTCTGACCATGAGAAATGGATCAAGACCATCTCTCAAACATGTTATGCCATTTGATTTTTACATTATAGGTCCTAAAATTGCTGTCTCCCACATTATTTGTAATCTATGGGACATTATATCACCATCCAACTCACCCACACCTCTGTCATGGGAGTTTTTTCCTTGGGAGAAAGTGGAAGTGCAGATGGAGAACCATCCATCTCCACCTTCCTGGTGGTTACCAGCAGCATGTCCACAGAAATCCTGTGAGCTCTTGGCAGAGGGCTTTGGGACGAAATTGCAGGCCAGTGGGACCAGAGGGAGAAAAAAATAAATAGAGAAGAACACAAAATGAAAAGGTTTTCTCATTCTTTATTGCTAGCCATAAGCAAATTAATGTAATTGTCTCATTAAAATGGATGCACTTTATTTCTTATCATTTTCTAATGAGGTTTTATTTCCTGAGGAGATTGGCTGAATGTTCCACTCCTCTATGGAACAAAGAGGAAAACCAGAGGCAAAGCATAGGAAACTCAGGGAGGAAAATGTAAGTCAGAACATCTGAAAAGAAAAAAAAAATATATCACCCTGAGGTACTGGTCCACAAAAATGCTTTACAATAGCTGAACACAAAATCAATTCAAAAATACAGTAGATCACAGCCCATAAATAAAGTGTCCAATCAGAAAAGTGTGAGGGGAAGATGACAAAAGGGGAGAACATTCTCTGAAGGGGCAGTGAGGAGGTGGGGTGAGGAGAGCTGGCTTGAATAACTCCTCTACTGAGCCAAATCCCAGGCTGGAGAGAGGCAAGGCCGCTGATACCCCCTGCTCTTGCCTAATCTGCTTCAGAAAATGATAATCTCATTGCACATCCAGCAGTGAGTAATGTGTGCAACGTTTCTTCCATCATGGTAGACTAAAATACAGTTAATGAGAACTATCAAGGGTTGTGTTTTAAAGACCATAGCAAATAAAACTCATTGCAGTCATGGTTTAATGATCCTCTGAGAAACAGGGAGGTATTATTCGGCATGTTCAGCCAGCTGGGCAGAGCAACAAGTGTTTACCTAAAGGAAAAAAGGCTTTTCATGGGTGCTGCTGGGGGCTCACAGCAAACTACAACCATCCTATGAGAAAAGTGTTGAGGTTTCAGGTTCAGTTCTGCAGCTTCACATCTGTTACATGCAATATCTAATCAAACCCCACCTTTTACCTTCACTGTGAAGCTGTAAAGCCTCTCAGTGGCCAGGTGAGTACAAGAAATACCCAAGTCAACAGGTTTCTACATGACCAGGCTGATTATCTCTACAGACATATCAATATATAATTGTGTATATATATATATTATTTTTTTTAAGGTATTAAGAAATTCTGAGCAACCGCATCACTGGAAATTTGGCCTTGTGGAGATAAATGTCAGGTTTCGGTTGCTTAGAGGCAAAATTCCTCAGTCAGGCAAAAGCTCAGTGAAGTATTGAAGCAGTTTTATTTTGCAGCATTTGTGTAACTTTTGGGATGAGTAGTTCAGCCAGTTGATGTGAGAACTTGTGTGGCTCCAAGGTCTGTACTCCAAACTCTTCTGCTGATACAAAGTGCCTGGGGAAAAAATGGTCACATGTTGGAAACATTGCCCATCCTGCAATAAAATAGGTGCAGCATCCCTTATGGAAGTGAAATCCAGGGTTTGGTAGATCTGAGTTTTATTCCTGTTTGTGACATCCTTTCTTATGTTGGACATGGTTCATTACTTAATTTCTCTAGGATTAATTCTTCCCTGGTTATAAAGAGGCCATAAAGATATTTAGTTCTTAGCACTGTGAGGATCAAAAGAAATTGCTTTTATCTACCAATGCCAGACAATCATATCACTACCAAAGTATTCTGTTGTTACTACCAACCTGCTAACCAGTCAAAAAGGGTTTTTTAATCATATAAACTATATGATTATAGCTTTGTATAAAATGAGACACAGACAGAAAATGATATTTTGGCCATCTTAGATTCTGTGAAAGTCCTGCCACACATTGCAGCACCTGGCTCCGTTTGCCCTGATGGAAATCTACGTACTGCAGGAAAAGTGAGAGTCAGCTCAGGCCAAATAAGAGTTGATTAATCACCACCAGGAATCCAGATAGATTAAAGACTGTAATCATCTCTTGTTTCTTGTGTTCTTTTTGCCAGCTTTAAGGTGGTGAGAACCAGAGGGGACTGGCTGTCACAGCGGGTGACAATTCTCCTGAATTTCCCAGGTTTGAATAAGCAACTGCACTGAGCTAAAATTCTGAACCTTCCGAGGTTCATCCATCACTTTTACTAAATTACCTCTTCATTCTCTTTTCTGCTAAGAATCTAATTTTTATAGCACTGTAGAGAATTTTTATAGCACTGTACTTTATCTTGTCACAGTATTTTTTGTCATTATTTTCATCTCAGTGAACTCTCCAATGATACTAAATAGACTGTGAGAGCCTGGCTGGAAGATAACGAGGGAGGTGCACGTCTGCAAATGTTAACAGCTCACCCTCCAAGCCTTTTGCCTGGGAAGTCAGGGCTTGGACAGGATTTGTACCTTCTTGGGCAACACACTGAGAAATTGTCTTTATTTAATCTTTTTTCTCCAGAAAATGGGTCAGATCAGATGTATCTTTTTTTTTTTTTTCCCTGCCAGGGTAGCACCTACAGGGTGCTGAGACTGATTTCTTTGTGATGTGGAGAAACCTGAAATGAGCTGATAAAGCTTTAAGAATTAGGTGGGTTCATTTCCCAGGCAAATCTAAAGAAGAAATGCTCATAAGTTGTGTGTTGCTATTTGCATACCTGGGGTCAGGACCACACTTGTTACAGTCCCAGGGCCACAGAAATCCTCAGTCCCAAAGTACATTTTTTAAAAGACTGAGAAGAGATAGGGAAAAGGGATGAATTGAGTCGTATGAAGTCACACATCACAGAATCCCAGAATAATTAAGTTTGGAAAAAATCTCTAAGATCATCAAGACCAAANGGAGGGGATGGGATGGGATGGGATGGGATGGGATGGGATGGGATGGGATGGGATGGGATGGGATGGGATGACCCTGGCTGGACACCAGGTACCCGCTAAAGCTTCTCATTACTCTCCTCCTCAGCTGGACAGGGGAGAAAAAACATAATGAGAGGCTCATTGGTAGAGATAAGGACAGGAAAAGATCATTCACCAGTTATTGTCATGGGCAGAACACTCCCCAAGACTCTTCTTGGAGAAGTTAATTTAATTTATTACCAATCAGATCAGAGTAGGGTAATGAGAAACAAAACCAACTCTTAGAAACACCTTCTCCCACCCCCTCCCTTCTTCCTGAGCCCAGCTTCACTCCTGGTTTCTCTGCCTCCTCACCCTCAGTGGCTCAGGGGAGCAGGGAGTGGGGGCTGTGGGAAGTTCATCACTTGTCTCTGCTGCTTCTTCCTCCTCAGGTGAGGGCTGCTCACACTCCTCCCCTGCTGCAGGGTGGGGTCCCTCCCATGGAAAACTGATCTCCATGGACTTTTCCACTGTGAATCTTTCCATGGGAAGTTCTTTATTAACTGCTGCAGTGTGGGTCCCTTCTGTGGGGTCAGTCCTTTAGGAGCAGACTGCTCCAGTGCAGGCTTCCCACGGGGTCACAGCTCCACCATTCGTGGACATCATTTTCAGACCCTTTTCTGAGGTTTGCATTCCCTGCAGGAAAGCTGCACAGCTCAGCAGGCTCACTCCCTACATCTGCTTTGCACAAAGGAGCATCAGCACCGGGACAGGGTTTGGCTCAGCCTCTTCAGGGATCAAAATAACCTCTTGCAGTGTCAGGAGAAATGTATAAACAGAAGTGCTCTTGCCCATGGTTATACAGGTCCTCCCTCTCACGCTCTTGTTCAAACTGCCAGGGAAACATTGAATTTTGGACCTTGCTTATTATTATTATTTTTTAAACAAATCTCTTTCAAAGCTTTATCCAGATGGGCCCTTTCATCGATTGCTTTAATTGAAGTACTCAGGGCTACCCGTGTTCCTCCAGAGCCACATTTGTTATTTACTTTACTGGTATTCAGTTGAAAAGGCTGCTGTCACTAACTTGTACCACTCCTGCTGCACACGTGTCCATGCCGGTGTCCGTAATTGTCCTGTTTCTCAAATGTACTCCCTCTATTTAAATCCTCCAGCCCCTGTTTCTTGTCTTACCTGCTGCACAGAGAGAGAGGAGACAGGGAGGGTGGAGGTGATGACAGTGGGGTTTTTTATCTGTAAATCTCTGGGGGGATAAGGTTGCATGGTTTGCAATTAGACAAGCAGGTACTGTGGCAGAGGACATCATTTCCTTCAGCAGGTTATCATTTTGAAAAAATCAGGAACCTTTTAATATACAGTATATCTCAGCAGAATCTACCCTGGCTTTCTCTTAGCCAGCTTAAAAGACTGAGCTTAATGGCCTTTAACTCCTCTGACAAAAGCAAGGGTTTAAGCTGGGCTTGTTTATTCCTTCTTATCCACCTTGCAGCCTTGCTGTAAACACCTTGCAGCCTTGCTGTAAACACCTTGCAATGCCAAAGGCAGGGTGGACTCCAAAGGCTGTTGTGGATTAACCTGGAAGGACAAAGGCTGTGGTGGTGGGGTCTCACAGCAGCTCAGCCAGGTCCATCCAAAGCACTGTGGGCAGCAGGGGAGGGAGGTGGTTCTCTTCTGGGAGGGTGGGGAGGCCCTGCACAGGGTGCCCAGAGAAGCTGTGGCTGCCCCTGGACCCCTGGAAGTGCCCAAGGCCAGGTTGGACAGGGCTTGGAGCAGCCTGGGACAGTGGAAGGTGTCCCTGCCCATGGCAGGGGGTGGGACTGGATGGGCTTTAGGGTGTCTTCCAACCCAAATTATTGTATAATTCTCTTTATCAGGGCTAAGCCCCCAGTTTAGGCAGCATTGTCTGAGTTGTGGTCACCAGATGCAGCCCAGCTTTGTGTTACTGGAGCTTATCTTTGTTACAGAACAAAACCAGACACGTTTATGAAAAGGCCTATGGGACAGATGACACTGAAATTCCCATTTTTTTTCTTTGTGGTTGTGCAAAAAGGAGAAACTCTTGCTCTAAGTTTGTGTGTCTAAAAAGCTGTCAAGAAATGTAGGACTTGGGAAAGAAGATGGTTTGGAAAGATGATGCTTGTAAAATCCTCAGTATTTTTATCCCAGGGGACAGCTACAGGATGGACTGGAGCCTTGGAGTAGGGCATGGATCACTGCCCAGNGGAGTAGGGCATGGATCACTGCCTAGACCATTGCAGTATTTGGTTTTTTTCTTGTCATCCTCCTGA
>VZTH01010701.1:159073-169090 GCA_013397815.1 Aleadryas rufinucha | reverse complement strand
CAGGAGAGGAGCAGCGACAGAGGGAGACAGGGGGAATTGCCTGAGGAACAGAGAATAGTTTGAACTCAGCTGTTAACTTTATGTTACCTAGATGCCTGCACCCAGCCGCCATCATCTTATCCTATTGCATGTTTTTTTTGTAAGGGATCCTATTATGTGGGCTGCTCACTTTTCTTCTGGTCTTTTCCAGGCCTTTTCCAGAATCCTATCTATTCTCAAATCTGAGACCAAGTATATCTGGACAGAGAGAAAAAGCAATTCTGACCCCATTGTTTTTGAGGAGCTATTTAGATTTTTTTTTTTTCCCAGCTGCAAGTGACTAACAGATTCCTGCCTCCCTGCTGTAGACCATCAGTTCTGGGAGACAGGCACTACCACTCCATGGGTCCATGCTGTTCCCTGCATCTGGGAAGGCCAGCAGCAGCAGGTACAGGTGCTTGGATACATGAGAAGATTTTCTGTGTTGCTGTGCCGTGAATTTGCACACATCCAAGGCTGTCAGCATGCAGCCTTTAAGGCCAAGGGTGCAGAGGGACAGCTATCAGCTTCTGTCAATGGGCAGCAGCCACAGTTCATCACTGAGGCTGCCATGGGAGGGGTAGGCATTGTCATGGTGTTCACTTTTTATGCCATCATGATATGCCCCATGTCACTGTAGACCTTGTAGTGTCCCAGAGGGAGTACTAACAGTTGAGTCAAACAAATTCTCCGGCTGCTGGGCCCGTGGCTCTACAAATTGTCAACCTGAGGTGATAGCTCACCAAATGAAGAAAAAGGGGTCCTATGCCATTACTAACATAGGGACTAATGGGTGGTTGAATAGGATATTTGACCTACTCTATGGGCATTAATGCAGGCAACGTTGGGTCTGTACTGGATGCCTGCATATTCAGAAATTCTCTTTGTCATCACCTGCCTGTGGACAACAACTTTTTTAGCATGCTGCCACCAACCTGCATTCCAAATGGTGCAGCTTATCCTAATTCTTGTTTCTCTTTCTGGCCATGTCTGGCCATCATGGACATTGCACTAGGCCTTCAGGTCCTGTTGACTTGTCATAATGTGCACGTTCAGTCAGTCACTTATAACAGCATCCAAGGGTTTGTTGACATTTCTGTAGCCTATTCTGAACACCACAAGCCAGTGAGGCCAACAAGGAGCCATTTCATCAACTCTGGATTTGCTGAAGTCAAATCTACCTTTGCTCAGCCCAACCACGTCACCAGCACTGGGTGACTCCTGATAGGTAAAGGTCTCCTTTGGTAATATATATGTCCGTGGCAGAAAGGAAGTAAATGTAATTCACAGTTATAATTGACCAGTCATAGAATCACAGAATAAGCTGAATTGGAAGGGACCCACAACAATCATTGAGTCCAACTGCTGGCCCTGCGCAGGACACCTCAAGAGTCACACCATATGCCCGACAGCATTGTCCAAATGCTTCTTGAACTCTGTCAGGCTTGGTGCTGTAAGCACTTCTCTGGGGAGCCTGTTGCAGTGCATCACCACCCTTTGGGTGAACAACCTTTTCCTAGTGTGACACCTAAATGACCCCTGACATAAAGTCATAGTTTTGCTAAATACTGATCTCTTCGTTACCCTCTCCCAGCATCTCTCTCCTCTCTGCAAGCCCTGAGCTGCCACAAGGAACAGTATAACTGAGACACAGACCCTCTCTAATGTTTCCGAAGACAAAAATATCTGGGAAAAGTGGCATTAGTGATACCCCTCTTCCCTGTGCTTTTACTTCATTAGGTTGTGGATTGTCCCTTGTGTTGTCAGTGCCACTGAGACAGTGTCCTCTGCAGAGGCTGTGCTACAAAAACAAAGCTGTTAGGCAAAAGATAGGGGCCTAAGAAAGCTGAGTCTCTTGTTGAGCAAGAGACACCAGTCAGTTTATGAGAAAAAAAAGTACAATTCCTTCAGGTAGCATGAAAACACATGGCTGTCCTTGGCCTAGGCTAAGAACATGACCAGCAAGGGCACAACAGCTTGCAGGTTCCCTTGTTGTCAGCACGAGAAAGCCTGGTAACCCATCGAGCCCAGGGTGCTGACTCCTGACTGACACAGGAGCTGGAGCACAGATATCCAGCTGCTCTTCTGCCAGGGGAACAAGCCATAACTCCACAGGAGTTTAGTGTACTTGCAGTTAAAGGGCACAACAAACGACAAATGTCCTTGTTGTAAACCCACAGAATACAGTCACAGATTTCCCTCTACTCAGGCAAACCCATCTACAAGGCCCAGAGGAAGCCAAGATTTTCACTGTGAGCTGCTTTGAGCTGTTCTTCCAATAAATATTGCCTTGCTGTAATGCCCAGCCTCTGTCCTTGGACTGGGAAAGTTGCCAGAGTGTGGCCAAAGCTCTAGGTGGACATTTTCTCAGGATGATGAGGGAAGAGGGACAGAAGAGCGTGTGCTTTTCTGAATTCGGTGCTTAATAAGGAGTGAGGAAAAGGCCTACCCTGTGCACAGGAAGGATTCATATTTTACATTTTCCCACTGCCAGGGCATAGAAACACAATCAGCTCTTGAATCCTGGAGGTAACATGTCAGGGAGATGACATACTTACAGACTTGCTGGAGGATGGAGGCTGGTCAGCTGAAGATAGCCCTGGCTCTGAGCTTATAATCACTGTGAATGTGAAAGAGAACTCATGTTTGAATAAGGCCTGATCTTGGGGTCAGGTTTACAGCTGATGTATGGAAAAAAAACCAAACCAAAAAAACACCAGAGCATGAAACATTTTGTGGGTAGTGCATGCCATCAAGATGGGTTGAGGGTTGAGTTTGGGTCAGACCTAACATGAGAGCAAAAATGGGCTGCTGGGCTTCAAAGCTGTTGAGACAAATGCCTCCATTTCAGTTTGATGGTAGATTAAAAGATGCAGCTGAAGTGTACCAGAGCTGTTTTGCTTATTGCCTCTTCCTAGATGTCTAAGTAAAGGAGAAAAGAAGGTGGCAGTTTTCTTTAGAATATAGAGTAATCTGACAGAAATCTTAATGTTTCTTCCACCCAGAGGGCTGAATTATTGAGTCAGCTGGCTCACTTGGAAACAGCTCAAGCAAAAGAAATCTATCTCCATTTGCATAAAGTAATTTGCCAAGGGTAGGTCTCTTTTTTTCAGGAAGGTGTGGTGGTGATGGAGCAGCAGGATAACCTCAGTTGCTGTAGGTAGATATTCTCTCCCATGACTGTGAATATTCAGGCTTAGCACATGCTTTTCCATCTTTTCAGTTAATGAGACTACTAAAAAATGGGCAGAGGAGCCGGTGACCCTGGTGCTGCCGGCTCTCAACTGACCATGGACACAGTGATTTTCAGAGCTACTTTTAAGCTCGTTAACATCTCTCTTCTGTTTGCCCCCAGGCAAAGAGCTGGCGCGGGGGCGGGGGGAGGGGGGGGGGACACCACAGCTGCATGCTAACAGAGCTCATTTTCCACTTTAAAATGTGTCTAAAGAAAACATTTGTCTTAAATTAGATGGTCAATGCAAATGTACAATAAATGCTGTAGTGAGCACGTAACTCAAATGCAGTGAGAACATCTCCAGCTCACAGGCTCTTGGCTTGCTGGTGAAGTCATTCTTACTTCTGTTTCAAGAAATGCTTTCAGGCCCATATTTCTGTGTTGCAAAAGTGATCTGCTTTTCTAACGTCATGCTGCTCCTTTTTCAGAATCCTTGTCAGTACGAATAATATTTTCCTTCTCTACCATTTCTTCCCCTGCACCTTCTTGGTGAGTTATTTGTAATACCATCTGCTTCACCTGAAGGAGAAATGGGATGAACAGAGAGACACTCGGTGCTATTATCAACCCTGAACTTTTCCGAACAAAAGCAGGGGCTGTTAGGATGTTGTGAACTACGGGATTTTCAGAACTGTGCCGACAGGGAGCCCAGCTGGTGACACTAACCAGTGCCTCCTCTTTGCCACATCGACATTAAAGTGAATCCCTTCGCTGCATATACCTCCTCCATAAGTACTTGTGTGTAATAAATGGTGTCAAAAGTTCTGACAGAGCTTGCAGGTGAAGGAGGGCATAGGAGGTGGGTGGAATTTTGTCCTTGCTTTGCGTACATTGTTTCCCTATGTTAAGGATTGAAGAGAATCCACGGAGAAAAGATAGGAACCATGTGTTTGGGAGGAAAAAAGTGGTGATGCTCTGGTGACAGCATTCTTAAGTCATAAAGTGTTTAAACAAAAAATACATTCTTTAGGAGAAAACCAAATAATTGTGTACACTGCTGCTGTTAGATTTGGCCTCAGTGGTGACACATATATTTTTAAGAGTGAAGGATTTATTTTTTACTCGCAGTAACTTAATGTTCCAAGTGAGTTTATAATAGCACTGATTAACTGGTAGCATTTAGTTTGAGTGAAATATCAGCTCTGATGTCTCTCTGTACTCTTCTTTGCTCTAGACACTTTTATCCGTCTTGGAGCTATATAACTTTACTTATTCTTTACATAGGAGGTGGTTCATGTTGTAGCAATGTCCCATTGAACAAGCATTAAGGATTTGAAGCTGCATAAGTGAAGTTGAGGTATTCTGGGTAGCCTGAAGAGATCCGTGGAATAGCAAGTAAAAAGCTGGAAATGTCCCATTGTTTTGTCTAGAAGCCATTGAAATCGAGTAGGGCTTACCTGCCACTTCACTAGCATGTAGGCCTTCTGTGTAAGAAAAATAAATGTGCTTATTTATGATAGCACCAATACTGTAGAACTTTGACCCAGCTGTAGCACACAGAGCAAGGAAGCGGCATGTTGTTAACTATTCTCTTATCTACAACAAAGCAAGTTAAAAGAGGAAAGCCAGGGAAATTAAGTGACTGAAACTTATTGCCCTGTATATTTGTAGTGGCCAGTTTCCCTTTTAATACTGGGAGCTGGGAAGCTAAGTTTCTTGGCATGTGACTAGTTGAGCTTTTGCCTTTATATGGATATTGTGTGAAAGATGAGACCATCTAGGTAGAGCGGATCCCTGAGGGTGTTTGCAGCAGCTCTCAGTAGCATGAGCAGTAAACTAGATAATTGGTGTGTTGGTTCTCATCCAATAATAATTTATTTCCTGGGAGCAACTTCAAAGCTTAATCCTAGAATTAAATCCCCTATTCCTCCTTGGGATTTTAATTTAGTTTTGAATGCTCTGATGGATCGTCTGCTAGAACATTAAAGACAGCTTTCAGACATAAGGGTGATTTTTCTAGCTGCTGTATGCCATGTATGGAGAATAGGTGAATGCAGGTACTTTCCTGAAGAAACTCTTCTTTAGCTTTTCATCACGATAAGCTGGCAAAAGCCACACTTTATCTCTTACTGAAAGCGGTTTTTCAGTTTCCTTTAAACCATGAAGGTAATCTGCCTAATCCATTTTGCAGCTCTTCCAGTGAAGAGAGTCATCACTTGAATTTGGAGAGAACCAATAAGATTTTCATCAACCAGAAAGTTGATTTTAGGAAAAAACTCCCAGATAATCTATTTGTCTTGTTAGGGTTGGAACAGGATGGAGATGACTGCCGGGAGGGTTGTGGTTTCCCATTCATTCAAGTGTGTCAGGAAACTGTATCTTGTTAAGATCAGTGAGATGGGACAAAATCTCCAGCCACTGGAATGATCTTTGCACCCCAGAGGTGGAGGAGAAAGGCATCTTCCTCAGACTGATGCAAGGCAGTGAGTGGTTCAGCCTTTCCTTTCTATTTCTAAATGGCAGGGTAAAAGGGATGGCTTCTATGTCTAAGGTTTGTACCCTGCTTTGATGAAATACAGTACAGCATCTGATGATAATTACTATTTATTACTGGATATATGTGGTGCCTTTTGACAGATAGGTTCTTCAGTCTGGGTGTGCTATAGGTAGAAGAGCCATATATCATCTAAGAAAAGTGACAGTGTCAGTTTGAAATCCTGTCGGCACTTCTGCAGTTCAAAAATAACACATTTCCACTTGAAAGAACAAACTCCACAGTTTCTGAGTTCAATGTGCCTGTATTTCATACATAAATGACCATCCAGGAAAACCAATTTCAGTGAGCCTGACATTCCGTACTCAAAAGAATAAAACAAGTCTATAAAGACAGAGAAAGCTATTTCTCCTTTAATCTGCTTCACATTGTTTTTGATTCTGCATGACAAAAAACCAGTCTGCTAGTTGTTAGGATTTCTGGGGGCAGACTGACCATGGCAGAGACAGTAGGGGATGCTGCAATTATTGCAATGTAAAATGATGAGGCCTCAGCTAAGTGTCCTGGTATGACAGCTGAGAGAGCATGTGTAACACTTCAAAACAACCGCAACAGTGTTCACAATTCCCTTCTGCTGGGCTGCTGGCAGGATGAGTGTCCTCCAAGTAGCAAACAAAGTGATCGGGTCTCCTTGTGCCCAGGTGTCTTTGCAGAAGACTGATGAGCTCTCCCCACCCAGTGGCTTCTGGCTCAATCCTGCTGTAGCATCTCTTGGTCCTGAATCATGTGCAAAAGAAAGGAAAACAGATTTCATGCCAAAATTTAGCTGAGTCCTTCAGCCACATGGGTGTGCCACTGATAGATTTGTATGCTTGTTTCTTCATTTGCTTTCCCTTTAATTAGCTGATAAAATTTCTTCGTGCTCTTCTTTATGCATCATGACGTGGCATCCTTGTTTGTGGACCCGTGTGGCCAATGTTATGGTGATCTTCCAAAACTGTCACAGGCCTGGTATCTGAACTCCAGGACACGGGCATAGGTGTATTTGGCCACTTTATAATCAGACTGGCTGAGTAGAGCAGGGCACAGAGCACTGTATAAAAACAGCTGGAGTCTTGGTTACCATGCTCTGCAGCCCATGTGCAAACACCCAAAGGAATGCTACTATGAAAAACCTTTTAATGGTGTGAATTATCCAGAACAGCTGATCCATTTCATTGATTATAAGAAATTGCTTTTCATAGACATGGCTTTTCTTCTACTAATGCAAGCGTGTCTGTGTTTGAACAGAGGACCTATGAAGTGGCAGTCTTTTCCCTTAGCTGCAGACCCCATTTATCTAGGGCCCTGGAAATAGGCTCTGATTTTTTGAAGTCAGCGGGGCATTTACTAAGGGTTAAAGTTACTGTAGGGCCTCTGGTCCCTGTCAGTGCTGGCAGAGGCTGTTCTGTGGTGGCAGAATGGCTCTGCTGGATTGTATCTGCCCGGCATCATCACTGCCACATCCAGCCCTGGTCGCTTTTGATATAAGAACTTTCATCCACATTCTTTTATCTTAGGCAGGACAAGAATAATGCAGCTCTTAATTTATAGTAAACATGGACCCATTTAAAATAAATCCCTCAATTTATCTTACAAATAACATTTAAGTGTTTTTGAATTGAAGAGATGTTTGAAAAACCATTTCCTATCAGAGATGCTATTTGTTTCATTTTATGCAGTTCATTCATCTTAGTTGATTGGAGAAAAAATAAAAGCCTGCCCCAGCTAGTGAGAGTAAACCCTGCCACAGTACTACGCTGCTGTAGACTTTGCAACATTTTTTATTCGGAGCTAACTTCCACACACATTATCCACAATAACTATTACATGTTAATACACAAATAATTTGGGGGTTAGATGCTGTGCAAAATCTCGAGAAGATAATTCTGAAGCAATTGGCATTTTTATATGCCTGATTTCAAACTTGTAATTGTGCCTGATTTCTTTGGTCAAGGGGAACGCACCAATTTTGTCTGAAAAAAGTGCTGAATTGGACACTCAGGCCCCTAATCACTATAGGGAACTTAGCCCTTATGGTTTATTTAAGAGAGCATTATAAATATACATATGTATTATGTTTATGTAAGATGTACATAGACATCTATCAAGTAGAAAGGCAACTAGTTTCATCCTTAAAAGTGAACAAGACTTTCATGTACCATGTAACTGTGGAGTTGTGTAGTTTCATAAAGAAAAATAGTTGATGAATTCCTTCATCTTAAGATCACAGAGAATTATAACCGTAAATATTGCTGACTTGCTTAAAATGACTGCAGCCCCTTGTCAGAAATTGTTCCTAAGATACTTCTTAATCCTCCATTTTGTGTTTCTAAGTAATATGCTGGATGAAAACCACTCCCTCTCTTTTTGTCAAGCTCTTTGTCCGCTTGTTTCATCCAGAAGAATGCAGGAGGACTTGCACAGTCATAGTTTATCTCTTCTTGCCATACAGAAAGGAAAAAACATCCCTTGGCCAAATGATATCTGCTATTCCTGTATCACTATTATCAGTGAAAGGAATGGCAAAGTCAAATGACTAATCTCTTCAGCTATTAGCAGCTTCTGTATGTAAGTATCATTCTACAGTTCTTTCCTCCAACTGTTCTGAAATAATTTCAGATTACTTTAGGCTTTGGCTAATATGTCTTCCATTTTTACTGAAACTGGAATGAAAAATATCATAGTCACTTTTTTTAAGCATGCCTAAAAATGTTAGGAAAAATCTTTCTAACAGGAGAACAGCCCTTACCAGCACCCTCAGGAAGATCCAGGCTGTCAAAATGAAAATATTGGTGTCTGCTTTTGTCAAAGAGCTCAAGCACAGATTGGTATTGCTTGTGGTCACTCCAGCTACGTGCAAAATGTCACTGTACACACACTACACATGGAAACAGAAATTCATTCAAGCTCCAGATGGCATATTGATATATGTGCATGCAGTGCTACAGCCACATTGCTGTCCATAACCTTCCCTACAGACCAACAAACTCTATTTGGACCGTGTGGATTGATTCTGAGGTACAAACTGAGGCAGGACCTGGGTGTTAAGAGAGAGTCCAGAGCTGCTGCTGTTCTTCTAGGAGGCTTTCCTCCCTCAGAAACCTTGGCCATAAGCATGTTTTGCCCTGCAAATACATACCTGCAACAAAGGCCCAGCACTGAGTGCTTGTCTGCTTGCTGGAACACAGTTCTTTAGCATGTGGGATCCAGCCCTCCTTGCCTGTCTTTTGAGCAGTACGTTCCTCACTGCTCCTGGACACAGAGCATGCTAGAAAGGTCCAAGCAACTGTGTTTTCCTTAGAGAGTGCTTTTAGTGAGAGGGATGCAAAGGCTGGACAATGCAGTCTGCATCAGCACTGAAGCAGAGCATGTGATGTTCAGCCTGGGGTCTGATTTCCTGCAGGACAAGTGTAGCTGGCAGGGAAGCATGGGGCGGGCTTTCCTCACTGCTCTTGTTTCTAGGGGTCACCAAGGACCATCTGAGCTCTTCCAAATCTCCTGCCAAGACTCAGACATTGGCAGGGTGGGCGTTTGCAGTCCTAGAGTAACTACATGTCCTGAAGGCTGCATTTGACACTTCCACCTGGAAGGGGTCTGCTTTGTTACCCACTCTGGCTTTTCATGGTAGGGGGCAAGACTTACCCTAGGGCTGTTCTCGGGTGCTGAGGAGGGTAGGTGGGCACGCTCTGCTCAGGCCACCCATGGCACAGGAGGGGACAGGGACAGATCTGTGACCACAGAGTGGATAGCCCTGCCAGGGTGAAGCTGAGAGCACCATGGGCAGCAAGGGTGCAGGCATCCATGGGCAGGGCAGGATGAGGATGAAGACACGTGTTCCTTTCTGTTCAGGCTGATTTCATGTTGCTTAGCTTCCAAGGGGCTCTGAGAATAGCAATTAAAGCACTGGGCTTAATTGTGGAGTATCCAATTTGGATATTAGCGTTATCTCTGCTCTCACTGCTTTCTTTTCGTTCAGATCCAATTCTGCTGCCTGCCTGCTGGCTGGGTGCCTGTTCCTTTCTTCTCATTATTACTATTTTATGGTTATAGTTAATATATGTTTTTTTAAGCATTCCTTCACTCGGTTGCTTCCAAACACGCGGGTCGCGGTCCGAGAGGGCGCCGGACCCAGGGAGCCGCGGGTGGTCCCCGCGGGGCTGCGGCGGCGGCTCCGCACGGCCCCGGCAGCAGTGCCGGCCCCGGCCCCGGCTCGGCCGGAGGCACAGGTGCCGTCCGGGCACCGGCTCCCCCTTCGCCCCCGCCGGAGGCCGAGACCTGCTCCCTCCGG
>VZTH01010701.1:26916-157644 GCA_013397815.1 Aleadryas rufinucha | reverse complement strand
TTTTGGGGGGGGGTGGGCAGGTGGGGTCGGGGGAGGTACGGGAGGAGGAACACGGCTTTGGAAGGGGGTGAAAACGAAAATAATTTTCATCCATCCATCCGCAAATTGCCTCCTCATTTTCACTGGTCCAGCGGCTCCTTGCCATGCTTTGCTGTGAAAGCAGAGCTCGTTAGGAACAGCAGGACGCAGAAACCCGCTTGTTGCCGAGGAGGGTGGTGCATTACTGAAAATCCACGCCGGCCTCTCGATCGTGAGCGGCCTAACGCGGGGGCCGGGGCCGGGGCCCGGGGGGTGGCCGGGGCCGCCCCTGGCACCGCGGCAGGAGCCCGCCCAGCGCCGGGGCGAGTGCGCCTGCTTGCGTGGAGGTGGAGGGCTATTTTAAGTCTAAGCACGTCAAGCGACTTAGCCTGAACCTACGAGGCGCTGTATTCAGGCAACTTCACGTGTTTTAATTTATCCCCGTCCCCCTGGTGCTATCAGCGGGCATCGTGGCCCCTCTCCGCCTCGCCCCATCCTTCCCCCCGCCATCCACCGCGCTTTGCACCCCGTGTCCGCAGGCAGGCAGCCCCTTCCCCAGCCCACTCGGGAGGGATGCAAAATGGCTATCGTGCCGCTCGGCTGTAGATACGCGAGAGATACCGGTGCATCCCGACCGTAACGTGACATGTGAGTCTTGCCGTAGAAAGATGGTGGCAAGACAAAGGGAGCGGAGCCACCGGGGGTGCGGGAGCGCCGGGCACAAGGTGTTGAACGTCTCGGGGTTATTTTAAGCCTCAGCCCGTGCCCACCGCGCCGCTTCGCCCATCACGCGTGGGTCTGCGCGCCCCCACGCCGGGAGAGGCGGGGGCAGGGGGAGCTGCTGCACAGCCCCCCCTGGGGGCGGACCCCCACCACCCTTACCGCATCGCCAGCCCCCCGCCCAGGCTCCCCCCGAGCCGCCTCTCCCTTCCAGACCGGAAGCCTGGCAGTGGGCGGGGGGCGGCAAGGGGAACGAGAGGCGCACCCCACAGCAGAGGGAGGAGAAAGGGGGGGTCACCCTCCAGCCCTGCTGCGGGGTGAGGCAGCCTTGAGGCACTCTCAGCCCTTGAGGCATCCGGAGCATGCTGAGGCGGGGGCGCGCCTTTCCCACCGCCTCCTTTGCCTGCATCCTTCCAGTAGCTCCTTGCCACATTCCTGAGGGGGGTTTGTCGGCCTATTGTTAAAAACCGGGAGCGGTTCCACGTGAAAGGGTTGAGAGCCACCTTTCCTGACATATTCTGGCTGTGCTTCTATAAATATCTAAGACTTCCCAGGGTTTATCCGCGCCTGGATCCTCCCTGCCTGAGCTCTCCCTCCCTCGCCGCAAGTGGGAGTAGAAAGTTTACCTGTGCGGGGAGAAGGGCGTGTGGGAGCCTTTCCCCCGTTTTCCGAAGGAATTTCTCAGGCCTCGCAGCTCCCGGATCTACCGAGGACCCCAGCACCGAACGATTGAGGGATCGTAGCCCCCTTCATCGGCCATCATTTACGCCTGAGAGCCCCTAAAAGCGCAAGCCCTGGGGGGATGCACGGAAAGGGGAGGGTGGGCTCAATCCTTGCCCCTCTACCCGCTGCTCTGGGTTTTGCGGGCACGTCGGACGGGGAGAAGGTTTTTTGCAGGCACAGAGGGGAAGGTTTCCGCGGCTGCCTGGCCAGGGTGGCAGCCCTTGGCAGCGGGGCCAGGCTGCCTGCTCCCCTGGAGAGAGGCGCCCAGCCCTGCCTGCCCGCTGCTTGCCACAGCCGCCAGCCCTGCCAGCAGGGCACCCGGCCCGAGCGAGTGCCGCATCCCTGCCACAGCCCTTCCTAGCCATGACCAGGGCCAGGTTTGTGCAGAGGTGGAGCAGGGCAGATGGGATTTGGGGAGGGGTCTTAAAGCTTTGATGCTCAGCTGTGGGGGCTGGGAGCACCTGCCCACATCCTCACTCCTCTTTACTGCCCAGTCTCTCTTGCTGCTACCTTTATCTGTGACTTTTCCTCATCTTCTCCGCAAGCTCCAGTATGGGCAAAAGGAGGTGCCCGCTAACATTGCTTTCCCCACCATCAAGCACAGGTACCTCAGGCTTTGCAAGCAGTGTATGGAGGCAGCTGATCCCTCCTGAGCTGCCCCTTGGGCAGGCGGGGAGGGCTGGGTATGCAACACCGCCGGCTCTTGGGGTGCTTGGGAAGCAGAGCAGGGACACAGCATCCTGCTGTGTCGGCTGACCTGGTGTGCCCCAGCTGCAGCTCTGTAGAGAGCAGCAGTTTGTGCGTGGGTGCAGGGTGCTCTGCAAGAGGGAAGGTGTGGGTATGGGCAATTTTCAAGTGCTCACCCACGCCTCCCCAAAGCAGCAGCTCTTGTTGCCTCCATGTATCCTGCTTTTCTTTGGTACCTCACCACACCATCTTGTCTCCCAGTCCTGGGTGGAGGTCTCAGAGGGTTGGGACATGATAGAACAGGTTGAGGGCAGAGTCAGGAAACAGCTGGGGGGTGGTGAGATCTGCTTCGGCTTCGTCTTGGCTCAGCCATTGCTACTCAGGGGCAGATCTCAGCAGGGAAAAGGCAAGAAGCATGGTCAAAGCCACAACTCTTCTTCCGAGGGACCCTGGGCTCTGATCTGTTGGCACACACCTGCTGCACCAGCCAGTTCAGCCTGTGTCAGTCCCAGTGCCCCTTGCGATCCCTGTGCCAGTGAGACCATTGCTGAACAAAGGAAGGTGTCAGCAGTGGCACCCAGCCATCCTGTTCTGGGTAAGGGTCTCAGGATACCAGCATTGTTGGCTGAGTTCTACATTGCACCTGTGCATGTCAGAACATCATGCAAGAGATCATGTAGGGGTGGAAAATACAGAACAGGGGCAAAAATCCCAACCTGCCATCCCCCAGTGCTTTGACTGATGCTTTGACTTGTTTTATCCTCGTTTTGGATTACCAACTGTCCCTTTATAAGAAGTCTGTCAACCTATGAACCAGCACCTGATCCCCAAACCCTAACCTACAGGGGGAAAAGGTGATGGAATTAATTTATATTTAATCTTCTGTTGGAGCTCAGCTGGGGCTGTTTCTTGTGCTTGGTTTGGAAGAGGGCAGGTGGACCTCACTTCCAGTGCCAGAGCTATGGAGCTGCGCTTGGATTCCCACACTGGACTCACATTGCCTGGGTTGGCACCAGGAATTGGTGTCTCTGCAGTACCATGTGGGAGGTCTGGATTTGATTCCCAGTGCTGTTTTCTCATTCCCCCAAGCTGGCAGAGGGTGGGAACGCTGTACAGATAGCACTGCTTGTATCTGCAATGGGCTCCATTCCACATTGCCATCCTTAGGATGCACAAAAGCTGCCTGTGAGATAGTCCAGACTGAGGACGGGTCCCTAGAGGTTTAATCTTCTTGGCCTTTAGGGAGACCACAGCTCTACTCTGCCTGCACTCTACTTAGCAGCATGGTTTGCTGGGCAGTGGCGAAAGACAGCTACCTTGCAGCCGGAGAACTGCAAGGGGTTTTTTTTTTATTTTTAAAAAAACTAAAATAAGAGGGTTTTTTTAATTTTTAAAATTTTCTTTGTGTAAGTTGCAATTNTTGCCGAGGAGGGTGGTGCATTACTGAAAATCCACGCCGGCCTCTCGATCGTGAGCGGCCTAACGCGGGGGCCGGGGCCGGGGCCCGGGGGGTGGCCGGGGCCGCCCCTGGCACCGCGGCAGGAGCCCGCCCAGCGCCGGGGCGAGTGCGCCTGCTTGCGTGGAGGTGGAGGGCTATTTTAAGTCTAAGCACGTCAAGCGACTTAGCCTGAACCTACGAGGCGCTGTATTCAGGCAACTTCACGTGTTTTAATTTATCCCCGTCCCCCTGGTGCTATCAGCGGGCATCGTGGCCCCTCTCCGCCTCGCCCCATCCTTCCCCCCGCCATCCACCGCGCTTTGCACCCCGTGTCCGCAGGCAGGCAGCCCCTTCCCCAGCCCACTCGGGAGGGATGCAAAATGGCTATCGTGCCGCTCGGCTGTAGATACGCGAGAGATACCGGTGCATCCCGACCGTAACGTGACATGTGAGTCTTGCCGTAGAAAGATGGTGGCAAGACAAAGGGAGCGGAGCCACCGGGGGTGCGGGAGCGCCGGGCACAAGGTGTTGAACGTCTCGGGGTTATTTTAAGCCTCAGCCCGTGCCCACCGCGCCGCTTCGCCCATCACGCGTGGGTCTGCGCGCCCCCACGCCGGGAGAGGCGGGGGCAGGGGGAGCTGCTGCACAGCCCCCCCTGGGGGCGGACCCCCACCACCCTTACCGCATCGCCAGCCCCCCGCCCAGGCTCCCCCCGAGCCGCCTCTCCCTTCCAGACCGGAAGCCTGGCAGTGGGCGGGGGGCGGCAAGGGGAACGAGAGGCGCACCCCACAGCAGAGGGAGGAGAAAGGGGGGGTCACCCTCCAGCCCTGCTGCGGGGTGAGGCAGCCTTGAGGCACTCTCAGCCCTTGAGGCATCCGGAGCATGCTGAGGCGGGGGCGCGCCTTTCCCACCGCCTCCTTTGCCTGCATCCTTCCAGTAGCTCCTTGCCACATTCCTGAGGGGGGTTTGTCGGCCTATTGTTAAAAACCGGGAGCGGTTCCACGTGAAAGGGTTGAGAGCCACCTTTCCTGACATATTCTGGCTGTGCTTCTATAAATATCTAAGACTTCCCAGGGTTTATCCGCGCCTGGATCCTCCCTGCCTGAGCTCTCCCTCCCTCGCCGCAAGTGGGAGTAGAAAGTTTACCTGTGCGGGGAGAAGGGCGTGTGGGAGCCTTTCCCCCGTTTTCCGAAGGAATTTCTCAGGCCTCGCAGCTCCCGGATCTACCGAGGACCCCAGCACCGAACGATTGAGGGATCGTAGCCCCCTTCATCGGCCATCATTTACGCCTGAGAGCCCCTAAAAGCGCAAGCCCTGGGGGGATGCACGGAAAGGGGAGGGTGGGCTCAATCCTTGCCCCTCTACCCGCTGCTCTGGGTTTTGCGGGCACGTCGGACGGGGAGAAGGTTTTTTGCAGGCACAGAGGGGAAGGTTTCCGCGGCTGCCTGGCCAGGGTGGCAGCCCTTGGCAGCGGGGCCAGGCTGCCTGCTCCCCTGGAGAGAGGCGCCCAGCCCTGCCTGCCCGCTGCTTGCCACAGCCGCCAGCCCTGCCAGCAGGGCACCCGGCCCGAGCGAGTGCCGCATCCCTGCCACAGCCCTTCCTAGCCATGACCAGGGCCAGGTTTGTGCAGAGGTGGAGCAGGGCAGATGGGATTTGGGGAGGGGTCTTAAAGCTTTGATGCTCAGCTGTGGGGGCTGGGAGCACCTGCCCACATCCTCACTCCTCTTTACTGCCCAGTCTCTCTTGCTGCTACCTTTATCTGTGACTTTTCCTCATCTTCTCCGCAAGCTCCAGTATGGGCAAAAGGAGGTGCCCGCTAACATTGCTTTCCCCACCATCAAGCACAGGTACCTCAGGCTTTGCAAGCAGTGTATGGAGGCAGCTGATCCCTCCTGAGCTGCCCCTTGGGCAGGCGGGGAGGGCTGGGTATGCAACACCGCCGGCTCTTGGGGTGCTTGGGAAGCAGAGCAGGGACACAGCATCCTGCTGTGTCGGCTGACCTGGTGTGCCCCAGCTGCAGCTCTGTAGAGAGCAGCAGTTTGTGCGTGGGTGCAGGGTGCTCTGCAAGAGGGAAGGTGTGGGTATGGGCAATTTTCAAGTGCTCACCCACGCCTCCCCAAAGCAGCAGCTCTTGTTGCCTCCATGTATCCTGCTTTTCTTTGGTACCTCACCACACCATCTTGTCTCCCAGTCCTGGGTGGAGGTCTCAGAGGGTTGGGACATGATAGAACAGGTTGAGGGCAGAGTCAGGAAACAGCTGGGGGGTGGTGAGATCTGCTTCGGCTTCGTCTTGGCTCAGCCATTGCTACTCAGGGGCAGATCTCAGCAGGGAAAAGGCAAGAAGCATGGTCAAAGCCACAACTCTTCTTCCGAGGGACCCTGGGCTCTGATCTGTTGGCACACACCTGCTGCACCAGCCAGTTCAGCCTGTGTCAGTCCCAGTGCCCCTTGCGATCCCTGTGCCAGTGAGACCATTGCTGAACAAAGGAAGGTGTCAGCAGTGGCACCCAGCCATCCTGTTCTGGGTAAGGGTCTCAGGATACCAGCATTGTTGGCTGAGTTCTACATTGCACCTGTGCATGTCAGAACATCATGCAAGAGATCATGTAGGGGTGGAAAATACAGAACAGGGGCAAAAATCCCAACCTGCCATCCCCCAGTGCTTTGACTGATGCTTTGACTTGTTTTATCCTCGTTTTGGATTACCAACTGTCCCTTTATAAGAAGTCTGTCAACCTATGAACCAGCACCTGATCCCCAAACCCTAACCTACAGGGGGAAAAGGTGATGGAATTAATTTATATTTAATCTTCTGTTGGAGCTCAGCTGGGGCTGTTTCTTGTGCTTGGTTTGGAAGAGGGCAGGTGGACCTCACTTCCAGTGCCAGAGCTATGGAGCTGCGCTTGGATTCCCACACTGGACTCACATTGCCTGGGTTGGCACCAGGAATTGGTGTCTCTGCAGTACCATGTGGGAGGTCTGGATTTGATTCCCAGTGCTGTTTTCTCATTCCCCCAAGCTGGCAGAGGGTGGGAACGCTGTACAGATAGCACTGCTTGTATCTGCAATGGGCTCCATTCCACATTGCCATCCTTAGGATGCACAAAAGCTGCCTGTGAGATAGTCCAGACTGAGGACGGGTCCCTAGAGGTTTAATCTTCTTGGCCTTTAGGGAGACCACAGCTCTACTCTGCCTGCACTCTACTTAGCAGCATGGTTTGCTGGGCAGTGGCGAAAGACAGCTGCCTTGCAGCCGGAGAACTGCAAGGGGTTTTTTTTTTATTTTTAAAAAAACTAAAATAAGAGGGTTTTTTTAATTTTTAAAATTTTCTTTGTGTAAGTTGCAATTTATCACAAAGAAATGGATTAGTTAATAGGAAAGATGGACTAGATGATCTTTCTGAGCAAGATAGCTCAGTGTATTGTGATTGCCTAATCCACCATAGAATGCTCGTAGTATCCGCTCTGCCTGACATCAGGGCTCTAGGCCTGCCTGACTCTTCTGCAATTCTGTAATTAGCTTTCTTTGATATTCATTTATACTTGAGAGAAAAGCACAAAGTGGTTGGGAGAAGCATGGCTGATCAGTTATCTGCTATTACCCCGATCTGTCCTCTGTCCACCCGTCCACAAGAACTCTTTACACCAAAATGAGTTAACTATTAATTGTCGCTTTGCTGCAGTCAGACAGACTCGCTGCTGCCTGGGGTACCTCCCTGCGTAAGATGAAATGGCAGTTTGAATATCACAGCACTGAAATATGTGGAAGGGAAATCAGAGGAAAATAAGATATTTGAAGCTAAGCATGGCCCACCTGCTACAACAGCTTTGTCCCTTCTTACGAGTTTTGTGTTTCTGCTTCTGCGAAGTGCCTTGTAACGGGAACTAAAAAACCCATTTCTCCAACCACAAAGGGGGCTCCACCATCCCTCTGACCTACTTTTATTGCTTGTCTGTTTATCTAAAGACAGGAAAGAACGTTCCTGGCAGGTGTGGACTGGTGCTTGCTCTGGCAAAATTAGTGCCATGGTGCTAAGTGCCTGGGAACTAGGAGATTGACCCGGCCGGGTTAAATGTTAAAGCCACCTTTCATGTTGGGGAAAAAAGAAATCCAAACAAACCCACCCTTTATTGTTCAGGAGCTCATTGTTTCCTTAAGCTGCAAACCACAAGCTCCCAGCTAGAATTGTGCTTCGGGGTGTGAACTGGTGTGAGTAAAAGTTGACCAAGTGCAGGGTGGTGATCTGTGCAAACCAAGCAGCGTATCTCCACGTGCCTGAGGTCACTGCAGAGAAAAACATCCCCTCTCTGTGCACTCAGAAACAAATGTGTGGCACAAGGCAGTGTGCAAACTGTGCAAATTCAAATTCAATTCAAACCATGGCTAATTTGGACCTCTCGAGGCAAGGCTGCCTTTTATTCAGTGTTTTCCTGGAAACAGAAGAGAACACTGACTCTAGGCAGGAGAAGGGACAGACTCCTGTTTTTAAAATTTTGCATATACATTGAATATGCTTCATGTGAGAAGAATAAAAATACTTCGGGTATGTGTTCTGAGACTCACTGCCAGCTCATTCTTCCTAATACAGCTGGTATTTGTAGACTGCAAAGTATGCTGAATGGCTCTCTTCCCTTTCTAACATAAGCAATCGAAGACCATGTTTTGTATCAATATATATAATCCATATATTTCAATATAGATGAACCAGTTAAACATTTGGGGAAAAAGAGAAATTTTGAATGAGAGTGTGGTTATTGGCTCAAAGTGAAAGGGATACTAGGCTGAGATCTCTGTGGCATTCACTCTCTATACCTAAACCCCATCCCCAGGGAAGGTTCAGAACTGAAAAGAGTCACTGAAAGTGGCTCAGGTAAAAGGTTAGGTTGCCAGCTCTGAACACTGAAAATGTTTCTGTATTCCCAAAGCACATACAGTATCACTAACACTGGTGTGCATGGCTGTGCTGAAACATTTATAGGAAAGAAACACTCTAAGGGGAAAAATGTGAATGTGATCTTCATGTTTGGTGGCTTATCTCTGCTGATTGCTCCTCTGCTAAAACAGGTGCAGGGTCACCAGGTTATCTGGCCTGAATAATCCATTGGATATTATTCTACCAATCCTGCACACCCCTGGCATGATGGGCATGTAGGAGCTCACCTCCAATTAACTGTCCATGTAACAAACTCTTAAGTCACTTCTCAAGGTAGCAGTCAGCCCACACTACTTTGTCTGCATGTAGCTATTTAGTTATGGGAACAGTTCTTGCTTACTCTACTTTCAGTCTGGATTTTCAACCAGGCATCAAGAAATGAAGCAGTGTAGCTATCACCATCCTCCTCCAAACCCACTGTCCAGCCCACGTAGCTCTGTGTACAATCCTCATTCAAAACAGTGAAATGATCTGTCTAGAACCTATTTCCAGATGTGGTTTAGCTCTGCTTAGGTAACTATGTTCTGTTTGAGGGCAGCACTTCTAAGAGAGGGAAGGACTGGGGGGAGTGTGTGGGAGTGAACTAAGACAATGATCGCAGAGCAGAGAAAACAAGACCTGTAAAGAAAGGGTGAGAGAGCCAGGGAAGCTCTATCTGGAGAAAAGACAACTGTGGGTGGATCCCTAGCTGTCTGCAAATACATAAAAGACTGTTACAGAAAGAGGACGGGGCCAATTATTCTCATTAGTCACAGAGGACAGATCAGGAAATAAATGACTTTAAGATGAAGCAGAGAGAATTCACATTAAACATCAAATTAAATGTTTACTGCACTAATATTTTAGTGACAGTTGAAGAGCTGATAAATTTGGCAGATTAGCTGCTACTGACAATATTGAAAGCTAGATGTAGGTGCTGAACTATGAGGATTTTGCATCTAATGAAGTCTGTCTCCAGTGAACCTCAGATCATGATATTTGCATGCCTAACCGAACAACTTTGGAAGAAAGATAATGAGGTTGATTTGTTCTGTGTGCAGGAGGGAGGGACTGTCCCATTGGAGGAACCTGGTTGGGTTTCGCTCTGTGCAACAAATCTCATATGGTACCTGTAGGAGTCAAAATGATGGAGTCGACTGGTGGCACAGCTTTCACGCATCAGGAGCGCCCCAAAGATGCCTGTTTTACAAAACCTCTGGTACGCTGTGACAGCTCATACTGTCCAGGAGACTGGCAAGAGCTGCAGTGTAGAAATCAAGCAGAAGAGCCTTAGAAACATGTCCTGTGTGAATGATGCTTTAGCATTTGCAAGCACAGTTCCTGAATGCTGGGATAAATTTGGCTGCTTAGATTGAGACCATGTGTCTTTCATGCAGATGCTTCACCTATCTGTAGCCATTGCTTTCAAGGCTTTACACTATCACAGCATCTGAATAGCTCGTGTGCCAAAACCCGATACTGCAAGGGGAGGGGAGGCTTACCGTCACATACTGAACAATGTGAAAATTCTCACCTTGTTGTTTCATGATGTCGTTCTTTTGTCTTGCAAGATGAGATACAGTTTAAAAACACCTTCTGTTTACTCCTCTTTGCTGCTTCCAGAAGATAAAATGGGATATGGGCAGCCATGAGCATTGTGGTTTCTGAGGATCATCGCTTCACTAGCCAGCCTTCACAGTCACATCTCTTTGTGCTCTGAGTTGGAGGAGCTTCCTGTGCCTCGCTGGGGTTTGGATAAGCGGCTCTGGCAGTGGGGTCTGTGAGGGGTCTTCTTTCCTTGGGTCAGTAGAAATTCCCCTGCTGGTAGCTGAGATAGCTGAAAGGGCTGTTTTGAAATTGTGGGTTTGGCCAGCATTGGGAACGTGCTCTACGGCCTAAGGCCTGTGCCAGTGTATATCCTTCTGTGCAACAGCAGAAGTGGTGGCTGTGGTGCAGCCCTGCTGGTGGATTACACTATTTTAAAAAAGAGTAACCTCTGGTATTTTTTGGTAGGAATCAGGAGTTTTCTATACAGGTGTCCAGGACACACTCAGACTCAAATGCAGGAAATGACACAACACGCTCCCTATATTATTATACTTGGATTTAACATTTTTATTTCACTTCTTCACCTAATCTCTTAGTTAGGGTTGCCATGCACTGTTGGGAGCTAATATATACAACTCTCTCACATGGATGTAGTTTCTTGCATGTATGACCTGTGAAGAATTTGGAGGATTTTTCAAGGGGAAACAAATGTAAAATTCATTAAATCCATTACTTCAAAACAGACTAGGAGGTGAGATGGCTACTTGGAGCCAGCTGAGGCAGATAAAATCTGATGTCACAAACCTGATGATAATTCACTAGTTGCAAATGCCATGTCCTATATCACAGCTGATTGCCCAATGAACAGAAAACTGTTTTCAGGTGATAGGCATAATAGCCTCATGACAGTTGAAGATTGCAGTGGTCCCGTGTTGTTACCTTTGGCTGTGGGCCATGAGCAGGACACAGTGGGGCACAGTAGGTTGGAGATTAAAGTCTGCCATAACAAGGGACTGTGGTTTCCCTGTGTCATGCGAGACTTCTGTGTTACTCCAGTGTTCACATCTGGAAATGAGGTACTAGAGATACATAGCGTCTGTTTGGAATGTGAAAGGTGAAGGTTCTGAATCAATACCACCTGGAAATGAATTGTAGAAGAGCTGCTAGGATCCTAAAGCCAAGGGAAATCCCAACTCTTCACAGCCTCTGAGGGCAGGTGGTTTTGAAGCCTGTGCAGTGAGAAGAATGGTTCCACTGCTACATGGAAAGGTGTCAGGATGCTGCCAGCTGCTCCAGCAGGAGGATGGAGAAAGGGTTGCTGCTGTAAATCTCTTTGTGCCAGGTAAAGCAGGATGTTGTTTAATTGTACACAGCTGGATTACTGGGGAATTTCTGTCACAAGGCTTTGCTTAGAAATGCATTTGAAGTGCATTGTGGCAGAGGAAATGCACTAGAATGCGCTAACTCGCGGCTACTTGCACGTAGGCATACGCTTGTATGGAAAGCACGTGGGAAGGATCTGCATATCCCTGCACCCCTCTCTCTCTTCCTCTCTAATTCTCTATTATTGCTGGCTGCTGTAGTCAGTGGCCTAAGTATCTCAGGGGAGATTCCCTCCTGTCAGACGTGTGTTTCGGCAGAGGCAAGCTGAAACATCAGAGGCTGACAATCCCCAAGGGAGAGTCTAATGAAAGCGACAGAATGACATAATCTGTTCTCATAGTCTCTCCCTTTCAGCTCTCCATGTTTTCAGTGCAACTTGAAATTACCCTCTAATTTATTACAGAAAAGGTGACTATCATATATAATTGAAATTATATAGATAGTGTCCTGAAATGTTGAAAGTCAAAGTATAAAATCAGCGTGGATGTGGTCTGCGGTACTGTCTTTCTGGGAGGAAGCTTTTAAGAATCAATCTGAAAGTAACAGTGGTAAGCGCCATGGAAGTATAAACAGAATCTCAGAAAAGACATTGCAATAATTTCATTAAGTGATGGGGCACCGGTACCCTGAACAGGAGAAGAGAAAAACTAAGTAGCTTAGAAAAATAGGGTGGCTGTGGGATGGCTTCCTTGAAAGATGGCTGCTCTTGCAGAAAGCTCTTTGAATCCCTGGTTTGAAAGTTTGTGAACTTTCAAACCCAGGGATTCAGAGAGAGTCACAAGGGTCATGTGTTAACCATTTTTAATTTGCATGATTTCTATGTAGAGTAAATGAACTTCAGGACTCACAGAACTTTGTAGGAGCTGAGTGCCTGTACCTTGGTGGTCTCTGAAGCAGGAGCTGGATTTTCACAGTGGGTCTCTCACATGAGCAACCTTTTCTGTGCAATGGCCTTTTTTCTTACTGGAGGGAGCAATAACTTTCAGAAACCAGGAGATGCATAGTAGGAGATGAGTGTTGGTTAATGACATGCCTTGCCTTAATAGTCTTGTGGTTTTTTTTGTTGGGGCAGGTTGATTCCCGACTTCAGGTTTTGATGTTAGAGGTGATGATTTAAGGTTTTTGACAGAAGATGTTTGGAAATGGGTTAACTGCCCCACAAAAAAAAAAAAAAAAGAAAAGTTAATTTCAGAGGTTTTGCTAGTTCTGCACTGAGATTAATTAGAGTGTTTGATGTATTTTCATGAAAAAGCAGAGAAAAGAATAGCTAGCAGCCTGGTGGGCAGAAAACTAACTGGTTTTGTGTGACGCATTGTTATTCTGCATGCTTCGAAGTGGGGACTTGTCCCTGAGGTTGTCCTAGCCAAGATGAGGGCTCAGACTACTGGGTCCTCTGCAGTAATGCTTTCTCAGTTGGAACTTTTCCAGTTGGAACTGTTCTACTTTATATAAATGCCTATTCATTGTACTGGAGAGGGACTGCTCTAACGACTGGGCTGTGGAAGTAGTTTGTTTCTTTGGCCCGATACAAAGTAATTACTTATAAAAAGAGAAATTATTTCAGCATGAAAGAAACGGAGGCACAGGCTCTGTAGCCCAGAGGCAGTGGAGTCCTCTGAGACATGGGAGACATGGGAGCTAATTCTTCCTCCAAATTAGTCAATGCAGGTTTGTTCTTGTTCCGCTTTGGATGCATTTGTTTTTTCCCAGTGACATGATAACAAAATGTTTCATTTAGCATTGAGCTCCAGTGCTGATTCCAGGTGGGGAATAAAGTGACAGGAGGAGGTGAATTCCCAGGGAACAAAGACCTGATCCTCAAGCAAGTGCTCTTAAACAAAGGATGAGGGATGAGAACTATGGACACTCTGACAGGAAACCAGAGTTACTGCTCCAATGAAAATTTTTATCGTTTCCTATAATGTGCACGTAGCTCTTTAAAATTGTCTCCAGATCTTTAAAATCACTTGGGATTATCATTCCTGCAGTTCATATCCCTCGGTGTATCCCCTCTCATCCTTCATTATACATTTGCTTTTAAAAGCTTGGTGAGACGTTTGATTTCTGTATGGAAAGGGGAGTTTTTCCAGAAGTGAACACTAGCCATTGGAGACTTGTTTCCAGAAGAACTCCAGGAAGTCAGTGGAGAAAGACCAGGTTCTTCGAAGGGCAGTGTAGAGCAGGAACCCCATGGATGTGCTCCAGCTTGCCCTCTAGAAAAGCTAATTCCTATTGACTACAAAGGTAGCCTACACAGATGAGCTTTCTAAAAGCTTTTAATTATCTCTTTTGTTCTGCGTGTATGCATTTTAAGGATGTACAGGGTTGGAGGCTAGAAAAGACAAGGGATGTATTAAATTATTGCTCTTTCACCACTCAGTTTGGAAAACAGTCACGTTCCATGAGGAATCTAAAATCTCCTAATGTCTGGTCCTCTGTCTTGTGTTTTTCCACTGTAAGAAAACTGGGTACCTGATAGTCCGTGTCTTTTTGAACGCGAAGGCCTGGAGATTCCTCAGTCCGTGTCTGATGTAAACGGTTCTCAAACGTGATTTGAATTTTCAAGAAACACCGGTGTCCCATTAGGTGAGCTGAGCCACGATCTATGGATTTCTCAGACCTTGATTTCAAACCAGACAGTGGCAAGCTGGTGCATGAGGTCTGTTGACATGACCAGGTAAAGGGCTGCTCTGTGGCACCCCTCAGAGACCTGTTTCTCTGGATGCTACAGGCTAAGGAGAGATGGCCAGGGCTTGCTGCTTCTATCACCACTGCGTCCCAGGAGGGAGCTATTTTAAGAATGACATTTTATTATATATCTTTGTACATTTTTTCCTGCATGCATTTAGAAGCATTGCCCATCTCCATCAAGGCATATCTTTCCTAAGAAAATATTGCTTGCATGATGAAGCATAAAAATCAAACAAAACAGAAAATCAGAAGGTTTGCCCTGACAGTCTGTGTCCTTTTAAGTTGCACGGGGTAATACAGAAATCCATGTGTCTTCTCTGACGTGACAGTCTTCTGTGATACTGCAGTTTGGCAACTGTGGCAGGACAAAGTGCCATGTGTACCTGTACAAGGGTGCAGCTGCAGCCCAGACACTGGCTCCACTGTCCCTTTGAAATGGGGAATCTTGGTATTGGTTGTGGATTCAGCATCAGATTGGATTGAATTTGGATGTCCGCTCTGGGATATGAGATGCAAGGGCTTCCAATATTTATTTGAATCAGCTTCATTTTGAGGTATTTTTGTTTATAAACTTGTTCACTTTTGTCACTGGAGGAACACCATAAAAAGCTACTGAGGTACTGCCTAGGCTGCTCTTTTGGTGCCTGCAATGAATGCTGCATTAATGCTTCATGTTAATACAAAGGGTGCTTTTTTTTGTCTTTGTGTTTGATGATTTCCTTGTTTCTTGAACATTAAATGACATGATTATAAGGGTAGCAACAGATTCTTAACTTCTTCTCCATGTAAGTTTTCAGGTGTTTTCTTGATCATGTAATGTATTGCTTTTCCTGCAGTATGAAACAGGAGGAAAAACAGGTATAGAAGCTGGTTGACATTCAGTTTCGGGATCAGATTAAGCTGTGTTGAGTTTCCTCCCCCAAATCCTGATGGACTGTGCCTGGGGGAGAAAAATCAGTGCTCTCTGGCAGAACTGTTTAAAATTACTGTATTTGCCATAGTTGAAATTTCCACTTGAACAGAATTTGAGACTTTTAAAGCAAATTAATTGTGTTTTCTCATAATCTGAACTACTTTGAAAGAGTAATATAAAATGGTTTAAAAGTTACAAAACTTGATGGAGAAATCATAGAACTTGATTTTACTGTTGGAGATCCAGAGGGAGAGGAAGAAAAAGCATTTAAGACTTAAATTCCCTGTAAAATTTCTGATTTCCTTATAGGATGTCTAAATATTTAGTGGCAAAAAGACAATATTTGATCCAATGCTTCCCCTGGATAGGACCAATCTATGTGTGTTATTTAGTTCAAGCCATGGGGTTTAAAGAGTTTGTATGCAAAAGACTCAGCTTGAACCTTGGCTTTACTGAAATGCCACATTTATTACACCAGCTAAGGAAATACAGAACTTGGATAAAATCATCTGGAGATAGTATGTTCCATGAAAGATCAGAGTAGCAATGTAAAGAGAAGGCAAGCTTCACTTGGGAGGAGGAGGTTAAGCTGTGCCTCTTATAACTGGAAATGGAACATGGAACATTCATACCAGTATATAGAAGAATGTACTGGGGGGTAGCTGTAGAACCTTGAGCAGGACTTGTGGTGCGCTGAATGGATGGAGTTCCTCAGTGCAAAACTGAAGGGCTTGGAGAAGATGTAATTGGGAATCATCTTGATGGGTGCTAGACCGAGATGGTAAGAGCCACACTGAGCTTTCTCTTGGCAGTAGTCAGATCCCAGTTGGGTGAAGCCAAGCTGACCTCCTCCCTCCTGGTTGAGCTGGTCTAGTATATGCTGGTCAGCATTTGGCAGAAAGTGGCCATCCTTGGTCTGTGCCAGGAGATGTGTTCAGGTGGTTTGGATAGAGCTCCTCTGCTTTAGATAGATGCATAGGTCTGGTCTTTCTTTTCAACTAGAAGCACATTGGTCTCCTGCAGGAGGACCCTTGGGCTCCAAGTAAGTGCAAAGTGTGGGAAAGGTGTTTGTGTGCATCTGTGCCATCTCATGTTTTCTGAACACACAAAGGACGAACACAATTTTGTATTTTTATGCAACCCACTTTGTTTTCTTTCTCTGCTCAGACAGATTCTGTTACAAACGTCTTTGTGACGGTGCTAACGGCTGTCATGAATCCAGCCAATTCACACATGTTGTGGCTTTTCAAGTGCCTTGAGTTGTGCTAAGCTTCTTTTGTCCCGTCTGAGTCTGGAAAGTTAATCAGGAAACCTTCTCTTGGTCTTAGTGAGGAGGAAATGGGCTGACATGGGTTATGAGAATAGGTTGTGGCCAGAAGACAGATTTATACACCTTGTTGGACTTTCACTGGCAGTAAATTGTATTCTGGTTCTGCTAAAACCTGGACCATGAAGGACTGAGAGAGCTGACACATTTACCCACACTGACAGTACATAGTCATGGGAGAGGGTGGGAGGGAGTAGCCGTTGCTTTATTTTGGACTTCTTTTCTGGGAAGAGGGAAGCTGATGCTACATCCCACTCAGTACGGTAGATGTGCTCCCTTCATCTGGGTCCCAGAGCAGAAGGGGAGCAGGCACAGTCAGAGATATAGTGTCAAGGACCCTCCCACTTCATTTAGACACTTCTGAGCCACAGCTGCCTTGTGGCTATCAGAAGCTGGGCTGAGCAGCATCTCCTCCATGAAGCTGAGCAGCTGTGGAGGCAGTGAATCACCACCCACCCCCACCTTTTCTTTGTTCTTCCATCTTCTTTCTTCCTCCTCCAGTCTGGACCAGCTCAACTGGGCTTCATTCTATCAGCCCCAGTTCAGAGTCGGGGCAGTCCTGCAGGTGGGAGGGCAAAGCCACTGTGTCTCAGTGCCTTTGAACTACTTTGGGAGCGATTGGAGGCTCTGGTGTTTGGGAGTGGAGGGACAGGGGAAGAGTTTTGAAGGAGATTTCAGAAGGACAAGTTTTGGAGGAGGAAAAGGGTTTTTTTCCTTTTGCATCCTAAAAAGCACTCTACGCACCCAGGTCCTGCTTCTATGACCACTCGATGCTCAGGCAGCATCTGGTGTGCTTTGCACAAATGTGATGTCTCACCAAAAGGCTTTGAAGTAGCCTCCTGCCTCCCCCTTCTTTGGGATGAAGGAGGAGGGAAGGCTTAGGCACCACTAAGGTGCCTTCCTCCACTGGAGGAAGCTGATGTTCAGACTGTTGGGAAGGTGCCATGCCCACTTTGAGGGTGTGCACAGGAAAAGGCAGTGTACAGAAATGTACCACAGCAGTGATACCCTGGAGTGACGCCTAAGCAGCACCTGCCCAGTGCTCCCAATTGTTGTCACAGGGCCTTGCCTGGGTCTCCAGGCCCCACTGCTTTTTCTGAGAGCAGCAAAGCTGTCACACAGCGGCCCAACATTGGTCACCACCAAAGCAAACTGAAGCCCTTGAAAACCTTTTGGCAGTTTTTGGTGAGGGACTGATGATGGGGGCGTGTCTGTGAAGAATCCATATTGTCTTGTGAATTTAGGGATGTGCCTTGACTTTACTCTGATGACAAACCCCATGCCTTTGCTTTGTGAGAGTATTTCCACTGGAAATCAAAGAGATTTGAGATACATAGCTAGCTAAGCAGTCATACCTCAGAATAGGATTTGGGGATTAACAGAGTGGATAGTAAATTGAATAGTAGGAGTTAAAATCAGCCTGTGCTCAGAAAGAAAGCAGAGATGAGAGGTACACCCCTGGAAAGCAGTAATGCTAGAAATGACACTGGGGTTACACCGGTGTGCAAATGAGATATGCACTCACAGTACAATGCGGCAGCAAAGAGGCTGATGTGATTTCTGGATTGCATAAACAGAGCTGTTGTGTCTTGAAGCAAGGAAATGTTTTCTACGTGTTTCTAGTCATGTTTTCTTCATGTGCCTGATCTGAGCGTACCAAGGCTAATTTCTGGAGAACTTAGTGCCCCAAAGATGGCAGCAAATTAGAACAAATTCAGTGGAGCAACAAAAATGATTAAGATGCTGGAGGGATTGATCTCAGAGGGAAGATTAAAGTAACTAATTACATTTAGCTTGGCCAAATGACAATTAAAAGAGAGATGTGATGACTGCCTTAAAGTGTGTGCTTAAGAATGTAAACAGAGAGGGGAGAGAAATAGAATGAGGGATTGTTTAGTGCTGTTGGAGCGGCTGTTGGTCAGACACCTGCTCTGCACTGCTACCGGAGGCGTGTAGGAGCCTAACCAGAGACTGAGAAGTAGCTGTAGCCAAACAATAGCAGCAAATGAACAAAGGAAAGCGCTGAATAGACAACCCAGTTCCTGCTGTGAAATGTGGCAGAGGCTAAAG
This sequence comes from Aleadryas rufinucha, assembly GCA_013397815.1. Taxonomy (NCBI): domain Eukaryota; kingdom Metazoa; phylum Chordata; class Aves; order Passeriformes; genus Aleadryas; species Aleadryas rufinucha. The sequence goes on along the minus strand of VZTH01010701.1, from coordinate 139,213 downwards.
TACTGTTTCCAGGGAAGTGATGGTAGACTCTTGGAGCTTTGCTATGAGTAGTGTCCAGAATTCTCCTGGGGAGGAGGGAAAGGATGTGGTGTTCCCACAGAAGTCCTCACTCTCTGATTTGCCGGACCCATAGATAGTTTCTCCCCTGTCCTTTTGTCTGTGAATGTGTAGTGTTGCATTCATGTCAGGGTGTACTGTTTTTAAAAAGATAGTTTGCAGGCTGGAGCGGGAGCAAGCAAGGGGATGGGGTAGATGACAGTAGACACTAAATCCTGTAAGAAGTGCTGAGAGAGCCAGACATGTTCAGTCTAGAGGAAAGATAACTGTGGGTGGAAACCAAACAGCAAATCTGTAAAGGACTGTTATAAAGAGAGGACAGGGGCCAATTATTCCCTTTAGTCACTAAGGGCAGATGGAGAAAAAACTGGGCCCTTAGCTGAAGGTGGGAAAAGCAGGACCTGTATGAAGAAGAAGCCTAAGTGTTGGGTGACAAGGAGGCTGGGAGGGGTGGGGGAATTGTTATGAATGTAGATGGCCAGGGGTGACATTAGACACTTGCTCATCACACAACGCAGGCATTGGGAAACTGATCTTGCGTCAGCAAGTTTTCATGTGATTCTGTAGTCTCTAAAAGCTTCTTGAGCTTCTGAACAAGAGAGAGCTGTGGTGCCTTTTCTTGCAGGCTTTTTATTCATATTATGTGTATTAACATGTTTCTTAATGTTTCTGTTTATATTTTCTTTGATTATGGATCTGTTTGAATGCTGTCTTGCAACGGAGGGACTATGGAGGAAATGGACACTTCTTACAAAAAATGCAGGGAGGAGTTAGTTCCAACAAAGTGTGGATTAGCTGCGTTTTTTTGCCCCTTTGGTGTGAATGTTTTTTTTGAGGAATAAAATAGCCTAATTAATAAAAAAAAAGTGTGCAGTTCTAGATCTCCTCATTTTGACAGGCGTGGGAAAATCTGAAGCGAGAGCTCTTATCACAGTATTTCTCATCCAGTTGTACTTAAAAAATTCTGCATATTTTTCATATAAAGCCCATTTTCACATGCTAGGCTATTTCATACATGGAGGTATTTTATACCTGGAAATGTTAATTTCCTGAGCTGCTTTTAAGACTGAGTGCATTTCCAAGTGAAAGGAAGAGGTGAGTATAAGAAACAGAGCAGCCGTTAGCTGGTGCAGTACCTCAGCTGGTGGCTCCAGTCTCTCTGGGTGAATAGCTCTGTTGACTGTGGTGTGAAGAGCATCCTAAATATATTCTTTTGGTATACCTGTTTGGAGGACCATTTGTAAAATAAATGCTTCAGCATATGTCCCTGTAGGACAGTGACTGTGTTCTGGTGTCACAGCTAGTTCCTGGGCAATTTTAAGAGGAATTTCAAAGAGTGACAGGAGCCCAGCATCAGAGAAACGGGTTCTTGCTGCAAACTTGTAAGGGCACCTTTTAAGGCAAAGGGTGAAGCACTGTGTGCAAGTGGGGCTGTGCTGTCCTGGGCTACAGGGAAGACTCAACTTGTGGTAAAGATAGGAGGCAGGTCATCAGGGTCCTCCTATTGGACTTCCATGAATTGGCTTTTATTCAGTTAATCAAGAGCTGTGGTCAGTAAAGTAATTTTCCTTCCTTGCCCCAGCAGTTTTTTTCTTGCAGCAGTTCAGTGGTCTGGCAAGCCCACCTTCATTGCTGGTTGAGGATAGCATGACAGGCTGTCAGCTGGAGTGGCTGAAATGCAGGCACAGGTCTCCTTCTGCCTTGCCAGCTGCTCGCAGTACCTTCTCACAAGCCTGGCAAGCTGGGCTTGGACCAGTCTTAAGCAGAGCAGGATTTGTCAGAGCCCATGAGCAAGTCACTCAGCCTACTTGTGCTGAGCTGGGATGATGAGCACTGTACAGCTGTATTCAAAAGTCACACTTTCTTTTGTGCTTGTGAGGTGCCACTTTTCAGCTGATGATGCCACAAAATCATACTTACTCTTTACTTGGTCTTGGCTTTCAGAGCTCTAGCCTTGGCATTCTTCAGTGGTTTGGCACTTACTGAAAGAAAGAAAAAAAGCAAAAGCACCATACAGAGCAGAAAAGCACTTCACAAAGCATATTCTGATGAAGTCAGCTCCTTGAACAGCTGCAACAGGGACAGCGAAGCAGCCAGAAATACAGAAAGGGGAATATGATGGGAGATTTATGCTGGTGAATCTATCGAAAGATCTGCAAGATTTGTGCCTAGAGAAGATCTCAGTTCTGTCTTATCTGTGAAACCCTCATCCCAGAGTTTCAATGCTCTGCAGCCAGTGTTAGATTTGCAGATGTTTTATGTGATATGGGGTTTTGGATACAGTAAAATCCCATGTCCTCTGAAACAAGTATGGAGCATGTTGATTTCCCCCTAGATTTCTGTCATGGCTTTCCACTTCTTATGTATTTATTTATATCTATTTATTCTTTTTTTGGAAGGTAACTACTGGGCTCATGTAGTTTGCAACTTGTCAGTGCCAGTGCACTGAGTCATGGACCTGTAGAATTCTTAGGAAGAGCTGTACTCTTGTTGATGGAATATTGGATGGTGGTGAGGAACTTGGTCTGAAACTCGCTATAGCAGAGCACAATATTTCTACATCTGTTAACGTTGGAAAATTGAAAATGTTACATTATACCTAAATAAAAAACCCTCTAAATGCCTTCATTCTAGAAATGAGTGGATTTGAACAACACAGGTGATTGAAAGGAAAGTCTGTTTCTTTCCCCAGATTACCTCTGAGTGGCCAGTTTTGACTCTAAATCAGGATGGAGTTGTACTTTTAAACTGCAAAAGCTTTGTCTAAACACAAACTCCTTTGCAAAGCTCCAAGAAGCCACTGTTTGGGAACATAGACTCAGCTCAGCTGCTGGCTCAGGGACACCGGAGCTGACGTGGACAGCAGTGGCTCTGAAAGTTTTCTGGGTAGAGTCAGCAGAGTGGGAGACTGCATTGGGTGTGCAAACATAGGCACGTGCAAGCCCCTGTTAGCAGGTGGCTGCTCTGTTTCCCCTCACGACGCTGCAGTGGCAGCTAGTCAGATTTCGTACCCCAAAGGGCTGAGTACCTGCCTGCACCCCAGCTGCCCCGCTGCCTTCTTGGTGCTGGCATTAGGACACGCGCCTGCAGGACGTTCTGACCTGCTTCATGCTCGACAGACGGTGGAGGCTGATTGCCTTTGGTCTGCTCACAGATTGGCTTCAGGGATTACATGCAGGGAAGTTTGAGCCAGTAGAACTGCAGCCTTGATGTACCACGTGTCTGCATGACTTTCTAGTGCTTGAGAGACATGAACTGCATTGTGTGAGATCTTTTCTTTTCGTGTTCTAATTTCTGAAGAAGACAATTAGCCTATTCACCTTCCACTTTTCTCTAGGTTGCAGTGGGAGCCAAAGTACATAAACAGCACCTTTCCTGTAGCCTGTTTCTCAAGTTCCTAACATCCATTGGCAACATTTTTTCCCTGCACAGTGCTGCAGGTTGGAAAGACTGGTGGCACCCAAGGTGAATCACTACATGTTGATGTATTTACTCTACCTGTTGCTCTGTAGAAGCCTGAGATCCAGACACTGAGGTTTTAATGGCTCCCTGCCAATCAGATTAAATATTTAGCAGCAATAGGTTCTGGGCATCACGTTTCTGACAGTGTATTTCATGCATCATTTGCTGTAAACATTCAGAGATTTTTAGCTTCTGCTTGCAAAGTAACTCCCTCTCCACTTTCTCTCCCATTATTATCTCTTCTTTTCACCGTCCCTCTCACTTCTCACTGTTCTTCTTGTCCTCCCTTTCTCTGCTCTGCTGTTTCCTTTCCCTCAGCTTTTCTCCACTTTCTCTGGTCACTGTTTGTGGGTATGTGGGTGTGTGCATTGCACCTGGCATGGATGTCAGCCTGTGACGAAGGAGTGGAGGGACTGCCTGCATCTAACTGTGCATGGCCACCTCCTTGGAAAAGCATGCACTACTAGAGGAAGGGTGCAGGCTGATGGGCTTTTTGGGGAGTGGGAAGCACCCAAGGACAAGAAAAGGCAAAGCATCTCTGTCATCCCTCTCTCCATAATGCAGCTCTATCTGCAAGAACTATCTGCTTTACTCTTAGCACATCTGCCTGTTGCTCTGAGACTCTATGGGGCAGCACTTTCCCTTTTATTTCCCATCTGGCTGAAACTTTTGTAGGAAAAGGGTGCATGGGGTCAGTCATCCAAGTGACAGCATGGTCTCATCCATCCCTATAGGTTCCCCTTGTCCTACCAGTTGTCTGCTTGCAGCAGACTTCTGTGTCAGCTGTGCTGACATCTGGCTGATACCCTGGTGCTGGGATGAGGCCCATCAAAACCAAAAATCCTGTGAAGGTTATAGGAAAACAAAAAGGATATCTCTAGATGAGGTTTCAGCATCAGTTGGTATTTTCTGTAATGGCAGAGGGTTGTCTCCTGGAACACAACAAACAGTAGGGAGAAGACAAGGACCTTCCTTGGCTTCCTTCAGGTGCTGGACAACAGGTACAGGTTTCATGTGTACAAGGATTTCACATGTACAAAGTACAGTTGTCTGGTGGTCATCTGAATTTTCAGGCATGATGTCTAAGGAGATGGCCCTTTAGAGGGGCTCTTCTAACAAGGATTAGAACTGCCACTAGTGGTCATTCTGGGCTGATGCTGGATTGGGGAGGGCAAAGTTTTCTGGGCTAGTGAGCTCTGTAAGCAGGCTGGTACCCTGCGTGTTTTATGCTGCAGAACCTTCCCTAGACCTTGCCCTTCTTTCACCCATTGCTTGTCCTGCTTTGATGCTGTTCATTGTATGCTGTGGTCAGATGGTTTGACTCTTCATTACCCTGCTCCCTTGACTCTTTGGTACGTGCATCTTTTCCACTGCTCTTGCTCTAAATATGTTGTCTGCTGAACACGTCATTGGAGTCCCAGAGGGAGCCTGTGCTTCTTACTGCCTCCATGTTTGCCCTGTGTGATTGCTGCTCTGCATTCCTGTCATCTCGCATCTGGTGCTCAGCCCCAGCTGCTCCAGCTGTCCTGCACTACCAGTCCAGGAGATGATGTGCCGGGTTAGTGCCAGGGCCAGGTTTTTCAAGCACGTTTCTCTCCTTGCTGTGACAAGTCCAAAGCCATCTGGAGAAACATCAGCATCTTCTTCTCACATTTCTGTTGGCATGGGACATATCCCCTCTTCACACCAGCAGGCTTGAAGGTGCAAGGGAGACAGGACGGACGTTACCAAAGGGATGCTTGGGAAGATGCCTTGCTTTGAAAGCTGGAATGTGTATGAGATTATTTTTCTTTATGAGGGGACTGGGGACCCTCTAGGTAGAGGGAAGAAGTGAGGGAACCCATAGATCACAGTAGCTAGAGAAGATGGCTCTTCTTCTGCTCAGATCCGATGGGCACTGAAGCCTTTCTGGCTGAGAATCTGCTGGGCTGGGGTATGGCAAGCCAGATGGTTTGAAGCAGATACTGGGACATTTGGGAAACTGCTTCAGCAGAGATAGGGACTGGAAAACACCTGTAAATTTTGTAAAGCAGAATAGTTAGTGATGAACAAACCAGACTGCTTAACTTCTCTCTCTCGCTCACTCGTTTTTTTTCCTCCCTCCCCTCCCCATTGCTCTGGGCCCCTGCAGTCCATTCCCTGCATCTGGTGGCTTATTTCCCTACAGATGTCATCTTGGCAGTAACTCAAACCTGAGTACCTCCCTTAGGGAGTTGATGCACTGCTTGAGTGCTTTTTCTTTCCCTAGTGTCTGGGTATCTGACATTTTGGGTTTGAGGTGGTGGTTATTTTTTTTCCCTTTTTTTTTTTTTAATATATGCTTTTAGGCAATTGCATTTTATAAATAAATAAAAATTTTAGCAGTAGGGGGAAGCTGGAAGGCAGATAGATCTGGAGAGGATGGTTCCTTAGCTGCATGCCAGGCCAGCCTGGGTAAATGAATCACCTGGAAGGGCTGCACAGCTTGCTCACCAACTCACCTCAGCTCCAGGGCTGGGAGATCAGCTGAGGTCTGTTAAGTCCTCTGATCTCTTTAATTAGGAAAGAAGGAATGATAAATGGGTATTGTGTTTTGTCTTGCTGAAGTATCCCTGGCCTCTGGATGAAGTGGTGACAGGGCTGTGCTAGGAATATGGTCAGGGAGGTGGAGAGTCCCTGAAGATTTGCAGGCTCTGAAGATAAAGCACAAGCAAGAGGAAGGGGATCCCAGAGCAACACCAACAATGTAGTCAGTTGATAATGCATAAGTGTCTTATTTGTTCCAGCTTTTCCCCTTCTCCCCTGAGACAAATATCACTAGGAGTGTGGCAAGAGGCTTCTCTCTGGGTGTATGCTCTGTATGCAGATCATGAACCCCCTCCTGTGGTACGCAGTGCCTCACAAAGGTGGTAACACCTATGCAAAGTAGGTTTAAGATGCTGCCACATCAGGGGCTTTACACCCCTCTGACACAGGCACAGTGGAAATGAATAGTGCAAAAGCCTCTGAGAATTTTAATGTATTCTGGCATCTTCATAATTATAACAATTGACACGGCTGCATGCAGAAATGCCTCCTGGCTTGGAAACAAGGTCCTGCCACAGTGTCATCCTGAACAGGACACCCAAGCAGGGCTGTGTCAGAGAGGTTTTGCAGGAAGCAAGTGTGATGTCTAAGGGCTGATATTGAAAATATTTTTTTTAATCTGAAACTGGGGACCCCATGGGGCTGAAGTTCACTTTTCTGTGGCCTGGACCTGGCCTGGAGAAGAATCAAAGCTATGTTGAGTAGAAGATACACGAAAACAGCAAAGTGAGCATAGCCCCAGGAGGTTAGAGGGGAATGAGTGGTGTGCTCAAGGCACTTGGAGAGGCAGTTCATATAGACAACTGGGTTTGCTTTATCTACATCATTTTGGGGATGGGTATTTGCAGTATATAATCTTTGGCTATTCAAGATGTCAATACTGGTACTGCTGTAAACAAACAAGGGTGAGACCGAGCTAAAGACTGTTGCTAACTGACTGCTTTAACTTGGTGGTTATTTGCCACTATAACCTCAGGGTTGTATGAAAGTCCTTCAGAAGGCAGGACTGGCACCTCGGTACTACTGCAGCAGTTCAAGATGGGCAGTGTTAAGACAGCCCTGACACTATATCCCCCTAGCCCCCACCCACTGTCTGAGTGGTGCCTCTTGTTCCACCCCAGAAACAACTCTTGGGAGGGAGAACAGCTGCTTTGTGCTGGATGCTGACCCTTGGTGTAGCAGCAAGGTTTGGGTTTCTAACTTAGAAGCTGATTTCCTTCAAGGGCCATCCTAGATGTAAAAGGGATGCAACTTGAATGTTGTCTCCACCTTTTATTTTTCTGGATGGTTTTTGAGTTTTCCCATTTTCAGGAATACATGGATTTAGTGTGTTTAGGAACTGGTGCCATTTCAGGCCTGACAGGAAAGGGGTAAGGAGCTGCTTCTCTCACCGATGTTCCACCTTCAAAGATATGCAGACTTGTCTCCTGGTTCAAGATGAGATGGAGTGCATACGTACCCTTTAAATTTATATAAAAATAAACAATAATAAAACCTTTGTGTTTATATATAAACAAATATATTCTGTATGTGTGTGCATGTAAAAAATACATACACACCCTTATTTTACCTTATAATTAATGATAAATATAGTGGGAATGCACTAGTCTTTCAACATTGCTCTGTGGCAATGTAACCCAGGAAATGATGGGAACTGAAAGAAGAATTTGAGTCAGGTTCGACATCTCTTCTCTTGACTTCAGGACTATTCCAGCCTTCATATCTGTCCCTGCTCAACAGAAAAATCCCCCAAAGCAGAGCAGTTTCTCCCTGTAAATTTGTCAATGACAACAACTGCCCTGTGGCTGCCAGAACCTCTGGAAAGCCTTTTTGTTCTCCCCAGGTGTCACTCGGGAGCTCAGGCACAGTGCAGTGCAGTTTGTGAGGTCTGACAGAATCACAAGCCTCCAGGGTGCAAGGAGATCTTCCAGGCAGGGGGAGTACCTTCAGAGGTAGAAACTTTTTTAGTCCAAACTTAATGTCAAAATTCCCTCCCTCCCCCCACAACTATCGGGATACTGCAAGTTCAGAGGTACCTGTAGGAGTGATTAATTAACTGTGGTGAAATTGTCACAGCAATATTTCCTCCCCTGGCTCCCAGGGCTTCTAGCTGTGGGCCACTGTAACTCGTGGCCTAGTCTAAGGGCATGGGGCCTCAAAATTACATGTGAGGTCTTCTCTATGAATCCCAGATTTCTGGCACCTCTGACCCTGAAGCCCCAGACAGGACTCTTGGGCTCTCCAGACTCCTGGATTTTGTTTAGGAGTTAACTAGAGCTCCCAAGACTTTTTGTCCATACTGTAAAGCCTGGTGACTCTGGTCTGCCCACCTTCCCCCAGGTCAGTTTAAATCCAGGCTCTCCACTTCGGAGACCCGTGCCTAAGAGATCTCCTGTTTTGAGTTTCTGCAAGTGAATTGAAATGGATCTGGGCTTTTCATTTCTGCTGTCCAAGAGCTGCTGGAACCAGACCTCCTAGATCTGTGTCAGACCCTCAGGGCAGATCTCTTGATGAAATACGAGTTTTCTAGGTCTGGTTGGAAGTTGCCCGGAGGATGGGTCCCGGTGCTGAGAAGAGCTGCAGCTCCACCCGAGGCGCTGAAGGCTGGCTGCCCATTGCAGCGCTGCCTCCCTAGCCAAAGCTCCGCAGTGCTCTTGCTCTTTCTTGCCAGCAAAGAAAATGCTTGGGACTAGGTGAAATATGTCATGAGTTTAGGTATTTTTGTGAGCATAAGCTTAACAAACCTGCAGCTGCTAACATGTTTCATCAGAAACTACAGATCAGCAATGTTTTGCAATTTGAGTCAATGTGGCAAAGTCGATATTGAGTATCAGGAATTAGCTTGGCAGCTGCCAAGTATTTGTGGTATTACAGGATTTCCTTTCTCCCTGCTCCTAGCTAAACTAGGATTTATTGTCCTGAAGATCTTGGACGTACAGGTTTTAATACACTCTTGTGGGATCTAGTGAGTAATGTTGGGTATGATCTCACAAGAAGACATTGCTGCCTTTGGGTAAGTGCAATGGAAAGCAATAATAATAATAATCTCGGCTCCTGTAGGTTCTATTGCTTGAGAGTCAAAAGTACTTTAAATACCATAAATAATTAAACATTCTAACTCTATGAAGCGGAGAAGATGCATCTCCACCTTTCTGATGAGGAGAATAAGGCAAAGGATGAGAAAGAGAACAATGGCATTTACACTTTCAAAAAATGCTTATTGGTTTTTGATGCTGATATGAAGGATTAGAACAAGACTTCACTTGTTCTGGTTTGTTCCCTCCATGCTTTTAAGATTTAAAACCCGACGATGAATGGTGTGAATACAAGTGAGCTAAGAGGTTACAAGGATGAACCAAAAATACAACAGTGCTTGAAGTGAGAAATGGAGCCACGAAGAACAAAAAATGAATTGGAGATAAATGATGGATGGAGAAAGCTGAGAAGGGTGGTAGAGTAGGACATACATTGTAGCTTGAAGGAAGTTGATGGGGAATACTGAAATGATGGATTTTTTATTTTTTACGAAGCCCTCTTATATTATTTTAAAACTAAACTGATCTTAAAGCATAAGTAAGTTTGGTCTACTCTTTGTCCATAGTATTGATTTTTATTTACTAGTATTCACTATTGCAACAATTGTCACATTCTGGTCATGTTATCTCTTACTCTTGCTGCTAATGCTTTTTTTTCCTGCTGCAAATGTGAGCCGTAGTGACTTTTGTGTAAATGAAATGTGGTCCAAGGGAGCTGAACTGCACCCTCATGAAGTCAGTGGTGGAGCTGGGCTGGGAGATGACATGGGCTTCTACCTCCTTGTATGCATTCACTGGCATGAGGAGGAATGAACAGCTGAATGAGCTACTGGGAAAGGTGGCTGAAACAGCCAGCATCAATGAATTTGAGAGGCTGGAGAAAACAGCAGAGAAAAAAAATGCATGGCAATGGCATTCAGCTGAGCCAAATATGGTCTGTTTGCTTGCACTGGGTTGGTTCTTCCCGTCCCTGTCCCTGAAGCATCAACAGCCAGTGATGAGCTGTGGTCCAGACATGGCTTTGCCTGTGTATCTTTGTCACTGCAGCTCTGTAAATATGATCGAGTGCTGAGCTGAGGGAGAGGTCAGTGGCTGCTGGGCTGGGTCCCTCCGACTGAGAGAGCATTCTGGACACTGTTGATTGAAGGTCTCAGTAAGATGAATTGGCCCTGACCTGTCATACAATTGCAGGCACAGCATGGTCTGGTGCACAGCACTAATGTACTGTGAAAGCATATTGTATCCAGCTGCTCGGTGGCTGGTGCCTTAGTGGTCATTGAACTCAGAGCAAGAAAGTTAGGGAAAGGGAAGAATGTTGGGTTGGAAGAAGAAAGAGAGAGAGGAGAAGAAAAATGAGACTACCAAAAAATTTCCTGATTTGCAGTTATCAATTCTCAATTTGTCCTGGCTTCAGTGTTTATTGTAAGGATTGAGTTTTTCTAAAGGGATAAGTGTTTTTTGGGATGCTTTTGAGTAGGGAGTGTACAGCTCCAAATATCTTGAATGGCACCCTCTTAGGTGTCACACATTTGTCTTCCCTTGTTATTTCTCCTGGGTAGACTTAGTTTTATTTTTCAATAAGTAACGATAACAGGAACATAAAAGTCCTTTACCAAGGATCGGAGTGAGGCGAAGGGAGGGATCAACAGACAGGCAATTACAAGGAAGGACTCTCAAAACAAAGATTTCTGGGTACTCCTCTATCATTTTTAGTGGCCTGACCAGAATCTGCCTTTGACTCTTCTTGGCTTTGGTGGCTGTGTCATGCCTCTTTCCACACACTAAACCCGTATCTCGGTCCCTTTCACTTCCAGATTAATTCCCTGTTTTATTTCACAAACAAGGCTGGCATTGTCACAGGTTCCCTTGGTGACTAAACCTCATTTTCCAAAATGCTACATACCAGTGGAGAGCAAGGGGCCATGAGGCTCCTGAGGGATGCTGGGGGGTTGTGAAACGTGGCCCATCCACGTCTATAGCACTGCAGCTTTGTCCTGGACCAGCTCACAGGATGTATCTCTCTCTCCACCCCACTACCTCCACTTAGCAGCTCTTTTGTCCTCATGACATCTTGGTGCTTCAGGCATCAAGTCACCTTCTCTGCCATTTCTGCTGTCTGTAACACCTTCGTGAGCGTCTGATCAGGCCTGGTGAACCCTGGCACTCTGCTTTAGGGCTGTTCAAGATTTGCTATAGCAGTGCCATCATGAGCAGAGGCAGTGCATATTTTCTCCTAGCTTGTCCCTGCTGCATGGGTTCCAAAACTGAAGTGTACACCCATGAAGATCTTTCTTAAGGGATGGGCAGCTCTATGTTTTAAAACTGTATCCCGTGTCATACGTTATATGTGAGGAGATAGGCAGCAAACTGGATGACTGTGTCCAAAGTGCAAGTGTAGTTCGAGGCTGTCTCCCTCTGACTCAGATGCCCTTTCTAGAATTCCCAGCCTTGTAGAAGAAGGAATCACTCAATTTTGGCCTAAAAAAAGAAATATTTTCTTTCCTACTTACGGTACGTTTTAAAAAATGATTCTGAATTGGCTTTTACACTGTTTACATCTGGCATCCAAATAATTTAAAACTGTCTCTTGATGTGAGACTTTGAGTAACCAGTAGGGATCTCGGCACTGGTATGGAATTTGGCAGCTACCTTCAAGAGCCAGCGCAGGCTCTGTTTATCTGCTCTGTGTTTTTCCTTTAAGGAAATGGTGCAGAGAATGAGCAGGTACTGAGTGAGGTGCATGAGAGAGTCTGGGAAATGGGAAAGTCCTTTCACCCTTGGAAACGAAAATTCTCCTTGTTTTTTAAATTTTGAAATTCAGTGTATCAATCTGTCAATGCACAAAATTCAGAGTTGATTAAAGTTGAACAGAAAACCACAATTTAATACGTCAAATAATGAGAAATGCCATGGATGTGCTTTTCCAAACCATCCAAGTGAAGTTAAATGTGTGTTTCTCATGGTTATTAATGGATCGGAGGTATTTAAATCCCTAGCTTTTGGAAATTGCGGCCTTTAATATCCTCAGGTTATTAATGTGCTGTCGATTCCTGCTTGGAAAGGAAAACTGGAAGTGGAGAATTAAGAAAGGAAGGAAGGGATTGTCCAATGGCTTTTCAAAGGGTTTCAGTTCTATTTGAGAGGCAAACCCAGTGTTGCTCTGCGCAGCATTCTGCTGCCTGTTTAAACTGAGTCTTGCACTTCAGGAGGCAAAGCTGCTTTCAACCCTGCTGAAATCCTGTGGAGGGGCCCCACACACAGCAGCATGTCCCTTGATTTGGATGGTCTCCTCTGAGCCCAGATCCAGTTCTGAGGTGGGGCAGGCAACAGTTGCAAGTGGGAAATGGTGTCTGCCTCGTAAGCTTTGAAAGCCTTGTTTCACGCGGAGCATACACATGCATGGAGTGACAGCTGTGGCAACTGAACCCTCCAGGTGGTGAGGACATTTCAGTCTCTGTCAGGGAGGACCTGTCTCAACCCTCTAAACTTCTCTAAGCGGGATGCTGGGGGGAGGGTGAGATCCTGGCAGGGGAATAGTGGCTCTAGCCTGGCTCTGCAAGCCAGGCTTGCAGAGAGGGGTGGCTGTGCCAAGCCTCTCTGCTCTGGCATTTAGAAGTTGGCACTGGGCAATGCCAGACTGACCTGCTGTCTCTCTTAATGGCTTTTGTGTGTGTGACACTGAGTCCCGCAGCTCTGCACGTATGTGCCAGTCTGGGTAAGCAGGTCAGACCCGCTCCTTTGCTCCCTCACCCAGCCATTTCCTTCATTCTCCCTCGCTCGTCCTGATGAGGATCCAAGGGGACTCAAATGATGAGGAGCAATAAACACAGCTGAACTTTTGCTGCAGCAGAGGAAAGTCTCAAGGGGTGATCAGATAACCACCTCCAAGCATTTTCACGGTGGAAACGGTGAGTTGAGAGGGAGAAATGGTTTAGGCTGAAATGAAGGCGATATTATTAAAGTTACAGGATAGCTGAGCAAAGGGAAAATTTAGGCTGAGTTTAGGGAAATGTTTCAAAATGTGAGCCGACTCCTGGCAGTGGTAATCTTACTGTTTGAGTTGTTTCAGAGCAGGTAATGAGCTAAAGGAGGTGCTGTAGACAGTAATCCTGAAGTGACTGGGAGAAGGGCAAGACTATTAAGGAGAGGATTTTAATTTTTGATTTCTATGAATCATTTGGTATTGGTCTCAACAGAAGTTTGCAGGCTGTGGCTGTATCAGCTATCACCCGTGATATGTAAAATACGTGGGTGGGAGGAAGTGGGAAGGACACTGGGAACTTACCCTTGGGCAAGCTTACAATAATGAGACATAGTTCTTCATCTGTTGGGAATGATATGGGTCTAATTGATGATCAAAGTGTTTTTTGTACTGCCTTAAGTGCAGGGAGAGAATTGCTCTTCTCTTTTGCACGGGGTAGAGAAGTGGAAGCGCTGTTTCACCTTATTCTTGGATACACCTGTTCGATAGACTGAGGCAAACTAGCCTCTGATGTATCTGACATTGCCCAAGTCAGGAAGGAGTTTGTACATGGTTTAATAAAGAAAGAACAGCTTTGAAGAAAATAAATAGATAGTAGAAGTAAACATATGTGCTGCTTTCCACTCAGTGTCTATGGAAAGAGAGATAACAGTGAGGTAATGAGAGAGCTCTGAGGGCTTTGAAGCCTTGTCTGGGGGTGTGTGATGCCTTCCCCAAAAGAACAAGGCTGACTTGGGAGAAATAAGGGAAAATTGGAAACATTTTGTGTGTTAGATAGAAATGGATCTGTGGGACATTACAGGCATGGACAAAAGTACATATTGGAGAGGGAGTGATTGTGAAGAACAGAAAGACGACCTGCCCAAAAGGCCTTGGAGAAATGTTTCTGCCTCTGTTGTAGGAGCATTTATAGCTGAGAATGATACTATAAGTGACGTTCAAAGCTAGTTAAAATAAGCTAAACCATACCAGTTTTCATCTAAAACTACTGAAATGCCCTTGGGGGGCTGTTCGCTCAGGGTCACCATAATAAACCCTTTTGGTCCAGGTGCTGGATTGTTGCATTCACCACTGTGTATGGCACTTTCCGTTGTCTCTAGTCTCTTTCTGCTCTGAACGTATGGAGATTTTCCTGCAGCATCATTCATTCTGTTTATCAGCACCTGAAGTGTGAAGGCACTTTGAAGACACATCTATCGTGCCCCAGATCCATCCTCTACTTCTTTGTGTCTGTTGACAAAATTCCTGGAACAACAGGGCTGTGAGCCAGAAGAAGATTTATGGGCACTTATGTCACCTACGTGGTAAGCAGTAATACGGGAAACAGCAGCACAAGAGTTGTCAATGTACAAATAGCTTGGGCTGAAGGTGTGGTAGGACAATTGTTAAAACAGTGTTAGAAGAGGAATGCTTCTTCAGAGGTGTACAATATGTAGCATATCTACACTGCAGAGTAACCGTGAGACTGGGAGGAAGTCCTAAGCTGAAATTGGGTTGTCAGAAATCAGAGAGCTGGAGAAACTTAGGTGTAAATTTTTAACTTTACACCCCAGCTCTTAGGAGTAACAGTTGATGAGGTTCCAGTCTGTCCTCCCTCTTTTTTTTTTTTCCATGAGTCTTCTTAGCTCCTCCACTTTGCCCATAAGGCAGGTAGTAGACAAAAGGATCAAAAAGTCACCAGTCTTCTGTTGTTGGTAAATACAGAAATAGTGTTCTTCTTTGATCTGGACACACTTGTATTTCCTTGTGTGACAGCCCAGTAGCCATCTAGTGCAATGCTGACTTCCCTACAGCTTCTTCTGGTGCACTTGTTCTCTGGTGGTGTGTTGGATAGCAGGCCCAAAGCACCTTCGAGGTTTGTAAAGTATTTCCCAGGTGAGATGGATTTCTTCCTACCTCTTGCTAGATCCTGAAACATAAGGATTGCTTTTGGATTAATTGTCTGATACTGCTCAAACTGCCAGAGGAATGAAGGCAGTGTGAATTAAGATGCTGTCAAAGGTGAGCAAATGCCAAAGGGTAGTGCTGATGTCTCACACTGGGTCTGGCAGGACATCTGTTTTTAGGTAGTAATGGGACTGAGGGTGGTGATAGTGGTGAGGCCTGGAATTGGGCTAGTGATGAGACTAGGGCTGGGAATTAGCATTGCAGTTGGTGTAGATAAAAAATTTGCTGTTGAATTCAGATTCTGTGGCTTGAAGTCTAAGCAGTGCTTAGAGCATCAGAGCTCTCAGTGAGCAGAGCCCAAAAAACAGTGGGATAGGAACTTCCTTGCAGCCCTCCAATGAAGCATAGGAGGGGGAGGCTGGAGGTAGGCTTTCCATTCTCCCATATGGAGCCAATATCCCTGTGAAGTTCCCTTTGCTGGTGGCTAGGGGCATGGTTCAGCCTCCTGTCCCAAGCATTGTCTTCTTCTTAATTAGGAAAGGTGCCTTCAAGACAGCTTTTTGTCTGGGACTGCAGTATTACGTGACTTCCTTTCCTCTTGCTGTCTTGAGCTTGGAGGCTGGGTTTGGGGAGCCTGCAAACACCTTTCCAAGAGGATATTGTGCAAGGCTACCTAGATGGCACGACTGCAGCAGGAGGAGATACCAGTGTCAGCACACAACAGAACTACCCCCAAAAACCTGGGACCAGCCTTTGTTGTGCCTCAGTTTCCTTCTCTGACCTGAAGATTGCCTGCCTTTGCTGTACACTGCCAGAGTAGTAGTCTGTTTACAGTTAGCCTGGTTGAATGCACGGTGACCTATTTGTGTACTTTCTGTATTTTGAAATATCATCTGGAAATATCTCTTAATGCTGAGCTGTATTTTGCCTATGCAGCCTAATAATTTTCTATTAATACTTATCTTAGGTCTGATCCACATAAAAGTGCAGTGTCAAGTAAGGTTCTCATGATATTTTTAAGCAATCTAACCTTTGGTCCTGGCTAAATTCCAATTGGAATAATTACTGTCTGACTACCTACATTCCTCTTGCATTTTCAATTGGAGAAGTTAGCTTTCACTTCCCATTTTGAAAGTGATTGTGTAACATTGCTCTGCAGTAAGTAGATGCTGCATTCCTCTACAATGGTGGATATGTTTTATTGGTAAGTAAAATAAGATTATAGAGGTATAATGATTTTACTGGCATGTTTATACCTAAATATAGATATGTCTATAAAACCGCGTCATCTAATGGCCCTCCCATATATTATTTTCTAGGGAGTAAGAGACAATATAATAGTGTGCAGTAATGTGTAAAGGATTTTACACACCAGTCTGGAGTTTGGGATTTACTAAATTGTTTTGGAGTGCCAAAATTACAGAAAATACTTCAAACACTGTGTTGCCCCATGCCACCTCTAAGGGAAAATCCTGCTCACGTAAAATACTTGGTCATAAAATATCCTTGCATGTTTTTATAATCCTTCTTGACTGGTGAAATTATACTGTAAAATTATTAAAATTTCTTGAAACAACAAAGGGTAAATGCCCTGTTTTACAGCTGCAGCCTTGTCAGGTGCTTATGAATTTCTTTGTGTGTGAATTTCTCCATTCCCCTTTTTCAGTGGAAACAGGAACACACTTAGAAGGAGGTCCGTGTGCTGCCTCCAGTGCTTCCTTGATTGAGTACCTCGAAGGTTTGCACTTCAACACTCTAGAAATTATGGACAAAACTTGCTGCTCTGCATGTGGAAACACATTTTCACAATAGTTCTGGGGTCCCCTAAATCTGATAATAAGTCTGTGGTGGTTCACCCCACCTTGTCTCTACTAGCGCACATTCAAAAGGGGCCTGCAGTGAGCCAGACCAGAGGAGGAACGTGAGGCGAGGTTGGTGTTGGGATATCTGTCCCTTTCTCTAACAGCCAGCACGTGCATGTGAGCAGATGTGTGAAGAGTGGCTACTGATGTGAACACGAGTCAGCCCCAAGGAGGGAAGGGATTGTAACACCACGAGCACTCCTGTTTTAGTCTTTGAGCAGCTCACCCCTACGCTGCCTTGTGGGAGCTGAATGGTGAAAACCCCACTCAGCCCTGGGTTGGGTGTGATTTATTGATGTTCTCCTGCCTTATCACAATCCCAGCTCCCATCCTACTTGGGGACCTGGTACCTGCTATTCCCTCGGAAGAGCACTGCTGTCTGGCACACAGACTGCCCATGGAGCACCTGAAAGATATAGCAAGCATGACAGACATGTTATGTATGAGTGAGAGATGGAAAGAGAGGTGTCTTGGTTGGTACAACACAGGCTGCCTAAGCATTGCTCTGCCTGATCCACAGAGGGCTTATGGCTGAGGATCCAAATTGGAGATGGCAGGTTGGCTGCTGAGACGCAGACAACCTCCTCTTTGTATTACCTGCTTCCTAGCCCTGGCTGCTCCCTGCATGTCTGGCCAAAGCCTGAGGATCTGGAACTGTCCAAATAACTCAGTCTTGTGTTGAATGGAAAAATCTGCCCAAGTGGGGCACAGACACCCAACAGATTGGCACCTATGTGCTCTCCAGGATCTGGGCTCTCTTCTCCTGCTTGGAGGTAGATGCTGAGCTTTATTGGCTTTGATGCAATTGAAGAGAAGGGAATGGGTTTCTTGGCTGCCATTTTTCCCACTGGGAGAAGCATGTGCTTGGGTGTGAAGGCTGACAGCTGCCGTGACTGTCTGCATAGCCCCTGCATGAATGCTATCCAAGCCCTGGGTTGGAAGGCCCTGTAAAGTATTCCTGGTGGGAAAGGGGCTGGGAAAAACCTACACTCTCCTCCCTGGGCATCACAACTAACCATTGCCTAACCAAGCGTAATATACTGTACGAGTTGATGCAGAGGGACCGCAGGAGACATATTTTAAGAGAACAAATATAGCATTTAAGTGAGTGAGCAAGAGAGTGAGAGACAGAGAGTGTATAGAGTGCATTAAAGTTAATAAAGCATTGCAGAAATGGGGACTGCATTTCACTGTGAAGGAATCTAATTTAGTGACTCGTAATTGGAGGATAACAGTCATACTGGAATGAAGTTAACTGTTCATTTTGCCAAACTCTCAAAGTCTCTTGGTTCTCCTTGTGAGCATCTCTCAGAAAGTGAATCTTTCAGAGAGTTTAGAATCGATTGGTGCTTCACACCCGCAGTCCCTTTCAGCTTCTTAAGTGGATTTGGTTTCTCCGGTGCATATTTATTATCTCTTTTATTAACTGCTTATTTATCTGGTAATATCAATGCAGGATACATTCTCTCTGCTTAGTATGACAATGAGGGAGCAGGTGTTGAGCCTGTGTGTTCTCCTGGGCAGGGCAAGATGGGGCCTCTTGGGCCTTTTCCCTGTGGGTGGCTGGTGTCAGCGAGGGCTCTTTTGTGGACTTCCTGCTTCCATGAAGTTTTGCCAGCATTGTCCCTGCTGCTGTGGCTTTCTGTTCATTTGATAGAGGCATGTGTAGCAATGAACAGTATGGAAGGGTCCCATTCTTGGACACCCAAGACCAGAGGTGTAGCTCAAAGAAGCTCAGGGCTGGTGTATTTATTTCAAATGTGCCTGTGCTGAGGAACAGAATTGTGGGCATGAGTAGCTGAGCAGAACCTGTTGTGTTGAGGGAAAGTCTTCTTTAGCTTGAAATGCCTGAAATCTCCTTGGGACATCAGTGTGGCCCTGGGTGGGCACACCGAGCAGTGCTACCTCCCACAGGGGTGGTGGGCAGATGGGGGGGACACTGCTCTGTTGTCTCTGATATTTACACTGCATAGGTGCTGTAAGAATTAGTTCATTGGTGTTTTCATTAGTTCGTTAGTAGAGTGCCTTGAAGATGAAAAGTGCTGGAATGATGAAAAATGAAAAGTGTGGAAATGTGAACTATTATTAAAGTGCGACTCAAGAAAGAGCGAGGAACAGTCCCGCGGGGAATTGTCCCACTCAGGCAGGGGCTAGAGAGATGACCTCATCAGGTTTTTTAATTTGTACTGTTGTGATTACAAAATAAAGTGGACATGCTCAGGGAGAAGATTGATGTAAAATGCCTGGCTGTAGTGGCTGAGGGTGAACCATTATAAGCTCTGTTGGCATTTCTACTTCTGTGCAAACACAGCTGTCATATGGAGGGTCCTGATCCAGTTTTGGCCACGACTGCTGGGAAATTCTGTATTCCTGGCTTTTTTTTTAAAAAAAAGGATCCTGTATTGGTGGGAAGCATATGACTGTACTACACATGGGAGCTGTGTGTGTCCTGGTGGCGGTACAAAGGTCGTACGCAACGGATACGCACATACATATACATCCTATGACCTGCCCATTTGTCCTCACTTTGTTCTGGAGGGACTGTGCTGAGAAAGGAAAAGGGAGCCCTTATCTGCCTGGTCTCCTCAGTCTCCCTGCCTGTACCTCCAGCACAAGTCCAAACTGATCGCAAGCACCAGTCATTCCATTGTGTTGAGGGTAAGCACTCAGATGTGGGCTTGACATAAGCAATAAATTTCACAAAGACAGCTGATCAGCTGTCAAATGACAATTCTCTATCACTTTTGACTTGGGTCTCAGAGTGACATGAGATCTGAGAAATGACACGATCCCAGCTACTGCTGACAGCTGTTCTCTTAAGTGATTCCAGACTATGAAGTAGGGGCTGGACTAGTCTGACCCCCTAACTTTACCAGAGTCCTGAATGTAGCCGAAGGGCTAGGCATCAGACTAGAAGGATTGTTGGGAGGAGAGCTAGTGGCTGACAAAGATCAATGGCTCTTCCTTGAAGGCTGAGTGCATGACTGACTTGTCAATTAATCACTTTTGTTTTACTTTTCCCCTTTTCCTTTTTTTCTTCCTCTCTCAGGGAGTGTAAGAGCCGAAGATGAGGCCCAGGGTGGAGTGCTACTCTCCAAGGTTTTGGCTGGTGCTGGCAGTCCTCGCAACAACAGGGAGCGGGGCCCATGCCCAGAAAAGCCACCCGAGCATTGGCATTGCAGTCATCCTGGTGGGGACCTCAGACGAAGTGGCCATCAAAGATGCCCACGAGAAAGATGACTTCCACCACCTCTCAGTGGTGCCTCGAGTGGAGCTGGTGGCCATGAATGAGACAGATCCCAAGAGTATCATCACCCGCATCTGTGACCTCATGTCAGACCGCAAGATTCAAGGGGTGGTATTCGCTGATGACACAGACCAGGAAGCCATTGCCCAGATCCTGGACTTCATCTCTGCCCAGACCCTCACTCCCATCCTGGGCATCCACGGAGGCTCCTCTATGATCATGGCAGATAAGGTAAATTTAAATGAGCTTTCTTCTGTTGCAGACCTGTGGATCCAAACTTAAAACAAGGAGAAGTATCTTATTCTGTGATCCTCAGGTGGTGTCTCATGGGGCCAAAGGCTTGGGGGATTAGACAGCTTCAGATTCAAAGACAGATTAAAAGAGCTAACTGTGTGTAGCACTACTGAGAAGAGCCTATTAATCATGTGGAATTACCTGCAACAGAGAAAAACTGAGGAGGAAAAGAAGCAGGTAGAAGAGACCTGCAAAAGAATCAGCCCTTTTCTTCTTCCTTAGGAAGGGTAAAGAGCCCCTGACAATTGTAATTTTTTTTAAGGTTTTATTTTTGCCTTTGTTTTACCTTAGAAGAGCCAGGGATCATAGCCTGGGATTTTTCCTGCATGTAGCTGGAGGACATTGTGGTATTTTCAGGGATGCTTAATGCAGCTCTTACATCTTAATTGGAATATAATTGAATCTTTAATAAAGCCATCCTCTCTATAAAGTGTTCATTAGCTCCTGAAGTTAAATAGGTGTTAGCTAAAGTGACTAACCAGTCTGAACCAGTCCAGCTAAATCTTTTTTCCACTGCACTACTTTATTCCTTCATATCACAGACATTTCATTGTTTTCCCAGACCCTAGCCAGTCTTCTGAGGAATTACTACACAAACAAGCCATCCTGCTACTGCTTTTGAACAGGGCAAGGTGCAGAGAGGGAGGAGCATCTTTCCACCTTTCAGTAACAGGACATACAGCAATTCACACCTGAGTGTGCATTTGGCCAGACACTGTGGCTAACAGTGGCCTCGGGGCTACTGTTGGCCGGTGGGAACACGTGCGAGGGAGCTGGCTGTCCCTTTCCTTGCAGGCTTGAAGCCAGACAGTCAGGGCCAAGGCTTTTATTGAGAAGACCCTCTTGACCATTCTTTGTGCTTCCCAAAGAAGTAAATAGGGACACAAGCTGACAGCCTTTTTCTTTTACAGGTGGCTCTTAAATGAATCTGAGACATTTAACTAGGCAGAATCAGGGCTAATTGAATGAAGGGTGAGAACTGACCTGGCCACTATGGCAGCTTTTCCTCAGAAAGAGATCTAGTGAGATGAGAAATCCAGGAACATTCTGTTTTATTTACCTTGCAAGTACATAATCCAATGCAGGCTATTGAAAGTGCTAACAAATTATTTTCTCACTCTTTGACCAACTGTTCAGTTGCCAAATAACACACAGTTAGTATGCAGTGTTATTTTTTCGTATCAGCCTTTAAACTGAAATAGTCATTGAATAATCACGGGCCTTTTTTCTCTCACTCCTTGAACAGTTGCACATGTGCTGAAGTCACACTGCCCTAGTCCACCCACAGTGAAGCTTTTCTGCCTTGGAGGCCAGGCAATGCTGCATCTTGATGCTCTCCTGCCTGCTGTGTTGCATGTTTATCTATGTCTGTGCAAAAGAGAGTTAGAAGCAGTGCTCAAGTGCTGCATTTCACACTTGGGGTGACATTTTACATCTTTTGACAAATGTAAGATTTATGGACACAAGACCTCCTAAGAACTGGGAAAGGGTCTTTGTGACTTTGAACATGGCAGGCCAAATTCTGATTTCAGATTCCCGCAGTGTAAATCCAGCATAACCCCATTGCTTTTGGCAGGATTAGATCAGGTTTATGCTGCTGTAATTCAAAGAGACGTTTGGCCTATTGAACTTTGAAAAGATTTTTCTTTCTACCTGTCCCTAGTCTCTCCTTGGGAAGGCAGCATCTCCTACCACTGCCCTGTGTACCCCACTGGCTTGCTTCTAAAGAGCGTTCTGGCAGGCAGGCAGCCCACAGGGAGCTCAAAGGTGAAAGCCTTATGAATGGAGACTTCTGTTTTACCAAATTCTTTTTTTTNNNNATGAATTTTTTTTTTTTTTTTTTTTTTTTTTTTGGTGGTTTTGCAGACAGTAGGTTTGCAGGTTATGTACAAAGATCTGCAGTTTTAGGAAAGGCCAAGGTTTCTTTGAAACATAATTTGAAAAGGCTGACCTTTACAACTTCTGATCCACAGGTGTGTAATCTTTAATGGATAATATTTATTTGATGAATTGAATTAAAATATGGTAGAGAGTAAATACACTGAAATTCTACTAAAAATACTGAAGTCAGCCTGGTAAGTCCTTAAACAATTTATTTTCCACAGAGGGCCTTGACAGGGGCTTTGCTTTTAGTGACTCTTAGTCATATTCTTTGCAGATTAGTTGTGTGGCTGAGATTTGATCCCACAACCATGGCTTGCTTCTTTCAGCATCCCCTCAACGCCCACAGCAGTCAGCTGTGATTGAATTTGCTCAGCATTTCACAGGTTCAGATCTGCACTTACAGCTTCATTATGCTCCCCGTGTGTTTGTGATCAGTAGCGCCAATGCAAACTTAAGGAATGCTAGAAACCACTAATGCCTTGGTGTGACAGATAAGCCCCTCTTCGCTGGAGTTTAATGCAAAAAACCTCCCCAGTCAAACCACCTTTCCTGGAGTAGCATGTGAAATTCTGTTTCACCTTCAGTGAGGGTTTAGTAAGTGTTCTGTTAGGAAATGTGGGTCATGTGTAAAAAGGGCTTTGTAATGTACCATGCAACTGGTAAATTGAGACACAAAAGGGCAGGCAAAAAGAAAAAAAAAAAAAAAAATAGGATTTCAAGCCCGAATTTTCTTTTGTCCTGTATATAAAGACAGAAATATTGTATAATGTGCACCATAAGCTGGCTTTATCTCAGTTAATATTCATCTAGAAGTTTGCTACCCACCAGCTGGAGATCTAAGCATCAGTGGTAAAGGAGGCACCACCTGAGGACAATTCACCCCACCCGATTCAGGGTGCAGTGAAATGCTTGTGGGACAGTCCTGTGTCTCCCCACTGATTACTGAAGAAGGCTGTACCTCAATTTGTTCATGATGCCTCAAGTTAAATGCCATGAATCCTGCCCTAGGTGTGACATAGCAGGTGGAGGTATGTTGCTGAAAGTGGGACATCTGTTTTTCCTGATTGTTTTGTTCAAACTCACATTCTTTAATATTGCATTTGATTAGATTTTGTAAATAATGTTTATATATTTCTGTTTTCCCTGTGTTTTGCCTTTTTCCTCTGAAAAATAAGTATACAGGAATTTACATGTTTTTGCTGTTTTTACTCCTTGGTGCTTGTGTCTCAAATTCCACCTGCTTACCTGTTACAGAGTGTTACATTTAATTTCTGCCTAATCTGGCATAAGAAGAAAGTGACCAGATGATCTGTGTGCACGCTGTGATCCGGGTTTAGTTCCAGGAGAACAGCAAAGCAGAGCCACGTGCTGTGCCTCACTTGAGCTCAGGAGAGGCCGCTTTGCCAAGTGAGAGTTCTGTCACAGCCGGCTCAGTCCCCTGAGTTTGATAAGCATGCCAGCAGTGATGCCAGATGGAGTGAAATGCAGCAGTCCTTTTGCTGGGGCTGGGTGGCCTGGGAGCGATGGTTGAGGGGTCCAACAGACCCCATGTTTGTTCCGCTCAGGGGAGCAAGGCCGTAGCTCTGGGACAGGGTGGAAGAGTGCTCACGCTGTTTCAGCCCTGTAACAAAGCACCTTATTTTGCTGCTGATTCCTTGAAAAGGACTAGGGCAATAGCATCATCTCACCAGGACCTGTGATGAGAAAGGGAATAGCATCGATCACTGGTGATCTGTGTTCAATCCAAAATGGATGAGACGGAGAGGAGAGAAATGTGCACCACCACCAGTGTTAGGTTTCTGTGGTCCAAAAACTTTGATGTGGAAGCTTGCTGGTCTCTTCAGTTTGCCTGATGTTGCTGCAATGACCTGACTTTGAACAGCTTTGTGTTTCCTGATTTTAAGCATTAGTTTATATTGTCTAGAGGACTGCAATGCACTTTTGACCAGAGAGCATATCTGCTGGCCTTCCAGAGTTTAAAATAATTTCTTGTTTCTCCCCAATCGTTTTGAAAGCAGAAATTAAATTGTATGAGGATGACCTGTGTTAGGAGACGGATGGTGAAAGTAAACCTTCAAGACTGCAAACCAAGCTTCAGATCAGATAACCATACAAACAAGTATCTTGGGTTGCAGACCTGAAACTGGAAATCTGGACTAGGCTTTTCTCTTTTCAGTATGACCTAAAATCAGTTCTTCCCAGAGCTAATATCAGTTCTTCCCAGAGCTAGAAGGTAAAGGAGCAGTCACAAAAAAAGGGAAATAACATTTACAAATGTATGTTCATAGGTATCTCAAGAGAAGGGTGAATTGTTATTCTGATTTACAAAACTTACTGTGTTGGAAAAGATTTAGTTCCTTGCCTGAAAAATGACCACACCATTTGGTCCATTTTGTAACGGCAGACTATTTATTTGTTTTAAAATAACAGAAGAAGTCAACTTGGTGATAATGAATGCAGAAAATGTAAGAGCAGAAAATGCTTTGGGTTCTCTTATAGCACAGCTGGTGACCATCAGTTTTGCTGAAACTGTTCCTCATTACTTCTCCACAGTCACGTTATTTTGCCAAAGCTTCTTGTCCTGGGCAGCTTTACAGTAACACAATGGTGCACAGGCAGAAGAGGAAAAAAGTACTGGAAGAAGAGGATGGTTATGTTTTCCCAGGTGAAAATCAGTCTTCTGTGTCTCTGCATCCCTTGCTATTTTCTCCAGGGCTTGCCCACGCAGGGATACACGCAGTATGCATCAGCATGCTGATGGAAATAAAACAGTAGGGAAGAGTGATCTATCACTGGGCTGTGCCAGTAATACAATTTGTATAAAAGCTGCATAAAACTAACCTGAAATTTAAAATCTGATCTGTTCTAGGCCAAATTCTCCCTCCTTTTTTTCATACAGTGTGGAGCTGGTTTTTCTCTTACTCTCTCCACTACCTTGTTCTTTTTTTTCCATTTCTACTAAAGTCACAATGTTTTCCTCTGCCTTTTTATCCCCACTTCATAAATCCCTGTCCCCTTTATTTTTGTTTTCTGTAAAATTTCCAAGATACGTCGTCTCTCTCTTTCAATGCTGAAGGTTGCCGTGATCACTCACTCCATGTTTGGGCCATGCTGCTGCAGCAGCAGGCATTTCTTTGGTCTTTTGGTGGGGAGCATGTCCAAAGTTGGACAGTGGGGGTAAAGCACCAGGGAAGCAGAGTAGCTGTTGGCCAGAGTGCAGCAAAGTGATGCTGCAGGTACAGGGAAGCCAAAACGAGTTGGATAAGCTGAGCACCTAGATACACACTGAAACCAGGACAAAGTCAAAGACACTGGGACAGTGCTGCTAAAAGCAGAACATCTGTAATTAAAAGGAAGGCACTTTCACTCTCAGGTTTTCAAAGGTTAAGTAATAGGGATGCATGG
The DNA here is from genome assembly GCA_013397815.1 of Aleadryas rufinucha. Lineage (NCBI taxonomy): Eukaryota > Metazoa > Chordata > Aves > Passeriformes > Aleadryas > Aleadryas rufinucha. The sequence continues at coordinate 113,533 of VZTH01010701.1, read as the reverse complement.
GGAATGAAAACCTCATTTTTTGGGTGTAAATTTGTTTCATTTCCATTAGGGATGACATCTGAAATTTTTCAAGCCCTTGTGTGAAGGAAATTCAGTAAAAAAAAAAAAAGAAAAGAAAGAGATAAAGTTCCTTTTGAATGGATTATATGAATTGAAGTAAAATAAATTTCAAACAAAATGCTGCTTAGAAGGGGAGAAAAATGCACATTTTGATCTGCAGACATTGAAAGATTTCTATCCCCTTTTCCCCTCCAAATAGATTTATATGCAGTTCATGTAATTTCACAAAGTGTTTTCATTTCTCTGAAACTGCATTTGATGATAGTAATAGTTTAAATGTTTCTTGAACTAATCTAATGATTAGCAAAGATGAGTTTGATTCTAAAAAGTAAAATACAAAGAAATCAGCAGTTTCCCTTCAAGCTCTTAATAATTTTATTAAGGAAGTGATTAATACACTTCTTTTGCTTTTGGTACTCTGTTTCCTTTTGCTGCCAAAATAAAGCTCTCTGTAGCTCACAAATAATGAACTAAATATCATGTGTCCTCAAATTACGAGTCTGCTGCAAAGGTTGGGGAAGGAGAATAAAAAAGGTAAGTCACAGAGACATAGGCCATAAAAGCCAATTTTGTATGCCAGCGTTGTTTTTCCCTTGTATACACATGTAATAAAAAGCCAGGTGGGTCTGTAATTTATGTTTACATCTGTGTCTAATCAACCCATACAAAATAACATTTTCTTTTATTCATATAAAGAAAGGGAACATAGGCAGCATATTTCTGTGAAGTTTAACACCCGAGAATTTCCCTAGAACTATTTTTATTACTTTACAAATAAATTACAGCACTTAAGAACCCTCTGATATTAGGAAACCTGGAAATGAACTTTTAATAGCTTTAACCTCTCACCAGGGCCATTAAATCCTTCAATGTGAACTCTCATTTTCTAAACAAGGGCTCAAGTACTCTCATTAGTATTATTTCAATGCAAATATGACTTTTCAAGGAAATGTATCATTTATTTTATTAATTACACTATTAAAATAGTTTGGTGGTGTTTTTTTTTTTTTTAATTTTTAAAGCTTTCTTCTACTTCATCTCAAATTTTCTTGGGAGAAACTCCATTTCAAGGCCTTCACTTTTTCTGGGGTATTGTTTTCAAGAGTCACAGGAAAAAAATGTGGAGTTGATTCCTTTTTTTTTGGTTTATTGCTTAAAAGCAACAAGAAAGCCTCTTAAAAAAAACAAAGAAAACAAAATTCTTACGGATGTGTAAATTTCCGTGAAATATCCCTATCACTTTTTCCCTCCTAATAATTTATACTGGATGCTCTTCATATTTGCCCTGAGCCTTGGACACCTGATGCTGGAAGGTGTTACCTAAGTCTGACTGTCACAGAACTGGGAAGGAGGAAACCTGGTACCCTGGTGAGGCTCATGCCCTGCTAAGCGTGCCCTGGGACGCTTCTGGGCAGAAGCAGTGCTGAGGGAGAGGATGGCCACACAGAGGTGTGGGTGCCTTCCTTTAGCAGAAGTTGTCTCAGGCAACAAATGTCAAGCAAAAGTGAAGTCTGATTCCTTTGCATCAGCCTTCTGCAGCTATTTATAAGCTGTTTTGTTTCGGGTCATAGAATTTTTCCTCCAGGAGTACAGAGTGTTAGTTTTCTTCTGTTGTTACAGTGATGTTTTCTTTTGAGGGACAGAAGACCTTTCCTTCCCTAGCTGTGCACGCAACTTCTGCAACCCACCTGAGGTAAAGAGAAGGTGAATTAACCTTGTCACTGCTCTTGCTTAAACGCGATGTTGCCACTGTCTACCTGGAAATAGAACTGTTGAAGTGTCTGTGAGGAAAATGTTGATTTCCACCCAGCTTGGACCTGGGCGTCTGTGAAAAATCTCTTTCTTGATAGATTTCTAACCTTGATTTTCACACTAATGATATTTAGGTGGATCTCCAAACCTGTAAGCACTTACCTAAAGAAAATCTGGAAGCTTGATAAGCTCTGACCAATAGTTATTTATAATCTTTATCGCAACCCCTTTCTTTGAAACACAAAACCCAACAAAAAGGTCTTAAATCAATTTGTGCCATCCCGAGCCGGACAAGGAGATTAGTTTCTTCAATCTGGACAGGCAGTCCTTTATTACAACCCCAAGCAGTAACTTGTGTCACAATCTAAATTAATTACACTCAGATTTGTCCCTACCCTAAACAAGCCTCAAAATGAAATTGAAAACACGGAGTGTGAAATTGCCCGGTGCTGCTGCTTTAGATCTGCATGTCATTCCCCAGTAACCGCAGGACAGAGAGGAACAATTCTTTCCAGGGAATCTCTTATTCTCTTTGCCTTTTATTTGCCTCATTAGCCAAGTTTGGAGGGGGTGGATTATGAAGGAAGCTAAGAGAATTACACATACACAGGCCGAGAAAAAACAGGGTACAGAAGAAGACATAATTGTGGTCTGTGACTCTGTTAACAGTCTGGAGGAGCTGATATATGAAGAAAGAGTGAAACAGCTGTATGTGTGTAGTGTAGATTGGCTGAACAATGAGTCAGGGTATGATTTATATACTCAATGAATAGAGGTAGACTAGAGAAAGAAATGCTTAGTGTAGCTGCCAGAGGCAGAAGTAGGAATGACAGGATAAATTTAGGGAAATATATTAAATGATGGACTATGATACATTAAATGATAATAATAAATGATATATTTGTGTATAAAGAAAAAGGCTCAGACACTGAGTTTCATTAGGAAGTACTCTAGACTTCTTAGGGAAGAGATGGAAACCGTGTTTCTTCAGCTATTTTCAAACAGGACTGAACTAAGTCCTGGAGAACTTGTTAAATAGATGAAGCAGAGGAGAAAGAGGATAAAGAAGATGAAAGACAGATAGGAAAACTTCTCCTGAACCTAGGATCATGGGGAGAAAATTAAGGGGAAAAAAAAAGTAAGTTCTGAGAGTGAGAAAAAAATACCTTAAAAGCTCTGTTGAAGCAATTTTTCTCTGTGCTTGGCAATAGCTTTTAGCTGTGTATCTGTGAGGTTCCTGATAATAACAATAAATGTAGGTTTCAGAGGAAGGGGGAAGACAGGAATGAAGGATGTGGAGAGTCTGAGGGTGAGCGGGCAAAAAAGTAAAGGAGGCAGGTACATGCAGTGAGGAGAGCTGATCTAAAATGTGCCAACAGAATCCAGCAGTTCCAACAGACCTGAGTCCTCACTGCAGCTCTGCTATAAAACATGACTTTAAGATACTTGCTCAACTGCTGTCTACAGCAATTTGCCCTTTACAAGAAGACCATAACAATGTTTTTGAAAAGTTTGAGCTCTACAAAAGGCAAAAACCTAATTACTAGGAAACAATTAATGGATTTTTCTAACTGGAGTAAATACAATGCTTGAGATGGAAATCTGGACTCCAGGAGGAGAAGCTTTAACCCCCATTAGAGGTGGTGGCTGAATAGCTGCATCATGCTGGAGAACTCATTTTATGCAGGGCTGATAGTACCATCTATTGTAAGCTTGGCCAGCATACCCATTATAAAATGCTCTTGGGGGTTTCCTGTAATTTTGCCAGACTATGAGTGTTTGAGCAAAGTTTCCTGTGCCAGGTGTATGCCTCAAGCTGATTGATTTATTTTGCTATTTATTTGGAAAATAAAACATCTCTCTCTGAAAGCGTGGCACAGGACGATATGTGATTTATCTGTGTTGCAAGCGCTGTCACATTTTCCTCCAAAGGTTCTGCCTGACTGCCCCATGTTCTCAGAGCAAGGACACGGGTCTGGAGCAGGGGTGTCTTGCAGGGAAGGACTTGTAACCAGAGATTACAGTGCTTTTGCTACCACTGTATAGGCTGCCCCAACTTTGGCCTTGTTATAAGTGTAAGAAACCGTGGATGTACCTAGAGTCTTTTCAGATGTTTGCCAGGTCTCTTGGAAACAACTTGTCCTTGCAAACTGTGCTTTAAAACTGCACCCGGCCCTGGGGGCTGCACAGGCTATGCTGGAGCTGAAGCTCTCCTGTGGGATCCTGGTGGGATCCAGCCAAGAGAAATGTGCTGTACAGCAGGGAGTCTGGGCTGAAATGTGGGTGGGGTGGGGGGCATGCAGGGTATTCTGAGGAGCCAGTGCAGAGGGTGAGCATATGGAAGAGATCCTGATAGAAGGAGATGGGCAGGGGGACTGGATAAAGGTGGGAAGCAGGAGATGGTGGATGGGAAAATGCAGAGAGTGAAAGACCTATACCTGCCCAGGTTATGCTTCCTTGCAGGCCACAGGAGCAAGAGCCAGGGAGCACAGGGAGTGGCAGAACTGCTGAGCAAATAGAATGAGGAGTGTGAAGTGGGAGTGGAAAACCTGTCAGGTGGAAACTGCGTAGTAGAGAAGACCAGAACTGGGCAGGGGCAGGGCACAGGACAGTGGGATTGGGCAGCAATGCTTTCCCTGAGTGTGCTGCTTCCCTCCAGCTGGGCAGAAATATTCCTTTTCCATTCTGCCTTGAGCCACAAAGGAAGCTAGAAATGACTGTGGGGTGACTGGGACACTGGCATCAGTGCTCCCTGCTGGGGGAAGACCAGCGGGTCTTCCAAAGTGTGCCTGGGGCTGGCTTGGATGTGCACTCCTTCAGCCAGCATGCTCCGGTCCAGGGGCCCAGGCCTCATGGGCAGGGGGAAAAGCTCCTGTGAGGAGTGGGCAAGGCCCTCACAGCTTCCACCAGGTGCCTGGCTTGGGGCCAGCATGGTCACTGTCAGGCCTCTGTGCTGGAGGGGATCAGCTCCATGATAGAGCTGCCGGCTCCTCCACGTGTGAGCTCCTGCAGCACAGCGCTCTGTCCTCGCTCCCGCTTCGGCTCCCTCGCTTTCTGCAGAGGCAGAGCTCTGTCCTTGCCCCCCCGGCTTCTGCAGCAGTACTGAGGTGTGCGGTGAAGAGCCAATGGCTCTGCCACGGGGCTGGGCTGAGCACACACCAAGTCACCAGCTCTGCTGGGTCTCAAATCCTGCCCCATACCTGCCCCCATTCCTATCTTCTCCCTTCTCCTGCTTCCCTTCCTCTCACCCTCTCCTGTCTGTCACTCTACCCATTTCTTAATTCTTGTTTGCACTGTGCTTTGAAAATGCAGAGTGCTGTATAAATATATTAAGTGTTATTATTATTTCTCCTTTTTAATTGGCATCCCTCACTCTCTCTTCTCTTGCTATTGTGGCTTCCAGAGAGAACGTGTGGGCTTACATTATTTATAGCTGTGTGAGAGTAATTACAGAAATGATTTAATTACTCAGTTAATACCGTTCTCCACATCACCAACTTGACAAGCTAGTGATCCTCTCACCACAGCCGAACATGCAGACTAGCGTCCATGTCATGGATGAGCGGGTAAGGGGAGGCGAAGCTTGGGAATGATTTGTTACAGCCCTGCACGTTGCTGGTTACTCCCCCTGGGCTAAGGGATGAGGCTGCTGATCTCTCAGGGGCTTGGCCAGGGGCAGTGTGTGGTGTCACCTGAGCTGGGGCAGAGCTGCCACCAAGGAAGTGATGTGCAGAGATGGTTCATGGCTCTCAGATGACAGGGGCTACCTCCAACGCAAATCTGCTCAAGCTGAAGATTCAATATTTGGTGTGCTGCATTAACAGCTCTTCACATTTATCAAAGGTCAGAGATCTGGCACAATTTTGTTTTCTCAACTTCTATTTAAGCCTGCCAGATGAGAAGGTAGGGTTCATGCACCCTGCATGGGGTCAGAGTAAAATCACCATCAGAAATGTTCTTTCTTGCAAGTGGCTACATGTAGATCTGACCTTCTTTAACTAAATAAGCTTTCCCTCTGAAGGGGATGGCTTCTTCTTGCTGAGACTCCTGCCATTGGAAATGAAGTGTTTCCATCACTTCCAGTTCACAAAGACTTGTGAAGAGCAGGGAATGTCCTGTTTCTGGTGCAGTATAGAAGGAGTCTGAGTGAGGAGAGTACGTGCTTTCCTTCAGGGCATGCAATGAGCAGATGGTTACCAATACCTTTTAGTTATCTGCCAGAGACACTTGAAAAAGGCCCCACAAACCACCTCGTGAGCTCAGGAGAAATGTAATGAAAAAAGATTCTTTTCTGACAGCACTGTAGATAAAAAGAAGAGGTCAGTGAATTCCTAACAAAGGAGACAGTTTCTTGGGAAGTGGAGAGAGAGAGGCTCTTGTTGGAGAGTGGGGTATTTGTCAGAGAATGGTGTATGGGGAGAGCATCTCTCAGAAGTGCCTGCTTTCCATGTCTCCAAATTGCCTGGCTCCATTTGGGCTCCTTCATGGCCTGGGCAGTGGGCCAGGTTCAGACTGTTCCTCGACATGGCAGGGCTGGGTGGGCGGCGGGAGGGTTGGGAACAGGTGGCATCGAGTCTGGTGGAGGGGAGCGCCTTTTCCATGTGGCACCGCCTGCCAAGCTGCAAGGCGCAGGACACCTGGTATCTGAATGGGCTCTGCCCACCTCCCAGGAAGCGACGGCAATCAAAGAAGTAGGCTAGAGTGTTTTAAGTGTGAACAGTGAATATAGGTCCTTCTTTTTTTTTCAACATCCAACATGAAACAGGTTAAGGCAGCCTACATTTGAGAAAATGCTGGGCATCTCCATCTTCTGGAAGTTGAGCCTTTCATGTTGTATCTCTGAATGGACACTCAGAGTCCCTCCCTCATGGCTTTTGCAAATGCACGCCAGAGGCTTTTATTTATTTTTTCCCTTATCTGACACACTTGAAAGTGAATTTTATGACCTAACACTGGAACAGCTTGTTGAGAAGACAGTGAGTGGAAGGGCAATGGAATAAGTAATTTTGTCAGCTCTCAAATGAATGAATCCTGTTTTCACAGGATTCACATCTCATGGTTAATTGACTCTTTAACTGAATTATATACTAATGTGAGCTCAGTCCATAGTAGACACTAGAGAGTCCACAGAGGTGAGAACTTGAGCTGGGTGAAGATATTTCAGAAGAGTTGGACTCATCCTTCCCCCAATGGTGAAGGCCAGGGACATTAAAAGTGTCTCATTTCTTCACCCACTGCCCTGTATCAATTTGAAGATGTCCAGTCCAAAAAAGTGTGTGCACCCACAGCAGCTTCAAATTTTCAGGACCTGTCTACACCTCCTCCCTATAAAAATACCATTCTCCCCAGATCTCCTATTGTTTTTCTCCCAGTTTCCACTGTGCCTTTTATAGTCACTGGCTAGCACAGTATATGAGAGAGCTGTACTGTGGTGCCCCGAGGCTTCTGTGTATAGGGGCTGTCTACCACAGGCATGCTGCCAGGTCAGGATGAAGTCTATTTGATTGCCTAGTGAGCCTTTGACTCTGAGTGGGTGAATCATACGCACTGCTGTGGGGTCAGATAAAGGCTTTGGGACTGCACGCAGTTGCAGGCTGTATTTTGTACAGCACTGTAAGAAATTAATTCACCTTGAGTCCTCTGCCCCTTTGTCAAATCAGGTGGAAATTGGCCAGCAGGTTCAAGAGTTACTGGGAAGCCTGACTCACCTATGAACAACCCCCCCTCCTCCCCGGGCCCAGGTTTGCAGGAGTCTTGTTTCCTAAAGGAAACAAGCTAAGAACGCACCCAGAAGGTGGGCACAGCCGTGCGCCGGAGCGTGTCGGGAGCCGCGATTTCGGCACAAGTGACCCGTGCGCACCCAGCGCATCCCAAACGCGCGCAGCTCGGTGCCCGCGCTGCCCCGCGCTCCCGCGGTGACTCACTGCGATTCACGCTCCGGCGAGCGTGCGGAGCGCGCTGCGAGCTGCCGGGGCCGGACATTTGTTCGCACTTTCACGGGGCGCACATGTGTGTGCTCTGTGACTCACGCTGCAGCGGCCCGGGCTGCTGCAGCAGCGGCAAAGGAGGCACAGTCATGAACACGCACTGGCTCGGTGTCGCATGCTCCTGTCGGTGAGCTTTTGAAGGGGAACATGGCGCGAGGCTTGGAGGTTTTGATATTTCTGTCCCACGACAGACCTCTTGAGAAAAGAAATCAGCCTGATGACAGCAGCAGTAATTGGATTATTCCGTTGGTATCTTCTGTGGAAGAGAAAGACATGTGCCTTTAACTATATTTTCAATGCAGACTTAAAAATTGCACTTAAAATGTGAATTGTGCCTTTTTTTCTTCATAACTGTCAAGCAGACATCTGTTTTCTGCCCCACTTTTTTTCTGCCTTTTGACTGGCTGAGCTTTCTGTCTAGCCTTATTCTTAGCCCTGTGGCAAGCCTGCAGCAAACCGTGGTGGTTTGAGTTCCTCAACTGGTACTGGAGATCAAGGCATACTCTAATCTCTGGGTGCCTTGGGTGGGCTAAAGAGGTGCCAGCCTGAAGGTGAAAGTAGGGGAGGATGTGTGCCTTGATCTGAAGGAGAGAGTGTGCTGAAAGGGCTGAAGCCCTGGGAAGGGGAGGGATGGGGAGGTCTGAAAGGTATAATGAGATGAAATGCAGGGCAGGGAAGTGTCCAGCAAACTTTGGCTGTCCCTCTGAACAGTTAGTCCTCTATGGCTCTATGGGCTAATCTCTGCAGCTGCAGTCTGGCCTTTGAAATTATCTGTAATGGGACTGACAAAGTTTTGGAGTATTTGCATGTCTGCAGGGGACAGCAGTGCTGAAGTGGAGGGAGATAAAGTGGAACTGGACAGAGGCTGAACCGGCCAGTCGTCTCTTTCTGTTAGTTTTGGTCATCTGAGAAACTCCCCAAACTCATGTGTCCAGCTTCTGTTTTGTTATATAAGTTCATGATTATCTTTTGGTAAAGTTTTTATTACTGTGAAACTGTGAGGTTAGTTTTGATGTGTTTTGGGCACATCCAAGTGTCTGACACAGCCATTACCTACCCAGAGATTTAATTTTTTTTGCTAGTCAATTGGTTCTTTAATTTGGATTTAATAAGTCACTTTGTGCTCCATTAAATAGGCCTTCATGCAAAATGTTTAATGCCAAAGTGTGCTCGTCTGCAGATGGTGGAACAGCTTCATTTAGGGAATGGCTGGAAACCTCACCAGGCTGTGCTGGTGCCCATGGTCCATTTTCCCCCAATGAGCCATGCTGCCATTAACCTTTGCTGTCTCCATGTCCTGCTGTGAGACCACAGGGCTCATCTTCACCAGGACTTGTCCCAGCCATTCTCTCTGTTTGATCTCTCTGCCCTTGTCTGAGCTCCCTTGGAAGGTTTTATGTGCACATGTGGATGTGAAGTTTCAACTGCTTAATTGTCATAAACTGAAGCTGTGGCTGGCAGCTTTCTCACCAGAGGCTGGCAAAAAAACATGCTGTGATACTGACCACTGGAAGGAGAAAGAGAGGTTGTGAGTGATATTTGTCTCTTGCTGTGCTTAGGACCACATTTTTGTCTGACAGTGTCACTCACTGGTCACTGTACTGGCCCAGCAGTCTGTTGCTCTATGTCTTGAGGTGTGCCTATAGTAACACTCAGTAATACACAGTACAAGCTGTGGGGAAGCATTTTGTGCTGCCAGGGAGTCCATAGCCAGCCAGCAGCTCATGCTGTGCTGCTCCTACACAATACACAAATCTCTTGAATCATACATTGAAGGCTTTTTTGTCTGGTAATAGTAGAGTGAGTTTAGTTTTTCCATTTTTCCCTCTCCTGGTCTAGTCTAGACTGAAATACTAGGGAGAGGATTATCTTGCTTGGCTTGTTTAGGTTTCTGTGGCCAGGGAGAAATGGTTCAGTATAGGAATGGGTAACAGCATGTAGAAGACGTGGCTATGTCTCTGTGTAACCATGCCTGTGCACCAGAAACATGTCCTGTCCTCCACGCTGCATGCATCCCTGCTCTCAAGGAATCCTTTTGGCCAAATGTTTTGCTGTATTTGATGAATAAATTGGATAGGGAAATGAGGTGACATGAGTAGGTTAGACATGAGTGATGAGGATCTTGCCTTGACAATCAATTTATTGCTTTGCACTTAGGAATCTGTAGGAGATGGTCCTCTGGGAACTCATCCACTGGGATTGTACCTTCAGTTACAAGGAGATAACCTCCAGAAAAGAAAATAATTTCCTTGCCACTCACCTGATCTTACTATTCTGCATACTGGTCCACCTCCAGGTACTAGCACCCTGTGAGGTGTAAGCCCCTGCAGACTGGGAGGGACCTCTCATAAAGACTGAGAAAATGTAACAGAATTGTGCCAGGGGTGAGAAAAGAGATAAGAAGTTCTGCTGGGTGTTTGACAAAGGGCAGCAGTGCAGAGGAAGTGTACCCCAAGCATGAGGGTGGAAGGAAGCGAGGGTGTGGGATGAGGAAATTTGATATGATACTCAAAGTAATTCATAGACTAAAGCAGATAGAAAGGACTCAGGGTGAGATCAGATAATTAATTAACAGCTGCAGGGATTCATCTTCCTCTCTCAGCCAGCAGTATGTGCATTTTGTGACTTAAAGTGAGCATATCCCTCCTGCTGCTTCTCTCACTTAGCCCATGGCCAGATGTGCTCAGCAACCCCAGCTCTCTTACAAACGTTCCATATATGCTTTCTCAGGGCTGTGGACCAGAGGCTGGAGTTCCTGGTGGTCACTGCCACCCTGTATCATGTTGCTGCCTTCTTGGTGACATGTGCTGCCACCCTGCAGCATCCCATGTGATCTGCCATGCGTTCCCAGTTTCTGCCTCATCCTGGGAGGTCTTGATAGGGGACTTTAAAGAAAGAAACAGGGGTTCCAGTTGCCTTTCCTCCCTCTGTTGCCCAGTAGGCAGAATCTGGCCCCACTGCTGATGAGCACCAGGCTGGAGAGGGAAGGCAGTGCAGTCAGAAAGGAGTGACTCATTCTCCCCAAACAAGCAAATGCACAAAAATGTGTCTGCACCCAAGGATGGGAGAAAAAATATACAACTTAAGACTCAAAAGGTTCACTTCTGTTTCCAGAGTACCCCCAGAGGAAAGCTCTTTGTTGCCAAATACTTTCCCTTCCACAGCCCCATTATTTTTTTTCCCCTTAGTATTTTCTCTTAATGGTTGAATCGTTTAACACCCCGTATAAAGTCGTATCTGGCCGCTCTGGGGCGATTCTGGGTTGCCATGGCAATGAGCCCTGTCTCTCCAAATTAGGACATTTTTCCTGCTGCCTCTTCTATGTGAGGCTTTCTCTCATCTCTTTTTCTCTTACTCTCCCTTGATGTCTAAAGTGCTGAGCGCTGCCTCCTCTTTCGCACGCTCCCTGAAAGGGATCAGACTTTGCCCGTCTGAATTAATTCCTCTGAATCCTGTGCCAGCTTGGCGTGGACCAACTTTGCTCTCCACAATGAAGCTGCTGCAGGATCAGGATGAGGGCGAGGAGGGGTAGGAGAGGTGTAAAGGTGGTGAGGTTAGCAGGGGACAGCAGTGTGTGACTGTGGCGTGCTCATTCCCTGCTTAGTACACCATTGCCTCATCTCTGCCTGGGTGCTGCCAGAGCTGTCTGGAGCTGGGTGCTGAGGTGAGAGCTGCTTAGCTTAAAATATATCTTAGGACTAGAAAAGCTAGTGGAATAAACCTGTGGTGAATGTAAATGTGCTAGCACGCACAAATCAGTTGGACAGCCTTGGCTCCCCAAGGTCCCATCCTCTATGTGAAAGGCACCTGCAGCTGGAGTACCACAGGAGTCGTTTGTCTCACTGGGGGATTGTGAATACTGGATCTTGTCCCCTGGATACACTGAGCTGTGCCTGGTACGTGTTAGCGTGCTGAAGCAGGCAATTGGCTTTATACCACTTCTGCACCTGTATATTCCCCTTGCTGGCTTTGGATTTGGCATGAGTCAGACCCACCTCAATTTATTCTGGCTGCTGACACACTCCCAGGGCCCCTGTGGCAGCTGGGATTAGTCTGACACATGGATGCCCCCAGCCAAACTGTCTTCCCTGGGCTGTGCATCTGACCCAAGGGAGTAGGAAAAGAGCTGGCGCAGGCAGCACTAGAAACTTGCAGGAATGGAGGCATGCCCACATTGGGCAGGTCCGGGTGGCTGAGTACTGTCAGGAACTGGGAGCAGATTCACTCTCCCAGAGGAGTGTCATCCTGACAGTGTGAGGTGATATGTGGCAGAGCAGTACAGTCCAGCACTTTCTACCCATCAGGGCAGAAATGAAAAGGTGATGAGATGAGGTTTCCTTGCTCATTCTTCCCCTGGCCAAACAGGCTACTGTTCCAAGACCAGTTTTTAACCCTGTGGGTTATTTTCGGAGTTTTATGTACAGCAGAGGGTAGAAAATCAGGGGAGGACAAAAATAATGGATTGTGAGTATTTGGAGTGCAGATTAAGGTATAAATTTTGGTTGAGAAGATGATTGGCCTCAGAGCGTGTTCTGTCCTGGCCATGGTACAGCATTGCTATTTTTCATAAAAGATGCTTTGAAGCTGGGGGCAGTTGGCTGTGAAGTGAAGAGCAAAGCAGAGTGATGTTCCATGGCTGAAGTCCTTGGGCTCAAACCCAGGTGCTCTGCATGTTTGGCTGCTGTGGGACGGTGGTAATGTCCTGCCTTTTCTCCAGGAAGCCAAAAGCCTTCTTTCTGTTTAATGATGCAGTGTTTAAATAAAAAGAGGTGGATGAACTCGTATATTGGTTTGGCCGATAATGGTAGGAACTTTGCTGCACTGTCCCAATGGACTTAAAAGTTGTCCAGTGACGTTAAATGTTATTTTAGAAATGTTTTTGCAATGATATGTGAGCTTGCTTATATCACAAGGTAATTTAGTCCAGCATTTTGCATCCAACAGCAATTGATAGTGGATCAGTTAGAGATAGTTCCTCAGAATATTCTCCAAACATCCCATGAGTTATGACTTGGAACTCTCTAAGATAGTCAGCGTTTCTTCATATTTAGTAGTGCTTGATGGGTTTTTCTTCCATACCCTTACCAACATGCAAATTCTTGGCGTTTGTGGACCCAGGCACATTTTTAGCATCCAAGAGACAAGGACTTTCACCACTTAACTGCTCATAGGGTGAAGAAGTTCTTTGTTGGAAACTTGCTCCTTTGTTGGAAACAATTGCTCCTTGGCATTCTCATTTTGATATCATTCTTTGACAGGAAAAAAATGTAGCTTAACAGTTATTCCCTCTTCACCTTCTCTATCCAGCCCCTGACCTTAGAAGTCCTTACTTACTGTCACTTTTCTTCAGGAGAATTGTAATTTATTTAGTTGAATATCAGGAGGACTTTTCCAGTAGTGTCATCCATCCTCATACCTTTTTTTTTTTCTCTTCTGCATCTCTCTGGGGGAAGATATTTCATAGAGACTCTCCATTGGAAATGAGAAGATCTATAGGCCATGGGAATTACCTGCAGTGTCTAAGTTAGCCCTGACACAGACACAACATGGCCTGTGCTGTCCTGAGAGACTGTTTTTGGCTCTGCCCTCTGAGATATGGGTAAGAGGTGCAGGTATCCATCCCTGATTGCAGGGTAGTTACAAAGACGATGGAGCCGATCTGTTCTTGGTCGTGCCAGACAGTGTCATGGAAGGCCATGGTAGGTCCTTGGACAACAGGAAAAAAGTTTCAGTAGGAAGGTAGTACAGTGTTGGAACAAGGGCCTTGAGGCTGGCCACAGCTAAGCAGATTTACTGCTAGTGATGCCTCGTTGTGAGGGGATCCTTCAAGCGCTGTCCTGCCCATGTTTCAGTGTGATGCCATGAAGTGACATTAAGATGCCTCACAGATGATACTTGTGAGTGTAAGATGCAGAAAATTTCTAGAATTGCCTTTATGGTACAAAAACTCTTTGTGACTCTTTTTTCCCCCTCTGATTTCAGTTTACATTGGCATTGATCTATTAGGTTTTTGTCCCTTTGCTGCATTCCTCTAGGAAGCTCACAGTAAGATTTTGGGCTGCTGTGCTGAGCAGGTGGTTTTTTAGCGCCCAGGAGCAGTTACCATATCCCTGGGAAGCTGCAGCATGCTGAGCAACTGCTGTGGGATGCCCTGGGGTTTCCATCAGCCCGCCTGCCCAGCTGCACAGGGATGCTCAAACAGGCCCCGGTAGCAGGGAACAAAGTGTGGGACGTGGCTTGGAGAGAGTTTGGCTTGCTGAGCAGAGCAGCAGCTGGGTCACAGGGATGGATGCAGCAGAGGTCTTGTAGAAACAACTGACACCTGAATCATTGCATGCCTGGGAGATGGAAAAGCCCATTAAAACAACAATTAAAAAAAAAAACCAGAACAAAGCTCCTAAGAGTTCCTGTAATTGCAACAGATGTATCTGAAACTTCCTCAGACGATGTGCAGGTTTTGGTGGTGTAAGCTGGCTGAAAACAAGATGTGCTGGGATAGGAAGCAGGATGCTTCCTAAACAACAATTCTGCTTCCTAAACTTTCACTACTCTCTTCTTCTAGTTGTTCTAAGATATCCTGAAACATTTCTTTCTTGTAATGCTATTCTGTTATTTCAGGTGCTTGTCCTGTCTGATAAATCCTGCTGGATTTAAAGGTTGAATCTTGAGTCACCTTGCTTTGTCTGCCCTGACCCTACTGTTTCTGGTCACAGCACCTTCACTCTTGTGCTGCTCTTACGTATTATAGAATATTAGGGTTGAAATGAGTGGGAACAAGGAAAAAGTATATGAAATTAATAAAATAGCAGCAGGGGGTGTGTGTGCGTGTGTGTGTGGCAGAGGTTATTGTGAAAATAATTTGTTCTGAAATGGTACGGGGCTTGCAGAATGGAGGATATTTCAAAGGCTTTGTTTAACATTAATAATGCTACATTATACATGTAAATGCCATTATTAAAGGCTTCTGGGTATTTCAGTGAAAAATTAGAAGGAAAACTTTGGGGCAACTGGTGTAAATCAAACCAAATGAATGAGCTGATGGCAAGAATGAATATTTATTCCCTTGGTTCCTAATGCACCCCTGCCTTAATTTCTATGGCATCCTTTCCCCTATTCTAGAATGAACAAATAGCCCCAGAACAAAGTAAGAACAAAACAAGAGCTCTTGGAGCTCTGAGCATCATCTGGAAAGAGGGAACTGAAGTTCTATCTCTGAGTGTCTGGGAGAAGTAAGGGAGGACTAAGCAAAAAGCCACATGGAAGAAGTCTCAGGCCTTCCTAGAAGTGCAAAGAATTTAAATCAGTGCTTGTAAAATGCAGCAGTGAACAAGACAGGTAGGTAAAATTCTCACATGTAATACTGAACTACTTGAAGTTTTTGCCAGAGGGGAACATTTTCACCCTCTTGCTTTCCTTGAGAAACAATTCCCTTTAAATTGGATTGAAAAATGCAAGATGACTCTTTATGTGTGGATTAGTGCTACAGGATGACTGCCAAAACAGTCAACTACAGTGAACAAAGTAGGAAATATAATTATTGCTGCAATTTCAGATCACAAAGAAAGAATTGTAGCTGCCTCTAGGAAAAGCAGAAAGGTAGCATTTGAAGGAAACAAATTTTTAATTTTACCAGCCATGGAGTCCCACAGGAGAGAGCTCATGGGGTTGAGGGGAGCTTTCAAAAAAAAGGTGAAGTTGAGACTGCAATCCAGTATGTATGTGCAATATCCACACTCTTCTGTGTGACAGAAAACATACAGGGATGGCACACTTGGGCTCTCTATGCTGATATAATGTCTTTGTCTACAGCTTGTCAGCAGATCCTTGTGGGACTCCAGTGAGGCTCTTCACAAGCATGGCAGAAGCTGCTTTGCAGTCAGCCATACGATCAGAGCAAGAATGAAATTAGAGTCCACCTATGAGTTTCTCTTGCAAAAGCTTGTGCTGATCATTTGTCATTTTAACCGTGATTGGCATTTTAAGGGGTATATTCTTCCTTTTCTTTAGAGACAGGCACTTAAAGTATCTGGAGATTATAGAATGTGAATCGCATATTAATATGTGCCCAACATACTGGTATATACAAAGCATTTCTAAACGTGTAGTAGAACTACCTGGAAAGTTTTCCTGCGGAACAATTTTCTGCTGGAAATTGTTGATTCTTGTTGATTGTTGTGAATGTGTCAGGCCTGTCACAACTGTGGATGGAAATGAGGCAGGTTGGTTGGTCTGCAGAGAGTCTGTGCAGCTCCTCCAGATCCCTTGCCTGCCAGCTGAGTAGATGACAAGCTGAAAAATACGATCTCGCAAACTGGAGTTTTTGAAGTATTTATCTTCTGTAAGTTTTCTCAAATATTTGATTTTTCGTACATGTTAATGGGAGAACTTTCTGCTCCCCGACTCCAAACAGAACAGCAGTTCTGTGTTCTTGCCGGCTCAAGATACGCAGCACAATTATCAACACCCTTCCAGCTACCAATGCAAAGCACAGCACTGTGAGGGCTGCTAAGGCTAAAATGAGCTCTATCTCAGTCAGACCCCATACCCCCCTTCAGACAAAATGCACTTCTGGAATGCCCCTCAAGCTGCTCTTGTGCCTTTCTTATCAGCAAAAGCCCAAAGCACGCATGGCCTATTGCTATCAAATCTCTCTTTCAGTCCTTCTAGGCTGCAGCCTTATTGGCTGCACCCCCGCATCACCACCCACTGCACAGATGCTTCCCCATCCTGAAGACATATTTAGGTGCATGGTATAGGGTGGGATGGGGCAAATGAGAAGAGCTACCTCCCTACAGAAAGCATAGAGGATGGAGGAGAGAGGCAAGAAATTTTTATATATGATTCCTCTGGTGCTTCTTTCTCCTCTGGGAGTCCCCTCTGAGGTGTGGGACTCATCCGAGCCATCTCTGTTTTCATTGGACCCACTTGCTGAGGATGCACATCCCTCCTTCTGAGAGGCAATGGTGGCCTGTGGGGTTTGTAGGGGGAGAGAAGGGAGTTGTGGCTGTGGGGACTTGTAAGAGCAGGGTGATACAGCCTGTAACAGCAATACTGAGGAGAGAAAGGCTGTGTTTACTAGGAACAGTGAGGGGACATAAAGCTGAAGCTGTCAGAAATCTGGGCAAGGCAGATGGGATGGGGGGGCAGGACAGGCTGAGAATCAAGAGGTTTCCATTCTGAGGACACGCACATGTTATGTGGAGAGGGGCTGCGCTCGGTGCTCAGTGCTGACTTCTTGCGTAACATCCTATTCTGTTGCGTTAAGTGGGAGCTTGTGCGGGTCCAAGATGTCATGTCTGCATACTTGTTCCTGCAAATATATCTCCAGGAGGCTCTAGATAAAAAAAGGAGCTTTTTGACTTTTCTATGTCATGCTGCTCTTCAGGGCCTAGTATATCTAAACCACACCTATGAAAGAGTTGGAGCCTTTCCTTTCCTGTGTTCTCTCCAGGTCCTGGTGGTTAGCACGGTGGGTAGGAGAGGTGCCTTGCTTGGACTCTATATGATGATTGACCAGAATGCTTATAATTTACCTTCTGCAATTGGACTAATCTCCGATTTGTGAGCAGGGTGACCTTTGCAGGTCCTCTTGGTCATCCTGCAAAGCAATGCCATTCCAAAATACATTGCTACAGATAATATCCAGGGATGATTGGGGTGCAGAAGTGAAAACTCTGTGAGGAGCATGGCTGATAAAATAACTGAGCCAGACATGTCTGTTAAAGGGAGTCCATTCTGAAGCTGTGTGGGAGTGACTAAATCTGCCTTCAGTTTGTAATGAGGATGGCCAGTCACTCTCCAGTAGCATCTCTTTTTGTTTCTGCATGACCAGAAGCCCTTAAAATATGGAGTGATCACCAGACCATTCCAAGAAAGGTTTGTCCATCACCAGAAAGGTATTCTAAACCAGGCTGTATATGGTCGAATCCCACACATAAGAGTAATGTTGATTTGCAATACGTGCTTCCTTTTAGGAGGCTTTTGCCTAGTTGTTTCTGAGATGTCGGAGCAAGCCCTTGCACAGAGGACACATTCTCCAGGATGCTTTGGCACGACCCAGCTGTAGCCAGCTCTTGTGTTACAGGGATGCTTCCTTTAGTCCTGTGAGGCAACCTGTGGATGGATGCTGGATGAAGCTGGCTCCTTGACTCTGAGTGAATATTGGAAAATGCATAGCACCAGGAGTAAAATGAGATAAGAAAACATGTTGAGTAGAAGAACAGAGCAGACAAAAGCCTTGCCATAGCTGAGTCTCTTTGGAAGTGCGGGTGATGCTAGGGAACACTTGCATGGTAACTGACCCTGAACCTGAAAGCAAAATGAAAAGTGGGGGTAGCTGGAAGCATGGGCTTTTCTCAGGGGTTTTTGTCCCATATGAGCTTTCATTTGGAATGGTAGTGCATAAATGCAATGATCCTGGAATAAGTGTAAATTCATCTTGTGGTTTTCAACCAGAGTAAAAAAGAAGACAAAAAAACTCAAGAGGGGCTTGTGAAAGTGGAAAGGATGAAGTCCTCCCTGTCTGGCAATTCTGAGATGTTAAACCAGTCCCTGATGGAAGACTGGATGGTGCTAGGAGCGCAAAACTCAGCGAGTGTGACCAGAGAGAGAACATGAGCACAAGATTTTCCATGGTAACCCTTGGAAAAGTATTCTGAATTTCCTGACAGGAGAAACCACTGAGTCCAGTGAAAGCCTGGGTTTGGTAAGGAACCTGATATGCTGCAAAAGAAGAAATCTGCAAAAAGCTATTTGGCCACCTTCCCTTTTCAAAGTCAGCGTCCACCAAAAATGACACAGAGAGCTACTGATGTTGCAGCAAACAGCAATAACCAAGACAGTGCCGACATTTGAGAAAAGGGTGTAAGAACTGCAGTGCTGTGCTTTCTTTGCAAAGGCAGTCCCAATATAGTAATGAAGATGCCATCATCATCAGTAAAACTGGGCATTTCTTTGTAGCTGCAAAGAACAGTTTTGTAATAGCAGATGATTTTGTTGTCAGCATCAAAGCAAGTGGGATACTTCTTGAAGTGAACTTGCAGAGGAGTATGTTAGTCTGATGCCAGAAAAAATTACATTAGCCTTGAAAGTAACAGTAATGGAAGGAAGTGATAAAGCAGGGAAGTTTAAGATGTATGGGAATGCGTTGGTCTTTTGCAGGGAAGTGGTTGAATTGAAAGTATGGCTAAAAGCCCAACAAACATAAGAAGGAATGGTCTGTAATTGTAAGGATCAAAATCAGCTAACCCTTCTCTTCAAGGAACCATTTGAGGATATTTTCCTGAGGTGAGGGAAGCTGCCTAGCTATAGGATAGAGTGGTTGGAGCCGAGTCAGCCCGTGATTCATGACCCTAGAAAATTCCCTTTTGGTTGTAAGTAGAGAGTAAATAAAAGATTTTATTCCTCTGGAAATCATCAGGTGATGAAGTGAAGTGTGTAAAGCTGGACACATACGATCTTAAAGAGTAAATAAATGTTTAAAAATAGATCAGTTCCTGCTACCGTGAGGGGACGAATTCTGATACAGAGGGTGTGAACATTTAGGTAGTCGAAATTTTCAGCTGCATTTAAGCTCCATAAAGCCATTATCATATCTTTGTGAGGAACCAGTACCAATGTAGTGTAAATTACATACTGTGAAGATTTGTTAATGCAGGTAGATCACAGTGTCACCAGTACTGCCCCAGAGACAAGGAAAAAGGACCACAACTTTGTAAGAAATTTCAGTGCCTCATTTAGTTCCAACAGCCCAGGTCTTGAGAGCACTTCTGTTCAAGATGTCCAGCGAATACAAGATGAGAAACTGAAGATTATGTGAAGGTAATTTAGGGATTTAAAAGGAATTTGAGAGGGGCCAGAGAGGTTTTACCCTGAACTCAGAAGAGAAGTGATATTGAAGAGGCTGTCAAAGCTTTTCACACACATACCAAAAATGTGAAATGTAGGCCACGTCAAGTGAAAGAGTTAGTGGTACAAGGAAAACTGTCCCCTTGCTGCCTGGAAAAAGAAGCAAAACAACCAACACAAAAATAAAACAATTCAGTATGTACTTGTCCTAAGCTATTATTCTCACTTCCTCGAGTTAACCTTATTAGAAGACACTCCAGCTGAGTAGGTGATCATGCATACCAAATTTGTTTTCCCAGACACAGTACACCTGACTTACTTAGTAACATCTGACTGTAGGCCAGCTTAGTAGGCATGAATTTTAAGTAGTTTGCATGGATTTTGACATGTAGCTGCTAGTTTTCTTCATCCATGATTTAACAGATGGGCTGAAAACCTCATTAAAATAATAAAGAACAGAGTGAAAGGGATGTGGGTTATAGTTTGATTTGTATTAAGCTCTTTTAAATCACAGCATGGCACCAACAGGGCGAGACTTGCCTCCTGCAGGCTTTTTGTTCCACAGAAAACTGGAGTCAAGGACTGGGGTCAAAGTGACTTGGGGTTTGTGGTTAGTTACATGAAGAGACAAGTAAGGCAAACCAAAAATCTCGAAGCATTTGTGGTCTGAGAAGCTTCCTTTCTTCATGAAATGATTTTATACACACGTGTTGGAGAATAAGAGCTAGGGGTGGGCTTGGCAACACAGGAAATACTCTGTTGTAGGAGACTGTCGGGTCAGGTGGACACACATGATGGAAGAGAGGCGATCTTCACGTTCCGCATGGGAATGCAGCAAATCAGTCATTTTGCTCAGCAGGGCTTCAGATGAGTTACAGCCACAGCAGGTGAGAGATGTGACACTGGTCGCGGTGTGACTGATAGACTCAGCACTGCTCTGCACATGGAGAAGAGCTGGTTCACGTGATAACACAGGTTACCTCAGGGAGTAACTCAATGTACTTGTTTGAGTAGGCAGGGGACAGGTTATAAATATGCAAAATTTGGTATCATGTTGATATTTGTTGATTCCTGTTATTCTGATACTTGCTTGGGAAAGGAAGATGCGAGGCTCTGTGCCCTTGATGGTCTCTGACCTAAGCCAGTTAGAACTGGTCCTTTTCTCATCTGGGGGCTTGCTTTGCTCCGTGCATATCAGATGACAACTGCCATTTTTTACAGTAGATAAAGCATCTCTTTATCATTGGTTGTGGGTGATTTCCAACCCACTTGGAACAAAGTTTTGTGGGCTATCCTGGTAACGCAATATCCTTTTCCATAGCTGTACCAGAGACCAGGGTGTTGGTAGAGCAGAGAGACTAGATTTCTCTCTCACTCTGGATATGATCCTTCCCTCAGGACCCATGATGGTGGTTAGCCAGAAGAAGATTTTGCATTTTGCTGCCTGTCAGTTTGATCCTGACTCTCCCTTGCTTTTCTGGTTCTGTCCCTCTGAAATTTAAACTGTTTTCCTGTCCCATTCCTGGGATAGAGGGTCTGAGCCCTACAACTCACCTCCTTATGATTACCAAGCCTGTTAAGGACTGACTTATCAAAGTGCTGGGTGGACCTGTGGTCTTCCGGCCAGTGGAGATGGCTTCTAACACTCATAGGCTGTATCTCTTTGAGATGCTGAAATACCAGCAACATGTGTATTGTACTGTGCACTTCCTCAGGCACTCAGTGGATGCAGGGAGGAAATAGCGTGTCTTGCATACATCCATTGTTTGACTTATCCCTCCATCTTATGGAGCCCTTGCCATGAGTATTTTTTAGTATGAGCCATGGGATGGGAAGCAAAAAAAAACCCCAAACCAGAGGAGAAGATTAAGGGGAGCCTGTTCTACATTCTAGCAGTTAATTAAATCCTTCACTTTTGGAAGATGGTGTTCCTGGCAGCCAAAGGAAGGTAAAAGAACCCATTGCATGAGATTACTGTGTTTGCACCTTAATATATTACCAGGTGAAATTTTACTTGTGCAATTCAACTTGAATTTTAACTGTAGCCTTTTCTACTTTTATGCATGGAAGAGGGGGAAAGAAGTATGCTGTTAATATTTTTTTTCAAAGGATACTTTTACACATTATGATTCAGTAAGAGGCCAAACAGGGGGTCCTGCTTTTCCTATGCACCGCACCCTTTAATCATCAGAGGCATACAAGGAGGTCTGGGGGCTTGTAGAGTGGAGGTGGGTGCTGGGGAGGAGCAGTGAGATGCTTCAGCCGCAGAGGGGCCTGAAGGCACAGATTCGCAGAGTGCTGTTTCCATGGCACTGCTATGGAAACCAGGTTCTGCTGCTCACTGCTGCTCAGGGTGGAATTTCAATGCTTCACACAGCCCTGGTACCCAGGAAACAGCAAACCCACAAACAAAACCCCACCAAACCTGTAGATGCCTCATTAGAGCACGGTTTCTCATTCAGTCTGTACGCCCTACCCGCCACCCTGGGGGAGGAAAGGACGAGCAACACAAATCAGCTAAAATTAGAGCTTGTTACACACTTGTCCCCCCCACCTCCATCTGGGCCACTCAGAATAGTTTTGGAGGTTCAAGCAAATTTGACCAACTGTAGAATCTTTGATCTGCTGTTATATGTAGGCTGCTGAATGCAGTTTGGAAGCTGCAGGCAGTGCTACAATCTGGAGGCAGAATGGCTGGAAAGCAGCCCAGCAGAAGAGGACCTGGGGGTGTTGGTCAACAGCAGGCTGAACATGACCCAGCATGTGCTCAGGTGGCCAAGAAGGCCAGTGGCATCCTGGCTTGTGTCAGGAACAACGTGGCCAGCAGGACAAGAGACGTGATTGTTCCCCTGTACTCAGCAGGGGTGAGGCTGCACCTTGGGTGCTGTGTCCAGTTCTGGGCCCCTCAATTCAGGAATGACATTTGACATTTGGTGATACTGGTGAAGGGGGAGAGGGTAAGTCTTATGCAGCATGGCTGAAGGAATTGGGGTTGTTTATGCTGGAGAAAAAGAGGCTCAGGGGGGACCTTACCACTCTAAAACTGTCTGAAAGGAGGCTGTAGCCAGCTGGGGGTTGACCTCTTCTCCCAAGCATCCAGTGACAGGATGAGAGGACATAGTTTCAACTTGTCCTGGGGAGGTTTAGGTTGGACATTAGGAGGAATTTCTTCACAGGAAGGGTGATTCAGCTTTGGAATGGGCTGCCCAGAGAGGTGGTGGAGTCACCATCCCTGGAGGTGTTTAAGAAAAGACTGGATGTGGCACTCAGTGCCATGGTTTGGTTGACCAGGTAGTGTTTCGTAGGCTGGACTCAGTCTCAGAGGTCTTTTCCAACCTGATTGATTCTGTGATTCTGAGTGTATTGCAAAGAGTGGGGATGCAGAGGGCTAAGGAAGACCCAAACCAAGAAAAGCTCTCTTCTACTCTTGGCTTATCTTCATGACCTTCTCTGAATCACTTTGGTTCCCCATGCCTCAGTTTCCCCATCTGTAGAACAGAGAAGATAATGATACCATCCCATAGTCTGGGCAAGTTTGACTTCACGGGTCAGTGCAAGCAAGTCCTTGCAGGATTTGGACTACTGTGAAAGTTGTTTAGCTAATGTTTGGAAAGTAGTTTGAGGCCCTCTGGTGAAAGTGGTTAGATAACTGCCAAATTTTGCCACCCTTCAGATCAACAGCCTGTAAAAAAATTTTATGTAAAGCTTAAACAGGCCTCACCCTCTTGTTCCCTCTGATCTGTGTTTCTCCTGCAGGATGGAGCACTGGCACTGTGATTCAGTGTATGGAGACTGCGATAAAGGAATTTTAGTAGTGATACTGGGATCATTAGGTCTGCAATACCAGAAACATCCCTTGCACAGAAAGGGAAAGGAAGATAGCATAAAGGTTGATCTTTAATTTTACAACCTTTCAGTGCTGGCTGACTTTGACCAGTGTAGCTTGAAACCCAGCAATCAGTTTAGCCTACTTAAAATTTGTCGGTAATTTGCCTGGAATGCTGCTATGTCCCTATGCCAGTAACAATGTCCAAAAACCTTTTGGTTGCTGGAGGCAGAGTCAGAACAAGCCACGAGAGACAACCTTCTACCCTCTCCTATCCCACTTCTGTACCAGCAGTGCCAGTTTTGGACCCTGGAGCTCCTGGATGTCAGCTCCTAGGAGCCTGTATTAAAGTGTATCAATCTTAAATTCCCTGGGAGCTGCAAGAACCTCCGTGGGTCACTCCACTGCTCTCTCTGAGCTCTCCCTTCTGCCGTCCCAGCAAGTACAGCACACTGCGTCAGGTCAGCAAGAGCAGCCCACGCCTACAGCGAGGCACTGGCTTCTGAGCATATGCCCTGTGGAGTGGAAAAGCACAAAGCTGCCTGTGACAGCATGGTCATGCAAAGTCACATCTGTGTGGTTGGCAATGCTGCGTGGAGGTGGAGAGGAAGCAGGGAGGGAAGTGTGGGTGTTCAAGGTCCCACGTGCAGGTCCACTGCTCCTTCGGTTGCCTTGGGGAATGCTCCCCATCCTTCTGTGTTTCTTTAGCACTCTGAGGGAGCCAGACAGGGGGGACATCGCACCTCACAACCTTTGAGGGCTCTCAGGGTGATGGTAATAATAAGTGATAACTTGCTGCAAGAGCTGTCAGCCTTCTAAATACCAAGCCTATGACAGTAATAACAGGATGGTCCTTAGTCATATGTTGGGGAGAGGATCTTGGAGAATCCTTGGGGGCCCTGGCTGTGTTGTCAGAGCAGCATCCCCTCACTTGTTAGGGATGCAGGCAAAGCTGTGGGCATCTCTTTTCCAGAGAGCAGCCTTCCCTTTGGAATCAGCTTCCCCTCTTCCCCTGCAGAGGAATTGCCTTCTGCTTAATAAACGTCTGCTTGTAATATTCTGAAACAAGGAGGCTAATCAAAGGCCCCATTCTGTGGAACAGGGATGCTAAGTGACAAGATTAATTTCAGTAATCAAGCAGCTTAATTTGGACATTTTTTTCCCTTCTTCTGTGTTGCTGATGGAAATTGAGGCAAATCTCATTCTGGAGAGACACTCTTTCCCTGCCTGATACCATCAGCCTCCAGTACTGAGAACGCTTGTGTAGAGATGGGAAGACAGGGAAGAAAGAGGAGTAGGAAAGGGTCACATGGGACAGTGTCAGTGAATGTGTGTGGACTGCTATGACTGATGTTTCTTGAGCATCTTTCCGCTGGAAAGCTCCCAAAGTGTTTTATAGACTGCATCGCAAAGGCTCCAGTCAGCACTGAAATGCAGTCATCTTGGCTGGATTGCAGCAAGTCTTTGAAAGGACATGGAAATTCAGCTGGTTAGGAGAAGGCAGGCAGGCAGGAGGCTGTGGTACCACCAAAGAGAAATCATTGGATGTGGAACTGTGTGATGGTGTGGAACTTATCTGAAACACACCTGTGGCTCAAAGGTCTCACTCCTGCAATGAAGAATAAATTAGTCTTCATCCTTCAGTGCTATTGAGCCCTGAGGGCCCCTTTCCTCAGTTCAGGGCTGGTGCCACCAGCACAGCCTCTTACGATGCTGTGACATGGTTCTCACTCCTCTGCCCAGCCACTGCTGCTGCCATCTCACCTGCCCCAGGTCCACCTGTGGAACCTCACCAGACATCATGTCACTGAGCTCTGCTATCACTGTAAGCTGAGAGCGTTTGTCAGTGATCACCTGGGGGCCTCAGCCCATTTTGTCCATTTCCTGGTCACAGAAGATAGTAGAGTCAGCTATTGAGAGGGTTGGGGAAGAAATCCCAGAAAATGTGATTTATGGTGAGGCAGGAAGAGCTGAGTCTCTGCTCTGGTGTCGTGAGGAAGCACTCCTCCTTTAGTTGCAATTTTGACAGGGGAACACATTTCCAAGTGATGTAGGAGAACTCAGGACTGGGTAAAGCCCTTTGGATTAGGTAAAAGTGCTGTTTTTCTTGGGGGTAGTTTTATGGTGGCCTGAGGCTGAGGTGTGTGCGTGGGCAGGCAGGAGAAGTCTAATAATAGCTATTTACTCATTCAAACGCTTGTGATCTGAGGAAGCCTGGACAGGCACCCAGTGGCGTGTGACAGAACCCTCCGGAGCCAGCGGAGTGGGTTTAAGGGAATGACGTCCTTGCCTGAGGCAGTGAGGTTTCGGGTCTGGCAGCTTTCCACGCCAGTCTCTCCAATCCCCCTGCCGCTGTCAGCGTGCTCCTCTGCTGCTGCCACCTCTCTTGCGTGCCCCCCTCTCCCTTTCACTCCCCATGGGGGGCAGCTTTAACTTGGCTGCATCCCCCTGCCATCTTCTGGCAATCAGTTTTTCGGGGGCAATCCGTGATGTTTTCCTGATCCCCCTCCTTTCCCTCTTCTCCTTCCACTCTCTCCCTCCCTCCCTCCCGCTGACTTGTTATTATGTACTGCAGCTGCCCGGAGGATTTTAAATAGACCCATAATCGCACAGCAGCTCCTCTTGGAAGTTTAAATATAACCTCCTTGTTAATCTCGCGTGTGGCAGCAGCACAGCACCTGGGGAAGGGAGGAATGGACGAGCACTAACCCGTGGCTTTACATCAGAACTGGGAGGGCTTAGTGAAGNCCACGCCAGTCTCTCCAATCCCCCTGCCGCTGTCAGCGTGCTCCTCTGCTGCTGCCACCTCTCTTGCGTGCCCCCCTCTCCCTTTCACTCCCCATGGGGGGCAGCTTTAACTTGGCTGCATCCCCCTGCCATCTTCTGGCAATCAGTTTTTCGGGGGCAATCCGTGATGTTTTCCTGATCCCCCTCCTTTCCCTCTTCTCCTTCCACTCTCTCCCTCCCTCCCTCCCTCCCGCTGACTTGTTATTATGTACTGCAGCTGCCCGGAGGATTTTAAATAGACCCATAATCGCACAGCAGCTCCTCTTGGAAGTTTAAATATAACCTCCTTGTTAATCTCGCGTGTGGCAGCAGCACAGCACCTGGGGAAGGGAGGAATGGACGAGCACTAACCCGTGGCTTTACATCAGAACTGGGAGGGCTTAGTGAAGTTATCAGGAAATTGCCTTGTTCATTTTAACCAGAATAGTTCTGAGGCTGGTGCAAGGTCCCAAA
This sequence comes from Aleadryas rufinucha, assembly GCA_013397815.1. Classification (NCBI taxonomy): domain Eukaryota; kingdom Metazoa; phylum Chordata; class Aves; order Passeriformes; genus Aleadryas; species Aleadryas rufinucha. The sequence goes on along the minus strand of VZTH01010701.1, from coordinate 86,821 downwards.
CTGATGATTTTTGCAGCACAAAATTATTTTCTTAGTTACCATCCCAGGCACATCACAAGAGAAGGCTGCTCTGCAGCTGCCCTCCCACTTTCCCTGGCTTGGGCCAGTGTCTTACCCGTGCTCCAGAAAAGTCCCCCAGGAGGCAGTGGGCAGCTCAGACCTCCTAAACCCTTTGCGTTCCTGCAACAGTATTTGCTGTTGTTCCTGCAACAGTTGTGTGTGTGGTGCTGGAGGAGGTGTTTCAGGGGGAGACCCTGCATCTTACTTCCCGAATTATTTTGTGGTAACAGACTGATTTCAATATCATTTCTAGTTCTCCAATTAACTAATTTACCCCTCAGACTGGAGTATTGTTTGCTGAGCATCATAGTTTGGGGACACTACAGAAGAGATCACAATTAATAATGGATTTTCCCAAAGGACCTGTTCTAAAAGAGCAAATCTAGTGCTCACTAGTCCATTAAATGTAGTGAGACACTTTCAAACAGCAACTGTTGCCTGTTGCTTTAAGCTAACAGGATCCCTACTCTTCCTGCATCTCAAATGCAGCCATCTTCTCACACAGAGGGACAAGGGATGTGAGGGATCATATCCTAAATAGTTCTTCTGCTGTTGCTGGAAGGAGGATCCAGCTGGCTATTCAGGGATGTGGGCTGTATTTCCCCCAGCCTGCTGAGATGGTGCACACCGGGAACTTTGACACACATTGACACCAGAAAGGTTGTTTCTTTATTTTCCTCCTCTGTAAAAAATAGAAGCAAACCAAACCAAATGCTAACCAAACCAACAAAACCAAACAACACCCCCCAAACCCACAAAAAAACCCAAACAAACCCAGACAAAGAAAATTAAACAAAAACCTGTCTTTTAACTGATATTGAGCAGTACCCAGAAAGTAAAGTAGTACTACTGATGCTAAATTATCCATCCATTCTAATAATCCAGCCATAGTAATTGCTGAGCTGGGGGACTAATTCACAACACATAATTTATTCAGTGATTTTAGCTGCTTTTTCTGCTCATGGAATATCAATTGTGCAGATCATAATTTCCTCAAATTTATTTGAATTTGTTCAGTGAACTTCTTGGAAAATATTTACTCTATGGATTGATACAGGCTGCTTTACTTAATTATGGTTGGTCAGAGACATCTATTTGGTATTGTTTCTATTCCCTTGTTGAATGAGCACACAAGCACTTCTGTCTTGAATACTTGCATATGAACGTGGTAGATGTACACTTCTGCAAGTTTTTGCAAATTTCCATACATGAATATGCAGATAAAACTCCTATATGGGAGCACTGACAGCAAACAAACACAGACAAGCTAGACTTAAGTAATTTTGCATTAAAAAAGAGAATTAATATTTTTAAAGGGCCTAAATTACCAGGACAAAAGTCTAATTTTACAGCAAAGTAACCTAGTCCTCGGTAAACATCGTCTTGAAAGGCAATAATGGAACGTTGAATCAGAACCTAATAATTTTCCTCTTTGCCTCTTTCTGCTGATCAGTGCAATGATTTCCTGTAGTAAAAGGAAAGCTTGGACATTTATTCTGTGAAGACTTTCTTTTTTAGCTGGCTGTATTCATGTGACACTTGCTGTAAATGTGCTTGTGTCCTTCAATGGGTGGTGCTTGTCTGAATGGGAGACCTGATTTTCTCACTTCCATTAATTATCTGTTTCTGACCTGTCTCCTTAGCTCCCTCTTTCCATCTCAGAAATGAGATGCAGTGTGGCTAAACCGAAACTTTCTAAACAACAGAATCGTAAATATTTCCAAATGTTTGGCTCTGGTTTATGGTGTAGAAGTGTGAGACATCATGTTCATGAGGACACATGTGCACACTTGGGAGTAAGTAGCGTAGCGTGATCAACACGGAGTGTTAATAGGTAACAAACAGGAAGAACTGGACATTCTTGAGGACTACAATGTAGACGTAGGCTGAAATGCACCAGTGTGAAGTCTGGGAACATGCAGATAGACATGTGTCTACAGTGTCTGTTTTGGAGCCTTGGTTTGGGTAGAGCCCACACTAGATCTTAAGGACCTGAGCAGCAGAATTTGTTAAGAGAGTGCAACACTAAGATATTTCTATTTCTTCTAACTGGTCTGGATGACTTTGCACAGTCTGCTAGCCTGTATGGAAAGATTCTTTGTTACTCCTACTAACTGATCCTAGAAACAATGGGATTATCAGTTATAAGCAAATGAAAAAGAGAAAAAGTGGGAGTATTATTTACTGATGTGATAACTGAGCCTTCAATATGAGACATCAGCATAAAAGGCAATTATATTCCTAGGTGCCAGGCAGGATATTCCCTGCCAAGGCAGGGAAGTGTCAATATCATTGTAAAAGTCTCTACTGTAATTTCCTCTGTGTATAATTCTGTGTATAATTCCAGTTATTCCAATTAAAGCAAAGTGGAGCCAGAAAAATATCTGGTTGGTAGAGAGAGGGGAGAACACATTTTGCAGGAGGAGAGTAAGACAGTGTAGCTTATCAAACCTGGCAAAATGCAGTCTGAGAAAACAGAAAAGGCTGCCCTCCACTAAACAAGTGAGGTGAAAATACCCTGGCAGCAATAGTGCTCTTCAAGGTAAAGAGCTACTGGTAAAGGTATTGACTGGCTAGGAAGGGGCTTCAGCAGAATGTCATCAGTACAACAACTTTCAAATCACATGGAAAAGTAAGAAACCTAACTTCCTTCCAGTGAGAGCATTTTTGATTGCTGAAAATAGTAATATGGAAAGACTCTGAGAGACCAGAGCTGGGACATCCCTTCCAGACTGCTGTTTCTTAATTATATCAAACCCCATGTAGGCACTCTGTTCTTCAGATTTAAAAGGACCTTAATTCAGTTTAGTTCAATTTTCTTCTAAGGGTTGCTTTAATTTGGAAGAACTGTGTCCATTCAAGGCTAATGTGATTTAATGAATTCATGCTAAACTCACAACTTAAGTTAATTTGGATTAATTTTCCCAACTGTTCCTCAGCAGACAGTAGAAATGACGTAGTAGAAATGGCAAAGACATCATGAACACTTCAGTCCTGCTTGTAATTCAGTTCTAAGCTGGAAAGTAGATTTTCTGACTGCAGGAATCCTGAAGAAACATCTGGCCATGACTAACATGCCTCTCCCTGGAGAGGTGCTGAGGAGGGTGCAAGATCCCAGGCCCAGTGTCTCGACTGTTCTCTGGTGTTTTCTCTCCCTACCATCAGGGCCAAGCAGAGCAGCCTGGCGATATCCTTGTTTGGAAAGAATGTTAGTGCTGTCCCACGGGAAGGTGGGCTCTGGGACGACCTGTTTGAAAGGTGGAGTTGGGTTTGCTTTGTAAGTAGCATTTGGCAGTAGATCAAGGGGAGTGTGGGCTGTTTGGCCCTGTGCTAAGGAGCTACCTGCATGCAGAAAAAAATGCCTTCTTTTAATTCCCTGAGCTGCACTCCATTGCTTATGCTTGCCAGCTTCTAGGAAAGAAAAAACATTTCTCTGTAATGCTGTTCTAAGTGGTTTACAGCTCAGCTGCGATGGGAGGTGTTATTTCTGTCACTGCTATTAGTTGGCGCATCTTTATTTGCCTCCTTCTGGCAGGCACATCGTGAGTGGGAAATCTGTGAGCCCTAATCTGTCGGGCTTTGGAAGGGGCACGAAGGGTCACTGCTGGCAGCCCTGGCCGCGGAGGGCAGCGGCGGGAGGATTTAGCGGTGCCGAGCACGGAGCATGGCTGCTGCGGGAAGGGACCGTGCTGCCGTGGCTCTGTACGTTGCCATGGAAACAAAGCTGGATCCTTAATCGGGATGCGTGTGGACGTGAACCCACCGTCTGCTGTCCTTTTGGCCTCACCTCCTGCTGCCCCCGTCCCAGCGTGGTTGTGACTGCCCTGTGCCAAGTGGGTGGGAGGGGAGCTGGTGTGGAGGGACCCTGTGGGGCTGAGCGTGCAGGAGAAGGGTCCAAGGAGAAAAGGTTACTGTTGCTCCCTGGATCCTGGGAGTGGAAAACACCTCTGCTGAGGTGGTGGGGGCAAAGGGAGCCTGAAGAACAGGCAGCGAGGGTAAGTCTCCCATGGCAGCTGTGGTGGGAAGCACTCTGAGATATTGGGGTGCCTAGACACTGCAGGAAGGGAGTGAGTCTTGAGAAGGTCATTGCTACATGGCATGATGTGTGGACCCTTAGGTAGCACCCAACAGGCTAGCTCGAAGAATGGTACAATTGTATCATCACTAATTTAACTCAGGGGCTGCCCTGAAACCACTTTTCAGCTTCAAGGACCCAAGGTAATACTTCTGCTAGGTGTTGCTGTGCCTTACAGTCTTTCTAGGTTGTTCAGGTTAGCTCTGGCATTTCTGAGGTAGGATGTGGCATTATACAATATAGGCATGGTTTTGAGAGGTCTGAAAATGTGAGGAGGCTGTTGCTGGGGAATTAAAGCAATTGCAGAGTGCACTTTAAACAAGCTTATGCAAAAATGGGTGAGCAAAGAAATCTCACTTACTGTATTCCCTCTGCACTGTGAGCATCAGTTGAGAAGAAAAATTTGCTAAATGAAAATCTTTTCAGTTGTAATACCTGGCTCATTCAATACCTAGAGGGGAGCATTTCAGGGAAACCTAGAAGCTGTAGCAAAAGCTCTTGACACCTCAAGAGACAATAATCTGCCTTCTGAGTCCATAAAGACTGCACAATAACTGATAAACTCTGAGGAGGTGGTTTGGTGCAAGCTGTAGGATCGAAGGTGTTGCCTGCTTGCAGTCCTGAAAAACCCCCCACCAAGATTCACCATCAGTGGAACTGGTTTGTGTCTGCTATCCATATCCCAGCAGGAAGGATTATGACCAGCCTGCTTAAAGTCCTCCTGACACTTCTGCCTGAAATGCTGTTCATGTTAAGTTTAGACTGTGAACTTGCACAGCACCTCTGTATACTGTTAAACTGCTGCTGTCAGGGTTCCCAGAGGACTGAGGACTTCCTTTGGCCAAGACACACAAATGACCTTGTGTAAGGAAGCAAACTGCCCTGAGAAGGACTGAGTCCAAGACTGGGAGGGCTTGTATGGTTAATCTCTGTTGAAACAGACATGCTGGTGCTTATGGAGTGAAATGAAAATCTTCTGGGGACCCAACAAGTGATGCATAGCAATGAAACAGAAATTACCAATGGGCTGTGCAAACCCCCCGCCCCACCAGAAGACAGCTGAAGGGGAACACACAGCCCTTGGAAAGCTCCCTGTAAAAAAAGATTTAGGATACTCAGCCCTTTATATAGGCATGGAGTATGTACATTGTAAAACATACAAATATGTAAAAATGTAGCGTACTTTTCCTTCCTTGGATATTCCTTCCTTCCTTCCTAGAGTTACAGTATAAAGAGAGATTCTGTAGGAAGGCCAGTGAGGGATATGTGGAAAGGCCACGTTTTTCCACTGATGAATAGAGGTTTGTCCGTAGCCTACTGCTGAATGCACAGGGAGCCTGACCATATTTTCACTTCCATTTAGAGAGCATGATGGCACTATGAAGTTAGTGGGATTAGCCTGAGGAGCAAAAGCACAGAGATCTACTGTCAGCCCTTAGAAACTGCTGGGTGACATAACAAGAGCAGTTGGACACCAAATGAGCTGTAGAACACTGGGTTGATATTTTCCATGTGGTGTGCTTCATTCACTGAGCTTGCCCAGTCTGCAAGGCTGCATGCCTTGAAGAGCACTGACACCAAGATAATAAACGTACATTGTTCTTCAGCTCTGCTCCTTCTACTCTTAGCACTTAGAAGAGGAGAACGTCCTCTGAGATAAAGGGTGCACAGCTACTGCTGCAGGCTCCTACGCAGTGCAGACCAGTGCCTAGTGTAGGAATGTACACACCCTGAAGGCACTGAGATAATGAAAAGGTTGAGCTCCTTGCACTAGCCACCACTCTTGAAGGAAAATTTTTTCGTCTCAGTGCTTCTCAGGAGGAGATATTCAGAGGTTTTATATGAAAAAGAGAAAAGGCACTTCCTACTAGCAAAAAAAAATTATCTTGAAGCTAGATGACCAGAGTGATGACTTTGTATCAGCTTTCAGAATTGCTTAGCTGTACCCTGAAATAAACCTTCCTGTGGCTAAACCCTTCCCACAAATATTCCCTCTTATGACCTACCTAAAGAAAAGACAGTTTTGGTTTTGTTTCATTTTTGGTTTTGTTTTTTTTTTTTTTTAACCCAGATCTTCTTGGGGTATATTAATTACGTGACTACTTGCCTTCATGGAAGGTGAGTCCTGAAGGACTGTATTTTTTCAGGAAGAATGCAGTCTCTTAAAACCATGTCTTGAGTGTTTTCACCCACAGTTTGAAGGCATGCAAGCTGTCTTCCTCTGGGCTGTGGCCAGGGCTGTGTAGTGAAGCAGCCTATGTAAACCCTGGCTTCTCTCTGCGAACACTAACCAGAGGCTTAATTAGCTCTGAACGCATGTGTGGTGATGCAGACACTGCTCTTCAGTAAGTCTGGGCTGCAGACTTACTGAAGAAATCAGGCTGAAATCACCTGATTTCATTGGGATCATTGTCAGATGCTAATCCACTTTGGGTGCTGCCAGCCTGAGCTGGAGTGTAGCTGGCATACCGGAGATGAGACAGTTTGCCTATCTTGAGACATCCTGCATGTAATTGCCTTTGTACACATGGACATGTGTATGTCTATATACACACACACCTGCATGCAGAGAGAAACCTGGAGTGCAGGAAGACAGAAAATGAGTTGGAGTGATACCAAGTGGAAGGAAAGACAAAACACCACAGCCTGTGGTTCTTCCCTTGCAGCCAGTGCAGTGCTGGACATGACTTTTTGTTTTCTCCCCTCATATGGTCCTTTGTTCATCTTTTGTCACAGGCCCTGGCCAGGCAACATTCAGACTGAATGGCTCGTTTCTCCCCTGCTTTCTGTAGCCCCTGATGATGCTTCCATCTACTGCCCACTCCCCCATTGTGCCAGAGTGTGTGGTTAAGAAAGAGGACAGACAGGAGATGCAGGAAAACAAGATGCATCAGCTTTGCCTTTGAGTCAGTCGAAGAGCTATTTCTATACCTAACACATCTCACTCTGGCTTTTATTCTCTTAGATGCTTTTGTTACTCTTATTATTAGTGACCAGCAGAGGCAAATTCTTTTGCTGCTCTATCATTCCCTTTCTCTGCTGTGCCGATCCTCGACAGAAATCTCAGTGTCTCATGTGCGTGTGTGATCTTGAAAAAGATACAGCAGTTCAGTCTCAGCCTCGGGTTTTGTTTAAAAAAGTACAAAGCCTAATATAGATAGAAAAATTTGAATTCAAGTACAAAAAGTATCTTATTTATTATGCTACTGCTTTCAAGTTATGTCAAGGGCATATTGAATATATAGATATATAGATGGCACCTTCTATTAATGTGCAGGTAAGTATAGAAAGAACCTGAATTCAATTATGTGTGCTTCGGCGCAGAGTTAAGCTGACTGGAAATGGGCTTCTTGACTTTCATCGTCCAAGCAAAAAAAAGTACAAAACTGAAACTTGTATCACCCTTATTGCAAAGTCAGATGGACCAATTCCCACTTCCAGATCCTCTTCATCAAATCCTGAGGAGTCTAAATGTTCACGTGCTTAGATCATGGAAGTGGATAGAATGGTTCTTACAGCACCAATCACTGTTGCAACCATGAATACTAAGTACTTCAGGAACTGTGGGGAAGATTTCAGGCTCTAGCTCTGCAAGTCTCCTGTGGTCCAGTCTTTTACCAAGAAAAACTTCCAATTCCTTGGAGTTCAGAAATGGCTGTTCCGTCAATAGGGAGTTTGCCACAATTTCTGTCTCAGTCTCATAACAACAAGAGCCGTGAAAAACAGCTATTAATCATCAGGGCAAAGAAAAGGAATGGAAAAGCTATGATCCCAAACAAAGATAATAGAAAAAAATAATGCAGCAGCTGTGGATTTGGCAGAAGATCCTGTGTATGTTTGGATGGGTGTGTGTGCATGCAGGAGACTTCATGTATTTGTGAGTGTTTTTATCTGTGAAGCTGTAGAAAACCTCTTACTGAGTTTTCTAGACTTAATAGATGGGAGCTCAAGAAAATTTGAGAAGGGAGCTTCTTTTCTGTCTAATATCTGTGTAAATAACTCCACTGGTCTCAGAGTTTCCAGTGGAGATGAGGAGAATCAATAATCGTTTAAAACTTTGTGAATCAATTCGATAAGCAAGAGAGACACGACAGCAGCTTCCCAACAGGGGCACTCCTCATTGGTTGATTAGGAAGGAGAGCTGGGTAGAGAGAAGGTAGGTGCTGTTTTCATTCATCCTGGAGCACAAGAGATAACTAACTATGGCCAAAGCAAGCTTTGATCAGGATCGGGTCTTCAAGCATATTTAAATCCCTATTGGTTGTTTCAGCCAAGGACTCTCACAACACACTTCACTGATACCAGTAGTTTTCCAAAGCAGGGGCTTAATCCAGAGGCCGGTCCAATGGGTCAGGAATCCATCTTCTCCTCAGACTTGGAGAGTCCCCATCTAGATCTAAACCAGAATAAGGGTCACCAGGATGGTGCAGGCTGGGATTTGAACTAGTTAGCTCTCCTGATTTGGCAACTCTACTGGACACGAGCTGGAGTTTCCACACAGTGCTGATGAACAGATGCCTTAGGGCCAGTGCATGATTTCTGTGCCTCCTGTTGCCTGGTGCAGACATACACATTCTGTGCTAATGAGACAGCTGCTTGCCAGCAGCATGTCCAAACAGAAATGGAGCAGGGTACTGTTTCTTCATTTTATGCCCAGATTATTTCATCCTGTTCTGAAAGTATAAGGCAGGGGGTAAAATCCCTCTTCAAATAAAACCACACAGATCTGCCTTCTTGCCTGATATACAGAGCAATGGTTTGACATTCCTCCTGTTCCAGCCCTTGCTGTAAAACACAGGCTGGAGTGAGCTGAGGTGAGTCAGGTTTGGGAGAGCTCAAGGCAAGAAGGAATTGTACTCTGAGCAAGCAGCACCTCCTTTCCAAAGTGACGGAATCTGACCTGGAGGGTGCGGTGGAGGGAATTGTGAATATTCACGGTCTCAGAAAGCTGTGAGTATGAAATGGCTGAATGCTTACTCAGGAGGTTCAGGAGGAGAAAAGGTGGGCTCACTTCTTTCCGAGTGGCCCCTCAGTCCCTCTGCCCTTCCCGAGCATCTCTGCAGTCCCAGCAGGCTGTCGGGGGATGAGCCCCGCGCTGCGATTTGGGTAGTGACGCCCAGCCCCAGTCTTCGCAGCTCCTACANGCTCTCTCTCTCTCTCTTTTTTTTAAATTTATTTTTCCTTTGGGGTATACTCTGAACATCAATTATGACTCTCTTAGAGAAGAGCCAGCCAGGTATGAGGTAATGGGAAATCTGGAGTCCGTGCAATCTAGTTAGACCTTAGCTCTTGGTTTTGCCCACTTGCTAGAGTGCTCTCCTGTTTTGAGTGAGTGTTTTATTTTGTTTTTCCTTCGAGTAACAGAATTGCCCATTTACTGCTGTCCAGGATGGATGAGGCTGAAGCCTTTTATTGCTCCTTGCCTTAAGGAAAGCAGAGTGCACATCTACACAGACTTTGCCTTAGCTGCTCGCTCATTTGTACTCTAAGGCAAGCCAACTCTGATCCAAAGGGTATGAAAGTTATATCAGTGCGTTACAAATTATCTAAACTGGTCATTAATGCCAGCCTGTGAGAAAAGATTAAGCCCTGGCACAATATTACTTTAAACTGACTACCTTACTTCAGCTGTAGTCTGTCCATCTTAGAGCATAGGCAGAGCCAACTTCACTCTGCCCATAAAGGCTGACTAGACCTTGGCATCATCAGGACTGCAGATGCCATCTGTTAGGACAGGGAAAACAACTAAAAACTTAGTCTGCAGAAGGTTAATGATTGAATAAGCAAGGCAGAATTTGAGAGAAAGGGGGTATCACTACTTTATGAGACAGAAGAGGAATTGAGGCACTTAACAGACATGCTCTGACTTGTCCACAGCAGGACCATAGTGAGAAGAGATCTTCAGCTCCTGATAGGCTCAGGGGGCATTGGATGCAATGCTGAACTTCCAGGACTTGTCTAAATTGACTCTGTGAACCTTTGGAGGTTCAGCTTGTATTAAGGCTTGCTCATAATAAGAGACCAAAGGTATACTTGATGAAATGGAAGAGCACTTAATTTAGAAATGATTAAAAGAAATAGTATTTCACCTAGGATCGTTGATTTGAGAAATTTATTCAATGACATCTTGCCAAATACTATGACTGGACTTTTTAAAAAGTGCTGGATAGTTTTATGGCTGCTATTGATTAATAAGGCTATACCAATGACACCCCATTCAGCTTACAGTCAAAATTTAGTCCTTAGTCTGGAGGGTAAGACAGCCAGAAAAGAAGAGCCAAGCAAGCACCATGATGTAATCGGATGGATGAGTAATGGGGCAGTCTGACTTTCATCTGTTTTGGGCTGGCAATGTCAAGATATTCAGCCAGCCTAGTGGGCTTCTCTGAGTTGGGACAGGGAAACTGGTCCTGGGCTGTCCGAATTGCCAGCATGGCATAATGTCACCCGGTGGGTGGAATCTACCCAGTGTGGCCAGAGGTCTAATCCATCCCTGTACTCTCATCAAACAAGGAAATACACACCTACAGAGGTGAGAATGGAAATGTAACAATCCTGGTGGGAAAACCGTTTATCCTGGCAGCTTGCTAACTGCTGTTCCTCCTCTGTGGAAAAATGCTGGCATCGATGTACGATGCCCTAAGAAGCTGGTACAGCATACCATCATAGATTAGCCTGCTTTTACCAGTCATTGTTTATAAAATTCACAAATGTTACACCCTCTCTTTAGCTAAACAACTGAATTTCTCTGAATTGTATGTGTCAGACAATGGCCTTGGTATGTTTGACTCTTTCATCTTTTTTATTAACTGCATGTGGTATGGAGTGAAATTTTACCAAGATCAAGATTACAGAATCTAGGTTATCTTGTGTTTCTTCTGTTGCAAAGTCTTTTGAACGAATCATTTCTGCAGACCCTTAAGTGGAAAGTGGAAATCACTTAGCTGTTTTCAGCCCTTGAGTCATCTTTAATTGGAGACCTTTTTATTGCAGCTCTCAGGAACTCCTTGGTGCTGGAGCACTTGGACTGTTGCCCCTGGGTTAGGGCTCTGCAGCAGATCTGTTTCCACTGCTACAGAGAAATTAATGTCCAATCCATGACGGGGATCTGTGTATATGATGATACTTATATATGTAGTTAATGTCATTATACATGTGAATTTGGTATATTTGTTACAATTTACCAGGGTAACAAAATTGAACTGGGCTAACAACTCTAGATTCTTCCTTGCAATTAGTAGCCAGCAGGGATTGTGGCTTCCAGAGAAGACCTAGAGAGTCAACAACCATTCTCCTAATTAATTTATCACAGTATATCCTCTCTTTCTATCAGTGGTGACAATGAACTGGGTCTCTTGCTACCACTCCTCCACCAATTTCTGTAACCATCATGTCTGAGCTATGTATCCTTCTGTAAAATAAGTCAGGTGTGTTCAGTAATTAGTGCAGGAACAAGGGAGAGAACTGATAAATGATATGGTTATATAAACCACATTTGTGCATCTAACTAATTTGAACTTCCCACTGATAGCACGTTCCCAGGGCAGCTTGGAGGATTTTCATTAAGAATGATCCACTCGTCAGTGAATCAGAACATGGGTAAAGGATTGCAGGAGGTCATCTGCTGTGCAAGCCAAAATTATTAGTAACCCAGGGAACCTGTTTCAGAAAATCAGGAAAGTTTTGAAATCCTATTAAATAGTATCAGCTAGGCAGAGTCATTAGGAAATGACAAAATCCAACGTGGTCCAACTTTACATTGAGTAGGTTTTGCTGTGAACGTGTTTGTGGAAATGTGATTGTGTATACGTGTGTGAGATGCAGAGATGCTGTCCTACATGCCAAGTGTGAGTGTGAGATGCAGAGATTCTGTTTTAAATGCCAATTCCACCAGGAGGACATAATATTAGGTCTGTAGTGTCAGCATGTTCTCACAGTCCCTACTGCGAGCATTCAAGAAAGGACTCACACAGCATGATACAGCATGTAATATAAAAGCCAGAATTTTATTGTATTGAGTTGTTGAAAACTAAATAAAAAAATTAAATTTGGAGAGAAAAAACCAAACAGACAGAAGATCCTGACTGTAGGCTAGCCTGAGGCAGTAATGGATTTGTGGTAAGATAAACAGAAGTAAATGAACACTTAAGCAACAAAGATCCTGATTTCCTGTCAGATATGTTATAACAAACGGGACTCAGACATATAGAAAACTTAATTATGAGACGTTGAACTGTTGTGGCATTTTCCATCATGAGCAGTAAAACTCCCAGTGAATCAAGTATCCCACCAGGACTGGGACAAGTAGGTACACAGTGGTGTCTCAGTTTCGAAGAAAAGAAATACATAGGTAGGGATATGAAAGCCTGTGTTTTCCCAGAAGTTATTTGCTGCTTGCTCACTCCTTTTTGCCCCCCCAAACTGTGTGGTAGACAAGACTGAAATCTAAACAAGAGGCAGCCCTGTGTGATTTGGTTGTTGGTCATAGAGTAACTTTGCAAATCAAGACTGTACTAAAGACACATAAACAGATTTTCTTCTAAATCAGGAAAACGAGAAGAGGGCTTTGGAAAGTGACAGTGGCTTGAGTCATTAGGATCTGATAGGATCCCCTCTGCAAGCTGGAAAGGAAGGGCAGACCCCAGTTGAATTGTGGCTGCACAGGAAGTTTAATGAAGCAGAAAATGGGGTTAAATATACAGATGTTCCCAAAAGCGTAATAGAAAGGGGCTGCTACCCAAGCAGCACAAATTGTATTTGTCCTGCACCTCTGTGGAGACAACAGACTAGGGCATTTTGCAATGACATGGTATATTTCTCAGTCTTAGAAGCAAACAAGTGCTCTGGACTTGCTCCTTACTCGAATTCCTTGTGCATAACTTGACACACCTGGCCTTTGTGGGGTCTGGCACTTTGACTGAAGCTAAAGGAGCTTGCCACCAGTAGCAAAAATGTGTTCATGGACCAGCCACCAGAGCATGGAGCACAGAACCAGATTACATTCAGGTAGGCAGCACAGAGGAAACATAGCACGCTGATCTCCCCACTCGCCAAGTCAGCAGTCGATACCACGGCTCGGTGGAAGGCTGGCCGGTTCCTCAACACGAGCGGACCACTGCAACTGTTTTTGGGGATCTTGCATTCCCCTGCTTTGTGGATGTTCCCCAGTCTGCCATGAGAAGCAGTTTTGCTCTGGGATAGTTAAGGTGCTGTTTGTAAGGCAGTAATTGCATTTGCTTGCCTGGGGAATCTAGAGTGCCTGTTAGGAAGGAACCTGTGAGAAAAGCTCCCTGGGGACCTCTCCTGCCACATCTGAGGTAAATGGCTCGTTAAATGGCAGTGTTTGGTTTCAAATGGTGCAGCTGCAGGAGGGCTCCTGGGAGTCACCTGCAGCCTTGCCAAGGGTTCACATCTTTGGTGAGGTGTGGATCAGACCTGGCCTGTCTGCAAGTCTGAAGAACTTAGAAGTGTTGGTGATAGTACTTGCTTGTTCTCTAAATCTTGTCCTGCCTCTGCAAACCCTCTTCCATCCTCCTAGGAACTCACTAGCCACCAGTCTCCAAGAGAAGGCTTCATGGTGAGCGTGTTTGCACCTTCACCATGTGCAATCCAGCCTTCTTATCTGAGGGGTTAAACGTGCAGGAGGAGGAGGCAATACTTGTCCCAGCATCGGTAAACTCGGAGCAGATTTTCTGTGGGAAGCCATCTGTCAGCTGGGGAGCGGTGCTGTGTCAATTGATCAGCTCCACCTCCAGTTCAGCTCTGCAAACTACAGATCCCTGACCTTGTAGGGTGACAGTGGGGGAGTACTGGGATCTCTGGAAGTATTGAGATCCTGTAATGGAGCCTCTGCTCTTTCAGACTGTGTGAGGGATACCCAGCACAGTACCCAGCTACCCAGCAGGTAGCTTTCCGTAGCTACCTGCTGCTGTCTCTTGCAGCAGGTAGCTATGGAAAGCCTGAGCTTGCAGGTGAAAGGGCTGTAGGAGGAAGGCAGGCTTTTTCCTGTAGCCAGGGGATTGTATTTCACCTGGATGATGTGCAATGTAAGGGACTTCTGATTAAAACTCGACCTATCCCTCTCCCAAATTTATATGTGTCTCCCAGTGGCAATGTTGAATCATGTTTTGGCTGTTTCAAGGTAAAAAAGGAAGGTGGAAAGTGTAAAATTTCTTCAGGAGAAAAATAGGAACTTACAGTGTTCTGTAAAAACCCGTAATGTCTGGAAGGGTAAAATACTCCTTTTTGGTTTTAGGCTATAATAAAGCAATAATGATTCTATAGGGTCTATGTGTGTAAAAATGGTAAAACCACCTTAGATCTATCTCCTAATTTAAAAACTTTCACTGTGACACCGCAGTGAGGTCAAATTCATGCTCTGATAGCCCCGCTGTTCTGTATCTGTTCAGCTCCTTCTCTTTTTCCTTGACTTTCCATCAAGCATGCTGAAAAACAAGGTTGGGAAGAAAATTGTGGCTTTTTGGACATTTTTCTTAGTTTGCTTTTTGTCCCCCCAAAAAGACAATGACTGAGATTTCTATCCAACTCTGTCAGCAATTCTCCTGATTTATTATGAGAGGGACACTTTCTTCTATACTGTTGTCTGTTCTTCCTCCTTCACCCCTCTCTTAGTGCTGAGTTGGTTAGGGAATGAAGAACATTTGGCTAGCCCAACTATTGGGGTGATTAAGTGCCAAGAGACATCTTGGCAAACCAAAATCTGGACTGGCTTGCACCTCCTTAATGCTCTCATTTTGAATATAATTTGCCTCTTCTTGCTGCTTCTGTAATAGAAAAGCCAACAGTTGCTCAAGAGCAATTATTGCATGCACAACCAAGTGGCCTGTGCTGTTTGATTTAAGGTGGGGTGCTTACATTTCTCAGTGGAGCGGAATTGTTTCGCTGGGTTCTGATAAAGCTGTCTATTTGGTGTATTGATTTTTGATGTTCTGATACACTCTTGTTAGTGAGGAGCTCCGAATTTTCTCCCTGAGTCTTTTGGGGCTGAATTCCCTTCAACAGTTAGGCGGTGCACTCATGCAGAACGAACTGTCAGCAGGCATTTTAGCTTGACCCCGTTTAAATCACTGGGAGGGCATTACCTCCTGCACCTTGCTATCGTGCCAGCTAACTCCTGAGAGTTTAAGTATGCAGCCTCGAAATACCAGTGGGTTTCCCATCTAGTGTCCCCTGTTTGTCACTGAGGAAGCAACCAGACAAGACTTCCAGATGCTGTGTGTCAAACGTTCCTGTAATTCAGTAACCAGGCCCTTCAGATCTTGGACTCTGCTAGAAATGGTGAAAAATTGCAGTCAATTCAGAGGCTCTTATGCGTAAGTGTAGAAAGGCTCTTGCTGAACTCAATATAAAAATAAATACTAGTCATCGGTGTAGCTGTCTTGCCTTTTCATGTTGCAGTAGGGCTGAGTCTTCGCAGTCTAGCATTCAGTTTGCTACAAGTGGCTTTCAAAGGCACTGTGCAATGAACGGTGTTGGAGATACTTGTTCAGGCTTTTTTTGAATTCTGGCAGATGCTGTGACAATAGTTTGATTTTTTTTCCTCTATCTTTTCTAATTTTCTGCATAAGCTTCAAAGACATAAAGTATCTTTTTATTAGAAGAGTAAGTTCTTTTAGTGAGTGCTGTTCTGAGAGAAGGGGGTGAATTCCAGTGATAAAAAGTATGAGATGTTTTCCATGTATTGAGCGGCTCCAGTTGCTGCTCCTGTTTTTTTTTTTAAACTTGTCTTCAGTTTGTTGCTGTCACCTTTTCCTTTTTCTTTTTGCATACATTTATTTTTCCACTAAGCAAAGAGCAGCCCTAAGAGAACTTTCACGTGTGGGTGGTGAGCTGTACGGAGGAAGTGAACAGAGTTTAATCACCAAACCTCGTAAGAAAGGCATGGGGATCTGGGAGCAAGGACTCTTTTGTATGGGATGTGACCCATAGGGAGCTCAGGAAAGAGAAACAAACAGCTTAAGACTGGGTGTGGGATCAGGCCTTTTTTTTTTTTAATATTTTTTTTTGTAGTTGCTGAGCTATAGCATATTTTGTCAATATAGAAAATGGCTATAGGTAATCAAAACCATGATTAAAGGATGAATGGATGATTAACTGCATCCCTGCTGAAAAATAGCTTTACCTGCCAGGCTGTAGGAAACTTAATTTCGTAGAGAGCTGTTCTAAATCTGACTATCTTGAGGTAATGTCTTGAGGCACAATGAGTTTTCCCAGGTCTCAAACTCCTGAGTACGTCCTTTTGTATCTCTGGTCCAGTTTTCCAGGCTTATTAAAAGAAAGTGGGGCTGTTCTCATTCCTAAAAGAGGAGTTTGGATTTGGAGAACTTTCTTACTATAGTGTGAATCTCTATACAGAGAGATATAATTTAATTCTGCTTTTTAAATTTTTTTTTTGTTTGGTGTGTGCTTTATTGTGTGGGGCTTTTTTTGCTTGTTTTTTGTTTTTTTGTTTTAAGTATGTGGTTGGGTTTGTATGATCTAATCCTACTCTACAGAAGTCAGCAGGAGTTTGCAATTGATTTTAAAAGATGGAAGACAAATCCCTAAGAGAGCATATTGGCAAATACCTTTGTCCATTCCTTTCCTTCATGAATTGGGCAAAAGCAGGGATTTGCATTTTTCCGGATCTGTAAAAAATTGAAAGCCTGGTATCTGGTGAAATCCCAGGACAAAAAAGATTTACACTATGCCATTGGAGGGCTGAGGGCTGTATAAAACTCCCTTGGAGTCTTGGAGCTTGTGAAGTGGTACAAGTTCTGATTTTTGCAAAGATGAACTTAGTATGGTAGGAGGATATGAGAGCAATACCAAGAGAAATACTGAGCTGACATTTCTCTAAAACATGGTGTCAACAAACCTCATCATAGTTTAGAAATCCCTTTTTTAATTTTAATGTATTTTATGTTATTCTGAGACTGAGCCTTCACAGTTGTAGAACTCTGTGCTGTTGCTTGCCCTGAGAGGAGCTAGCAGTAGACATTGTCAGAGGTATTTGTATCCAATGCTTTTGCCTACTCTATTTGTACTTTGATCTGGATACTCAAACCAGAGTGACTGTCCCAAACTCAGTATCAAAGTGACTGTCCCAAAAATCAGTATCAAAGCTTCTGTGTATCCTGTTTATGTTACATATACGGTTATGATAATCCTGTGATTAAAGCTCTTAATTTCATGGAAATATTTTGTACATATTCTGTTTTTCTGTTCTCACTTGTGTACCACTTGTTCTCTGTCTGTTAGAATCAGGCCTAACATTTGAAACCTTTAAGTAATTTTGGCAACTTGCCTTTAAAAATAAAGTAAGGACAGCTGGTCATAAAAGCGATTTTACTTCCTTCTCAGTTGCTTCACTTAAATTTTAAAAAGTTTAAAATCTTTAAGCTCTGGCCAAGATATGAAGTAAGATTCTGACTGTGTGCCTACCCCTTTATGCTCAATGAATTGACTAGGAATGCTGTTTATTTCCTTTGACCTATTCTTGTTTTCTTTTTCTCTCCCTTCCTCTCTTTGACTTCCTATTCCAGGATGAGTCATCCATGTTCTTCCAGTTTGGCCCATCAATAGAACAGCAAGCTTCTGTCATGCTCAACATCATGGAAGAATACGACTGGTACATCTTCTCCATTGTCACTACTTACTTCCCTGGTTACCAGGACTTTGTGAACAAGATCCGCAGTACCATTGAGCACAGCTTTGTGGGTTGGGAACTGGAAGAGGTCCTTCTGTTGGACATGTCCCTGGATGATGGGGACTCAAAGATCCAGAACCAGCTCAAGAAGCTCCAAAGCCCTGTTATCCTCCTCTACTGCACAAAGGAAGAGGCCACCTACATTTTCGAGGTGGCCAACTCAGTGGGTCTGACAGGCTATGGTTACACGTGGATCGTGCCCAGCCTGGTGGCAGGGGATACAGACACAGTGCCATCTGAGTTCCCCACCGGGCTCATCTCTGTCTCATATGATGAATGGGACTATGGTCTTCCTGCCAGAGTAAGGGATGGAATAGCCATAATCACCACGGCTGCTTCTGATATGCTGTCTGAACACAGCTTCATCCCTGAGCCCAAGAGCAGCTGTTACAACACCCAGGAGAAAAGGATTTACCAGTCCAACATGCTCAACAGGTAAGGGAAAGAGCTAGGCCAGCCTTACAAAAGGGCAGTCAAAGACGACCTCTGATACCAGAATATTTCTGCTAGGGCATGTGGTGCTTTGGGGCAGCAGGTGGTGCTGGCCAGAACCTGGGCAAGGGGAGGTGAGCTGAGGGTGGGACCCATGTTGCTGTGCATCATGAGTGCCAGTGTTGTCACCCCCTTAGAAAGCCTTCATACAACACAGGGGGCACGTGAGCATGAGGAAAAGGAATAATGAAGGCATAGTGCAAAAATTTGAGTGTGCCCCTCAATGCACAAATTTTGGCTTTCATAACAGCGCTGAACTTCTTGGAGTGTCTTTGCATGAGCAGGTCTTCAACTCTCAGGTGGGTTCTTGTTGCAAGCAGTGGAAATGTTTGTGTTGATGTCTAGAAGGCACCAGCTTCTGTTCCAGGCACTAGCATTGTGTGAACAGGTATCCCTTACGGGTGATGGTAGCGTAACCTACCTGGAACAGTTTTGTGGCAGCTGCTGTCTGAACACCAAGTGTCCTGCTGTTCATTAGCTCTGAATTACAGGAGAGAAGGAAGTGCAAAGAGATGTGGAGAACTAGAGCTGCAAAAAGAGTTAGAGCCATCAACTCTGCTCAGATCCTCCTTCATCCTCGACGCCTTTAAAGCCCTTGGATGTCTTAAGAATCCGGTTTACCTCAGAGGAGGGCTTGTGCTGTCACCCTGCTCTTTGGCACTTCATTGGCCGTTGTCTGCTGGGTGTTTTGGGTACCATTCTTTCTTGTGTACCTTATGCAGAAGGTACCCCTTCTGTACCTCGGTTAGAATGGCAAGCTTTTCAGAATTGAAAAGGGTATTTAAACATTGGGAAAACCTGTTTGAATAAACATCTTCTTTGTATGCAAATTCAGATTTTCCTAAGAAACAGTGCTAAGACGTCTCTTTAATGGCATAGGGGAAGCTTGTGGTGGAATAACCTCCAGAACAGCGCTCTGATCACTAAATGTTCCTTTCTGTCCCAGATGGAGTTTTAGCGTGTAGCAAAGCAACGGAGATAATTAGACATAGAATCCAGATGCCCCCTGACCTGCTCAGCTGTCACTGTCCAATGTTTTACATATAAAATCCTTGGATATATTAGATCCTTTGTGGTGGGACAAGGAGAATCCAGGCAGTAGCCATCAGGCCACACAGAGCTCAGTGTCTTTGTTCATTTGTCATGTTGAACCATCGAGCAGTGCAAATGTGATGGATTGGTCTGCATGCTGTGACCCCTCGCTGTCAACTGTACTAGGCAGATAGAGGGACTAGAGGACAAGAAAGCAGATTTTTGCTTTGCCCGAATGTTGGGGACTGTAAGAGAACTTTATTCTTTGGCCCAATAGGTTATCCATATTGCTATTTGTTCTTTGTCTCTATGATCCATTGGCATATTATCAGCTTTTACTTCCTTGAAACTACCAAAGGTGCCCAAAGCTTTTATCTCTTTCCTTCCCAGCTAGGCTTAGGAGTAAGGGTTTTTTCTGCTGCTCTTTTGAGTCATCACTGGAATGATTAAGCAGGAAAAATGTATTTAGTGTATACAAGGTAATGAGAAGTAACATCAAGGCAGGCTTTTGTTCTACCTTTCCAAATGAAGAGGGATTTTGGGGGGAGCTCTATTGTGTCTTTTCAGCAGTTATCTAGAAAACAAAACATTCCCTGCTATGTGATGCAGCGTTCTGCAGAGACCTTCTGCTAATGAGTTCTGTTGACACTGTATTAGCCCATGCATAATATCATACCCATATAGCTTCAAGAACTCAATCTCTCTGCACAGCACCTTTTTGCATTGTTTAGAAGTCGCCAGCTCAGAGACTCTTGAGTGTAGATGTGACAGTACTGTTNCACTAAATGTTCCTTTCTGTCCCAGATGGAGTTTTAGCGTGTAGCAAAGCAACGGAGATAATTAGACATAGAATCCAGATGCCCCCTGACCTGCTCAGCTGTCACTGTCCAATGTTTTACATATAAAATCCTTGGATATATTAGATCCTTTGTGGTGGGACAAGGAGAATCCAGGCAGTAGCCATCAGGCCACACAGAGCTCAGTGTCTTTGTTCATTTGTCATGTTGAACCATCGAGCAGTGCAAATGTGATGGATTGGTCTGCATGCTGTGACCCCTCGCTGTCAACTGTACTAGGCAGATAGAGGGACTAGAGGACAAGAAAGCAGATTTTTGCTTTGCCCGAATGTTGGGGACTGTAAGAGAACTTTATTCTTTGGCCCAATAGGTTATCCATATTGCTATTTGTTCTTTGTCTCTATGATCCATTGGCATATTATCAGCTTTTACTTCCTTGAAACTACCAAAGGTGCCCAAAGCTTTTATCTCTTTCCTTCCCAGCTAGGCTTAGGAGTAAGGGTTTTTTCTGCTGCTCTTTTGAGTCATCACTGGAATGATTAAGCAGGAAAAATGTATTTAGTGTATACAAGGTAATGAGAAGTAACATCAAGGCAGGCTTTTGTTCTACCTTTCCAAATGAAGAGGGATTTTGGGGGGAGCTCTATTGTGTCTTTTCAGCAGTTATCTAGAAAACAAAACATTCCCTGCTATGTGATGCAGCGTTCTGCAGAGACCTTCTGCTAATGAGTTCTGTTGACACTGTATTAGCCCATGCATAATATCATACCCATATAGCTTCAAGAACTCAATCTCTCTGCACAGCACCTTTTTGCATTGTTTAGAAGTCGCCAGCTCAGAGACTCTTGAGTGTAGATGTGACAGTACTGTTGTGCCGTGTAGATATGCCCTGAAGCCTGTGCACCCCACATGAAAGCAGTTCTTGTCACTTTTGAAGATCCTAGCTTTCTTCTCACCTTCATGGCCCAAACCACGCTGTTTCTGCTCCTTTGTCTGCTTTGGGTACAGCATTCACAGGAATGAGTGCCAATACATGCAGACACACCCAGCTTAGTTTGGGTACTGACAGTCTCGCTGAGAAGCAGAGTCAATTAGTCCGTGCCAAGCTCTGTTCTGCCACTGTGTAGATTGCTGCAGTCACCTGAGCTAACTCAGAAATAATTACACTTTTGCAGTTACTTGTGAGCACAGTGCAAATATTCACTTTGCCTCACATGGTGCTGGACTGTGAGGGGGTTCTGACCCTGCCTCCTTCTCCCCACTACCCGCCCATGTTTCCACCCTCTTTGTATTTCCAAGTGAGATGGTTAAAAAGTTTGACTTCAGTGAGTTGGGTGCTTAGTTTTTTATTTAAGTCAAATTACTTTCAGGCAGCTTTTGAAGTTTAAAAGCTAGTGGCATCTGAAATAAGCCATTGCTTTTACAAATCCAAAGGTTCAGTAGAAATCAGATGGCTTCAAGCTCAGCCTCACACCTGAAGTCTGTGCAGGAGGACAGGTAGAGGAGAAGCACAGGATGTGGAAAGACGAAGTCTTGAAGATGTGAATTCACCTCACTGAGCCAAAACCCACAGAGATTAATAGCTGTAATCTGTGTTCATACCTTCAAGTTCCATTGAATTTGCTGGAATTTACTATGTGCTAAACTTTAAACCTCTCCTGCTATGCTTTTCTGTCTGGAATATTACAGATTCTGCAGACCTGGCTGCTACATACTTTCCCTAACCCCTTCCACCTATTAGGATCCCACAGTACTTGTGCACTGTGCACACCAGGTAGCAGCAACACCTGCGTGTCTGGAACATGGTTTGGCTCATTTTGGACCGGACTGCAGGTCCTGGAAAGCTAATTTTAGGCTTGCTCTGGACCCAGCAATGCCATATTCAGTCATCTGCAACTTACAGTTTCCCCCCCACATGCCTACACAGAATAGAGAAATGCATGTACGTGGGCTTGATGTCTGGGGAGACAAAGTGTATGTGTATGTGACCTCAGACAAAGCATCACCATGTAGCTACTGTTTCAGAAACTCTTGAAGCTAATCCAGAGTGGTCCAATTTACTTCAAATCCACAGCTGGGGAGGCAATGCAATAAAGGAATTTTCCCACTTTATTCTTTGAAGAGTGACACATCCAACTAAAAAAATGTGTAATTTAGTTCAGCTGGGGCACACTATTGCACTAAGACTGTGAATTAGTCATTTCCCAAGATCTGCCTTTGAACTCTGACCATTTCTTACTTTTTTTCCTCATCTTTCTAAAAGAGCAGTTGTTCTGAATGCAGCTAAAATCAAATGGTATTGCTCAACATGGAATCAGTGGTTGATCTGGGTATATAATGGAGTAAGGAGAAAATGAACTGAATGTTGTTCAGATTCTCCGTATCTTTCCTCCTTTTTACACTGACACTTGTTCATTTTTGCAAGAACTTGTGCAAACAAAGTTTTATTTTGAAGTATGGCTGCAAGCACAAAAAGAAACAAGACAGACTGTTATCTAAATGCCATTTCTTAACAATGTAGGTGTTTGGTCTGCATCTTCTTGTAGCACTAATGGTCTCATAGCAACTGTTTCTGTCTGTTTTGAAACTGGTTCTCTTTTGTGTTAGACTGGAACTGCAGAAGTATGATCACGACCATTGAACATTCTGGATTTTGTCCAGTAAGTGAACCTGCTGATAACTCCACTAAAGTGTAGTAAAATGATACTTTGGGAGAGGTTTGTTCTACAAGGTTTGTTAGTTATCTTTTTGAATGATTTTTGAGGAATTTTTCCTCTGGTGAGGGATTTATCTCAATTTATGCTGATAAGAGGCTTAGATGGTAATTTGGAGTCCAAATATCCAAATGCCAGTTCAGTCACAGTCTTTAATTATTTGTTCTGTTTGTAATAATTGCCTATTCATTTATTCCTTCATTGTCCCAGAAAGAAATCTGGTCTGAATATTTCAGTCTACCAAGTTTATAGTTATCTCAATATCTGGTCTTCTGGGCACCCAGCAAAACCACTGTGTGCTCTGCTCTTTTCTACTGGATGAGAAGATCTCAAAGGCTGGGAAAGAAATGCTCAGATGAGGAGTTCTTAACTCTTGGCCCTTCCCAGGAGAGTTGCTAGGCTTCTAGGCATCCTGCAAAGCTCATCTTTTCTTCCTTCACCATGGCTGCTGAGGAGTGAGTGGGCAGAGGTGGATGTGTTTATAGGCAGCCTTCTGCTTATTTCGTTATTTTAATTGATGGGACAGATTTCCTTGAGCTCTGGATTGGTGCTTCTCATTACATTTTAGAAATGGGAAGAAATAACTAAATGACAGGAGTATTCTTAGGAGTGGAATTCAGAGATGAGTCATAAGAAAGGAATATAATTTCTGGCACATATTTGAGGAATGGAAGCTCAGCTGTTTTATATGGATATTCACAGTCTTTGGGCTACATAAGCTGTGCTTTTATTACAGCCTTCAATGAGACCTGGGTTCTTTCTACTTGTTGTCATGGCTGCTTGTGAATGCTGGGCCATAACTACTAGTTTGTTGTTGTAGGGTTACTAATGAGTTCTCCACTGATTGGCTTTAATAGTCTCTCATTTAACACCAGGCTGCACACACCAGATTTCATTTTAATAAAATGTGCAGTGGAGCATTTGCTTTGGAATTAAAATACAAATGTGGAATTATACCACCCTGCAAAGAAATACTTTTAGAGGGAAACAAAGTTAAGTTCAATTCTGTACCTCAGATTCTTCAAATAGGAAAACAGCTGGCAAGCTTGCTCAGTGTATTGTTTGGACATGACACTTCCACTCTGGGGGAAGTAACATTCATCTGTAGCTTTATCTTGCCAAACAGATAAGAAATGCAGAAGAACCTTTGATGAGTGCTTGGAAAATGTTTTCCCTGGAACAACCAGAGCAACTCTGTTCTCACATGGCCACATTTCCCTAATAGAAACTAGGAATTGCTGGGACTTAGATACCTGAACAGTGAGTCAGTGAGCAGAGAAGGTTCTTGCATTTGGGTTGTACAAAGAAATTGCTTCCCTGGAAACTCAAGACCATATGGGCTGTACATATCTCTAAAAAAGTGCAGTGCCCCTTCAGGGTATTGTGTCACCCTGGTACCTGTCAGCACCACTGTGCCCATAGCACCCTGGACCTGCTTTCCCCAGGTCAGTGCCAAGGACAGTGCCCAGGCAACACCTTTCCTTGTTTCTCTGGTCTCTCTCAACCTGCCCTCCTGCCCTCTCCTCTCCAGTCATGGCAGCCATCGCCTTCCTTGTCAGACACAGGGATCATCATGTGTCATTTGCAGGTATTGCCATGGAGCCACTCTGTGCTGTGTCCTAGTTGAGTGGGTCACACACCTTCACACAGTGCAGTAGGGGAGTTGAGGGCAGGAAGGGACAATGGACCATTTGAGTCACTTTTTCTCAATTCACAGGTTTGTCGAGTGACCCTCACACTAAGAGACAGGAGCCCTGTCTCACTCAGTTCGGCAGGGCTACATCTACCTGCCTGGCAGCTGGCTGGGAAACCCTGCTCCAGCCCTTGAATCCCGTGGTGCTCCAGTTGTGGGAGGCACAGTGCTGGGACTTGCTTCCTATGCTGGGGAGGTGGTGAGAGAAGGTATAAGTGGCATGTTCCCAAGGATGCAGAAATTGCCCTTTTCAGAAACTTGGAGGGTGAGGAGGTGTATGTAACTTTTGACCTTTTGGAGCCTGTAAGCCCATATCTTGTTAGCAGCTCATTATGTTCCCTCTGGTTGGTGTGTCCCGCTGCCGTCAAGCTGGTGCAGACTGGCAGCACGTGGCATGAGTGCTGCTGACAGATTAGAGATCCCTGCTGCTGAAATCTGCTTGTTCCTGTCACTGCTTCAGCAGCAGCTGGAGGCTGGGGCTGGCCTATACCTCCTGCCTCTGGCAGGGTCTCTCTGCCTCCCTGCATCCCTTGTACATCATTAAAGTCTCTGTGCATACTGCCATCACTTTTTTCTGTCCCTGTCTTGCATCTCCTATTGCATTTCACTTGCCCTGTGTGCTCTGCAGTGGTGCAGTGCTGGTGAAAGGTGCTGGGTTCACTGGTTTGGGGCTACTGGTTATTCATGATGCCAGGTCAGGAGGTGAACAGTCACGTGCCACCACATCTTGGAGGAAGTGTTGGCTTCCTCTGACTCCTTTTTCTTCTGTCACTGGAGGGGAATGCTGAGGGCAGTTTGTAACGTGCTCTTGATCCAAACCTCCCCCATGCAGGTGAGCTGCTAAGGGTGCCTGATGCAGAAGGGCAGTCTGTGTCTGGCTGTCCTCCTTGCTTTGCCCAGCTCTTAAGCAGTCCTGCTTGGGCAGTGGGAAGCATGGCTGTCCTGCAGCAGAAGGTCAAACATCCAACTAACTTGTGTGCTGGTAGGATACTGGAGATCCCTGGCTTCTCAATGGGAGTATATGATGGCACAGCAAAAATGTTTGTTCCTCAGCAGGCACCACAAGATGCCTTAGTCCTGCATAGATGGGATTTGTCAGAAGGGGAGAGGAGGCACTTGTTCTGAATGGACATTTGGGTGTTTCACCCGCTTTGCAATGAAAATAGGATCACAGAATCACAAAATATTCTGAGTTGGAAGGGACCCACAAAAATCATCTAGTCTAACTCTTAAGTGAATGGCCTGTACAGGGACTGAACCTGCAACCTTGCTGTTATTAGCGCCTTGCTCTAACCAAACTGAGCCAATAGAAGGGTTCAAGTGAAGTGATGGGTTTTTGGCAAGGGTTATCTTTTGATTAAAGGATATATCCTTTCATAAATGCCTCCAAAATCCACCAGCTGGGAATGAATTTTGGTATGCACTATGAGTTTCCAGATGGGAAAATGTCCGTGTTCTGCTTCCAGCCCTCTGAGACATCTTCTGCTCTGCAGCCAAGTCCAATTAGTGCTAATACCGTGGCAACTTCACTTGCTGGTGACAATATGTTTTAACGTGTGCCTTCAGACTCTCTCCACTCCTCATGGAAAGTGAGTCAAAATCCTCCCTCTGTGGTGGAGCTTTGAATCCACAAACCCGGCTCTGGCTACAGTTCAGCACCAGCTACGCCATTGCTGATCCTGCTCTGATCACTAAATGCAGTTAGGGTGCTGTGGGCTTTAAAGCGCCTCGGGGAATTTGAAAACCTGCTTTAGCAGAGCAGCGGAGGGAAGGTGAGAAATACCCTCTTTCCTTCAAGAACTGGCTTGATGGGGCTGTGGATATTTTCTGGCTTGCGCACCTGCACACTGATGGCTGGCCATATGTGGTTTCATCACTGGTGCCTATCAGGAACATGTGCATTATTTTTCCTTTCTGATAGAAACGTAGTTTCTTCCCCCCACCCCTCACCCCCCGACTTAATGTTCTTACTATCTTTCAAGTTTTTAAAAATAGGAACTGCCACGTTGCTATGGCTCCCTGTGCAACTCTGGAGCAGCTTTTTCTTCTCTTTGATGCAATTTGGGTTCACGATTCGGTTTGACAAGACACCATCGCTGCTTGCACCTAGTGCTCCCTCCTGGAAGGTGGTGGGGGGGCCATGACAGCCTTTGTGTTGTCAGAAATTCACTAAAAAAAGGGGAAAAAAATTAATTTAGGTGACCTTTCTTGGAAAAGAGTGGCGGTATTAACCCTAGTATGTCTGGGATGAGTTTTTTTACGTTCTGTAGTTTTACCACTGTTCCTGTGGTTTAACTTTCAATGGGATATTCTTTTCCCCTCTCTGTCCTACGTGCTTGTGTGATGGAGCTGAGCCCTGTCAAACAGCTGCCTGCTCCCCTGCAGAAGCACCTGCTGGTCAGTGGCTTTTGCCATCTAGGCTTTATCCAAGAGATTGTGCGTGGTTAAGTGCTTTTCTGAATTGGGGCTTAGAGCACTCCTGACTAGATGCTGCCAATGAAATTCCTCTCAAAATCATTGCTCTAAGGGTTACTCGAGTCTTGCATCCACATTTTGGGAAAATGTGGATCTGCATATCTGTGGGGCAACTGGATACTTATCTGAAAGGGACCCAACCAAATTTTGCACAGGTAACAAGTTTTGAATACCTGTTACCTGTGCAGAATCCAGACCTCCCTCTGCAGTGCACAGACCTCTCCAGTGGCCTATTTTCAAGTAGCAATAATTTTTAAAGTACATTTTGTTTTGCTTTGCAAATTTTATTTTCATTCACAGTCCAAAGGTGAACATTTTTTTTTAAATCTGAGCAAAAAAATCCCTGTTCATCCAATTTTGAGTTAAGAGAGTGTGAAATGAATGAATTTGTTCTGCTTTCAGATAATTAGCCAGCAGTGGGGTTTCTTTTGGTGTGGACAAATAACTCAAAGCTAGCTTTACTTCAAACTTCAGAAACTGGTTTGCAGTGTTAGTCAAGGGATTCCTGCTTCACTAAGGTTTGAAAATGTGATTTTGAGTTGAATATAAACATTTGAGGGTGATGTATGTTACCTTAGTGTGATTTTTTTTTTGTATTGTACATTCACTGTGCACTATATTTCTTGAAGCATTTGAATGAAATATAATCTAGAAATGTGGTATTTAAAATGCTTGAATGTGAGTGAAATAATAACAAAGAAAATAGAAATAGCAGAGACCTGTCAGCTTGTTCAGTACACCCTGCTCTGTCATTTCTGCAGCATGTTCTCTCCTGATTTAAGTAATAAAAATGTCCCTACTCAAGCCTGCAAGCACCTTAATATAAAATGAATATTAAAATCTAACTATAGTTGCCCTTGAAATGATCAATCAGACTGAATGCTGCCAGCCATCTTCATACAAAGAAAGCTCTTTTCCACCCCTGTGAAGAGTTTTCTGAGCTTGTCATATCACACCAAACAGGTCTCTACACCCGTCTTGATTGAATAAAGATGGTAAGGTGATTAGGCCTCCCCTTTGCAGTAATGTACCGTGAGCAGTGGTGGAAAAACAGCTTTGGTGAACTTAGTGATGGTCTTTGTTAAGGATCTGGAGAGACAGCAGATAATCAGATGAAGAGTTCACCCTCTTGATGGTGTGGTCATGGTGGAAGAGAGTCCATTTTCTGCCACAATGGACTGAAAACCCGTGAATCTCTGTAGCGTGACAAGTGGCTAAAAATGCACAAATGCTGACTCGCTGCTGACTTTTTTCCTGGTTTTTGAAGCTGTATTAAAACGAGATGGAAATGAGTTTTCAGTGTCTTGCCCAGTGTTCTTCCCTGTATTATTAGTGTCACAAATGAAATCATTTTTCAGCAAGATGGCTACCTCCAGTAGCAGTGTCAGCATCTTGCATTTATTTATGACAGGCTGTAGCATCTTTTATCTGAAGTTTCAAAGCACTTTACAAAGTAGAAAGGGATGGCTTAATTCACCACAAAAATTCAGCCATCTCTGGGGTGAAATAGAGCAACTGTTTAACAGAACATAGGATGAAGTGGAGATGAATACTGCACCTTTGCTGGAGCTGCACAAGGAATTTCAGCTGGCAGAATGAATTTACTAGAGGTGGATTTTCGCCAAGACATTGGGGGTGTTTAATGAGCGCAAGATATTAGTGGCAGTGCCACACATGCCTGTCGTGTGCCTGTGCGAAGCAGGCAGCCAGCAGCTCCAGAAGTGGTTTCAGGAAGGAAGTTAGCAGCTTTTCCAGTGTGCACACTTCAAGAGCAAATGATATCAAATTTCAGTGACCCCCTTCATCCCAAGAGCATGACATATTTTGAGCTGATTTATCTAGATTCTACATTGATTATCTGCTTATTTGCCCTGGAGACAGCCCTGAGCAGAGGGAGATGTCCAACAAGGCTGCTGTGTACCTGCCACTGGTTACGGACAAATGATAAGCAGAACTGGATGGGGAGCAAAAGGGTCGGCTCCAATGAAGCTCTGAGAGGATGCAGCCATGTGGGTAATAGATGTCATATATAAAAGATGGTCCTCCCAAAAGGATACTTTTCATTGCTTTCTTCCCCCTTAAAATAATGTGTCACTGACAGATTAGGCCATGTGAGTGACATGAGGTACCTCAAACAGATTGCTGCAAGCAATGCTTTCCACCTTCTTCACAAAGATGCTGATGTTGTCCTTCTGCCTCCGAGTGGTGACGTATGGCACAGTGAGAGCGTACAAGAGCTGGTACTTAAGCCACGACAAAATGCTCTTCAGCGTCACCAAGGGACTGTGAAGACTTTGAGGTGCAAAATACAGATGCTTACAGCCTCTGAATAAATCTGAACATCTAGCAACTGCTCTTCAGTATGCCTCGTATGTATTCATGTCAAAAAGCTGTTCTGCAGGGCAGCGTGGGCTTTCCAGCATTTGACTTGCCCAGATCCAGGAAGTGTAGCAGAACCATTATTTCAGAGTTCTGCATGCTCTACTGCCCTTGTCTCAGTTTCCTTTTCCTTTCCTTGCAGGCATGTAGCTGAGATACTGGTGGGCTTTACTTGCAGATCTGTTTTGGTTTTAATGTAGCTTTGAGATGGAGAAGGTCTTGCCTTTTGCAAATGTGAGACTAGATGTCAGATGAATCACAGAATCACAGAATGGTTTGAGTTGGAAGGGGACCTCGAAGATCATCTAGTTCCAAGCCTCCTGCCATGGGAGGGGACATCTTCAACTAGACCAGGTCATTCAGAGTCCCATCTGACCTGGCTTTGAACATCCCCAGGGATGAGGCATCCTCAACTTCCCTGGGCAACCTGTTCCAGTGCCTCACCCACCCTCACAGTAAAGAATTTTTTCCTAATACATAATCTAAACCTACACTCTTTCAGTCTGAACCCATTCCTGCCCGTCCTGTCACTGCATGCTCTTGTAAATCGTCTTGCCTCATCTGTCCTGTAAGTTCTCTTCAGGTACTGAAAGGCCACAATTAGGTCACTCCAAAGGCTTCTCTTCTCCAGATTGAACAAACCCAATTCTCTCAGCCTTTCCTCACAGGAGAGGTGCTCCAAGAAGTGCCTTGGAGGTGGCACCAAGCCACAGTTTCTCTGGTGGCTGTGGAAAGATGATAGTTCTGGAAAAGGCCCCAGTTTGACTGTGCAGAGTGAGAAGTTTACTTAATTTACTGATTTGTATTTTTTTCTCCAAGCAATTTTTCATGGAAGGCTCAAGTTTGAATTGATGAAGGAACAAGCTTTGCAATGCTGTGAAATTGATTCGGAATAGTTTATTACAGTTCCATGAAATTGCTTAACAAGAAAGTTTGGCAGAGTGAGGGAGCCAAATGAGAAAAGCTTGGCACTCCCAGCAGTGGGTGGCACTGGGAGTACCGTGTAAGCCCGTGTGGAGGGTATGTAGGCATTCAGGGGTAGGATTAGCCACAGGGGAGAGGAGAGCTGCCCGAGTGAGAAGCATCCACCAGCTTGCATTGCAGATCAGGCTGGTTTGCACTGTTGCTGCTTTCCTCCCTTTTTGTCACCCACTTCTGGACCCTCACAAAGCCTGCGGAAGAGATTCTGCCTCTTGGTGCTCAGCTGCGGCAGCTCAGAAACATTTGTCGCAGCCATCAGTTGTCAGTGTGGAAGTAGGTCTCCAGAGAAGGGCACTGACAGAAAGGGAGTGTGGGGATGTGGTGCAGCTGGAGGACCACTTCGGGAAATATAAAGCATCACTGGGCTTGGTTTTAGAGCACTCACTGTGAAGGACATGCAGCTGGTTTTCTAAGTGGGAGGGATGTGGGTGACACTGACTTTTATTCCTCTGTGTGGTTTGGAGCTTGCCTTGCCTTTTCAGATGCCACAGGTCAGAGCAGTAGTAGTACCCAAAACCAGGCAGTTGCATGGATGCTGTGACTTTGACTGTAGCTGTTCTGCTGAAGCTGAGCAGTGGGAACTCCTATGCCAGGAAATCCCTGAACTTCCTCTTGCCGCCTGAGAAGTCAAGGGAAAGCAGCCATATAAATTTGTCACATTTGTGACAGACATTCATGCTGAAAGTTTCTTTAAGTATCAAAGAAAGCTGTGTGGTAGTACCTAGGGGTCTCATCTGGAGATGGCTGAGTGACAAATGGTCCTTGGTCCACTCCCCTCACTATCACAGAAGAAAGGAGGTGTTGGGCTGGTCAAGGAGACGTTGGGCTGGTCAAGGAGACAAACACTGTTGTGCCTGTGGCTATTTACTTAATCACTATACCTCTAGGAGGCTGCTGCACAAGACCATGGGTCTCAGCACTCAGGGTGTTGAGGGTGTTCACAGTATTGCAGTAGTCTGGTGAGGTGTCAAGGCTTGGTACCACCAGGGAGCTGTGGAACAAGTTTTTCTGTAGTGGCAAATGCTGGTGGGACTGTGAAAGATGGGGATAAACTGAGACAGGTCTGTTTTACAAGAACAGCTCTCTGATAACAGCTCACACCTTTACTGACGTAGACCTATGCCAAAAAGCTTGTTTTCCTAGTCAGGTCCTTATGCCTTGGTTTTGCAATGTCTGCCACGTATTTCACCACTAAAAATGCTATTTCTTTATGTTCCTTCTTCAGGCCAGGAATCCTTTTTTTTTCCCCCCTTTTGTCTTGTCAGCAGGCATGGCAATGGTGGGCTTGTTCTGGCCAGTGGGTGCAAGAGGAAATTTAGAATGTATTCTTCTGCATTATTCAGAATCTGTTCTTCTGCAGTGCTTCTAAAGAAGGATGTAAATGGTGGGTAGTCAAATAGAGGAACAGAGAGGATGGAACAAGTACTTAGATGTTTGAACTAACAATTTTTTTACTTCCTCCTCAACCCAATGATCCTAATGGGTTTCCCACTGTTTGCTTGAGAGAGCGCTGCGAGGGGTTGGGAGTGGGACGCTTGTGAGCTTGCCAGATCAACAGTAGTCCTTGCTAATTGACATTTTATCCTTCTTTTTCAGCATAATTTTGGGGCAGGCTTGCAGGTTTACATTGTGGAAGGAGAGAACAGGAGGTTGCAGGGGAGGCAATAGCCCATAGGCAAAGCCTATTGTGCTGGTGTTTCCATGATTCCATCCTCATGGTGTGTTGTACACAGCTAGGAATGAACCCACTGCTCTTGTTATCACTCATGCCCCCTTTGTGTGTCTCTGTGTCCTTCCATCACTCCCATCTTCTTATCCGTCCCTCAATAGGTGATTCTTTTCTATAGAAATATGAAATCCTAGCTTAAAACAGAAGAGCCACCCCATTTTTCCTAACCCCTTTCTTTCCTCTCTTTCATCTTTTCTTCCCATGGAAGTGTTTGAAGTAGCACAAGTTCCCAAGAAAGGCGTTTTTTTTCCTCCCTTTGTGCTTTGGCTCGGTATCCCTTCTTCATAATATCTTCCCTTTGTTACTTTGTTCTGCCTTCCTCCTCTCTCTGTTTTCTCCCCATCTCTCAACCCTTCTTCAAGGCTCTTTCTTCATTAATATGTTAATTTCTAGCCCAGGAATGCTTCTTGCAGCTCACTGTTCACCAGGGAGTGCCAGAGGAGAGAGCCAGGGAGGAGAGAGAAAAGGGAGAGAGAGAATAAGAAAAAGGAGTAAGTCAGTAACTTACAACAGGACAGGACAAGGGGTGTTAGCAAAGGAGAATCTTGCACTGACTGGTGTCATGATGCCAGGGAGAAGAGGATTATCCACAGTTTGGACTGGATTGGTCCTTGTCTATTGTTTTGATATTTTCAACTTCTGAAGTTTAATATTAGTAGGAAAAAAAAGTTGAAAACTAAAGAAGCTCTGAACTCTTTTTCCCAAGTAATTCCTTTTTGGCAATTTCTAAGTTATCTTTCCCTCTGCACAGAATTTTTTTAAACATCAGCCCCTACTCCCACCCTAATATGGTTTCTTTGTTTCATTTGATGCAAACTTCTTGTCTGTGTGGTCTTTGCATAAGGCTTTGGGCATATTTTTCAGGATGAACAAAACCATACCAGAAATTCTCTGAAGGGAGTTTTACCCCAAAAGAAGTTTTCAGGTGAGAAGTAGGGAAGGTTTAAGCTGCTGTTCAGGTAAAGAGGTATGAATAAAGACTATGATACTACAGAAGTTTTATAGCAGTGAAAATGTTAGGGAGCCTGGGGTTAGAAGGAGCATGACAACTGTCATTAGAGACAGGTGTGATGAGTCAAAGTTTTCCTTTCTGCCTCCCACCAGTACAGTTACTGGGTGGAAGGTTGCAAAGAAAGAAGAGGTGGAGGCAGGCACCTCTGCATCATGCACCAGATCTGGGAAGGATGCAGAAAGCCAACACTATTGCAATTTTACCCTGAAATTAGGAAACCTCTGGCTATTGTATTTGCTGTTTTATATCTAATGAAGCTAGACCTCTGTCTGTGCTCATAGTCCTAGGATCGTGATTGCCCAAGCAAATAATTAACAATGCAGCAATGAGAGCCAGTGCTGGGGAGCTGGCAGGGTGGGTGGCTGGAGGTGAGGAAGCAGTTCTGAGGAAGGGCATGTGGTAAAGGAGGGAGACAGGAAAAGACAAGCTCTGATACAGTGCTGCAAAACCGGTATGAGCTGGAAGCAAAATAACCGGGGAGGAAAACTCAGGGGGACTGCTGCAATGTTCTGTGAGGTCCAAGGCCCCCGAGCCAAGAGCCTTTCATATATTACGTACACACAACTGTGTCAGAAGAATATTATTTAGGTTGCAAAGGCAAGCACTTCAAACAGAAGAAAATGCCAGAATTAAGGCTGCAATCTTAATTTGGCATTCTTGTGTCTGTGCATTACAGAGCAGTGGTTTCAGTACTGTCTTTCAAGACAGGACCCCTGCCTGCCTCTGTATGCAGGATGGGTGACATTTCCTGACTGAGCAGTGATTCACTGTTTTGTTTCCTTTGTCTTGCTTAATGTGTATCTTTAAGCTTTGTATTGTGTCTGCTTTCACAGGCTGCTGAGAATTGAGGATTCTTTGTCTCAAGGCAAATCTGTGGCACGTTAGGCCAGTATCTCAGTACATCATGAAGTTCATGGATTTTCACCCTACTCCTACGAGATGAGAGGACGCAAGCTGCTTTATGTAAATCCATTGTATAGGCGGGGAACTGAGGTGCAGCAAGATTAAGGTCAAAAATGTCTATTAATTTTTCATGGCCCATCTGAGACCCCTAGAATCTCATTATTCAAAGTACTGATCATTACAGAATGCTTTCAGTGTTCAAAGCAAATTTCTCTTTGTCTCCAACTCAGCAATTTTTCAATTGCCCCCTGCCAAGTCTTACCTAGGACTGAGCACCGTTTTTCATTGATTTTTTATTAATGCAGAAATAGAAGTTTGATGACATACGAGTTATATGGGCTGTTTGTTTAGATGCTGTGTAATTGTTTGTTTTGCAGAAATCATCTTGAACCCAGGAGAAAAGCAAAACAGTCTCCAAACCATTTCCCTTTTTTAATTTTAATTTGAATTATTTCTTTCAATATATTTGAGATGAAACACTGAATTTCGAATTCAAATTAGTTTATAACTTCAATATGTATCTTCCTTTCATTTGAAAAGAAGATGTTCAGACTCAAAAGAAGACAGGCTGCATATATATATATTTTCTTTCAACAAAGTCAAAACTTTATACTTACTGATTTGCCAAAATTGGGCTCTCAGTACAGTACTTATTTTTGTTTGGAATTGCCACTGGACTAAAAAAAGGGGTCAGAGGATTTTTCCAGCTTTTGTTAAGCATCCAGGAAATGGGGTGTACAGATTTGGAGACTGCTTGTAGAAAAATCTGATTTGAGAGATTTTGCTGATCTCTTCTCCCTGGTATCCAGTAATAGGGTGCATGTGCATGGTTTGAAGCTGTGCCGTGTGAGGTTTAGACTGCATGTTAGGAAGGTTTTCTTCGCTGAGAGGGTGGTCAAACACTGGAACAGGCTTCTTGGAGAGGTGGTCAATGCTCCAAGCCTGTCAGTGTTTAGGAGGCATTTGGACTAGATGATTGTTGCAGGTCCCTTTCAACTGAAATGATTCTATTCTATTCTATTCTATTCTATTCTATTCTATTCTATTCTATTCTATTCTATTCTATTCTATTCTATTCTATTCGTACCACCATGGCCTTGTGCAGAGGGAGGGACAAATCCAGCCTTCCAGTACACCTTTCAGCTGGCTTAGCCATATGATTTTCCTGTTTGTCCTAGCCATTCTCAACCTCTCACTTGACTACTGCCCACTTTCCAAACAGCTACGTTTGATTCCCAAATTAATCTATCTAGTGCATTCAATGAGACCGGGGTCCTGCCAGAAAAATTGTTGATTTAGGACTGATTCTTAGTCATTGTGCAAAATGGGATACATTCAAATTGGTTGAATAACTGTAATGCTGATGTTTTCCCTGTTTTGCAGTGTTTGTGTAATGAATAAGCCAACACTTTGCCAAACTGCATGGTTTAGTGATCATGAACTTGTTAGCTTTTCTCTCCCACTGATGCCTTGAGTCTTCAGGCATCAGCACTGCTGACCTCTTTTGTCTTGTCTCCACCAGCTTGCCTTGTCTGTTCTGCCCTTCTGGCTTCTTGTCCCCATCTGGTTCTCACCTAGCAAAGTTAGAGTCTACCTTACAGAAAATTAATCTAAGCTCCAGAACCTGGATCCAGAAAAACCCAGCCTCCACTGCTGGACTGTGTCACTGATTTTCATCCATTTCCACTTATCTCACATTCTGACTCCTTGTCCGGTCTGTCTTCCCCTCCTCTCAGCTCCGACAAGTCACAGTCTCTTTGTCCAAGGAGTCCAGCTGTCACACCTCCCAGTTCTCCCATGTCGCATTTTAGCCCCATACTTCTTGCAGTGTCCCAAGTCAGTGATTCCTGATCACCTTCCTGGCTCTTTTCTACTGCTTTGGAATTAGCCAGCCTCCTTTTCTAGTGATCCCTATGTACAGGGAGCAGGCACAATCATAGGAAATACAAACCCAAGAGGTGTATTCCTTCTTCTGCTGCTTCCCCAGTCCAGTCATAGGCCTTACTTGAGCTCATGTGTAGTTCCTTAGACTGCAGAAGGCCCAGTGAGGAGAGGATTTTAAAAAGACTGGGGGTTTTTTTGAAAGCTCTATTAATTTTTCTTGAACAACTGTAAATTGCAGTTTTTTCAAAGGCTTATGGCCTGTCTAGGTTTTCACAAGTATGGGAAAAATCAGCATGAAATGAACGTTTGCTTTCCTCTCTCATCAAAATTCATGTCCCTTGAAAGCAGAGAACTACTGGAGGTTTTTATAAAGGTCACTATCTTTTTCTTAATGTTGGTAAAATAGCTTTTTTCCTCTTGCCTGTTTTTGGAAAAGAACAGACCATTTTAACTTCAATCTTTGTCAAATATCAGACATGACATGAACATCTGATATGGAAAATGTCACTCTTAAAGAAAAAAATTGGCACAGCTAGAGGAATTTATAAGGAAGGCTTTACCTTGGGAAGAAGAGGACAGCTTGAAGAGATGGTGGTACCAGCTCTAGCAATGCAGATCTGTCCTCTGTCTGTGGGCTTCCTGGAACATTTTTAGGAGTTCAAGGCAGATCTGCTTAGTGGCTGAATATGTTCTTGTAGGGTCTTAAACTTGGGTCTCAGCAAGCAGAAACTAATTGTTTTAGTTCAGTTTGAATTGAAAATGATGTTTCTTAAAAAAAGGAACTGTCTACCCCAGGCTTTCAGCACCTTTAATGTTCATTTAAAAAAAACGTATGTGACACAATAAAAGAAAATCTGTGCCAGTCCGCAGCATGCAACTAAAACCAACCATCCAAGCAGTTAGAAAAAACAAGTGAAAGAGTGGAAAAAAATCCAATCCTTCACAGGCTGTCCTTTTCTTTCTCCTCCTTCTC
This sequence comes from Aleadryas rufinucha, assembly GCA_013397815.1. NCBI lineage: Eukaryota > Metazoa > Chordata > Aves > Passeriformes > Aleadryas > Aleadryas rufinucha. The sequence goes on along the minus strand of VZTH01010701.1, from coordinate 49,914 downwards.
TCCCTCCCTCCTTGCTTCAGCCATGGGTGTTCAGCTACAAGGCTGTATTTTGCAGTCGTACCTTCACCAAAACAGATTAACTCATGCAGCTCATGAATCATCCCCAAACATGGGAAGCCTTAGTGATAAGGAAGCAGTGCCAGAGATACTGTTTTTTCTCAATTTTTTGTAAAATGTTTCTAGGAGCCAAGTGGCATGTTGAGGTTACAGGCTCCAGATGAGAGCTCTAGCGAGAGCTACAGAGTATGGCAGACTGGAAGAGGGGGCAAGTTTGGGGTCAGGATGCTGGGAGAGATTTGGCAAAGATTTGGCCAAGCATCTTCTGACACTTGAGGCATCCTCCCTTGGTCTCTTCTTGGAGAAAACACAGTGAAAAATACTATTTCTCTGGACTCCATGACAGGCATTCTGTGTTCTGGGAAGAGATTTCAGAACAGGTGGTGCAGCCTTGAACCTCACCACTAGCATTAGCTGAACATTCATAGAATCAAAGTATCATTTAGGTTGGAAAAGATAACTCAGAGATCATTGAGTCCAATCATTAATCCAGCACTGCCAAGTCCACCAGTAAACCATAAGTGCCACATCTACACACCTTTTAAATACTTCCAGGGAGAGTGGCTATACCATTTCCTTGGGCAGCCAGTTCCAGTGATTGGCAACCCTTTCAGTGAAGAAATTTTTCCTTATATACAATCTAAACCTTCCCTGGCACAACCTGAGGCCATTTTCTCTCATCCTATCATGGCCACTTAACAGCAATGGTGTGAGACTTGTGAGAACAAGGTATCTCAGTGTGGTTCAGAGCTGATAGTATCCCTCTCCTGAGGCCGTTCTCAGGTAGTTCTTGTGAATTGTCCACAGCAGAAGGAGTGGAGGTTTGAGTGTGGCTGAATTATGAACTGCCTTCTCATGTCAGGGAAGTGATACTTCCTGGCTGACATTCAGCAGACAGTGGAGGTAACTTCCCTGGCTGATGCACACTTTATACCTTTCTCAGGGATAAATAAAAATATCCAGGGTTATTATGATTCCTCCTCACATGAGCCTGAAATGTGCTGATTATAAATTGAAGAAAAAGAGGAAACAGGAAAAAACACCAGCATCTCAAATGATGTGCAAGAGGGCTGGTGCCTGTGGCACTGAGTATATTCAATTTCAGTGTGCTGTATTTACTTCTGTTTCCCTTCTGAAAAGACAACCTCCAGGCACTTCACTAAATGGATTGAAAGGTTTGTCTGGTTTTTATGATGCTTCTGAAAGAGCTCGTGTGTTATTCCTCCACTCAAATACTTCAGAGAGACATTGCAATGCCTCTTGGTAAATCAGAACATTATGAATACTTTGGCATTTAGGGGGTAGGCAATTATCTGTTCTGGGACTGCTTTAGAAGGAGTAACTGGGGTTAATAAGCTAATGTTTTCTGGGAGAGGATGTCCTAATCTGGGAGAGTATGGGAACAATCAGTGGATTAATTAAGATGTGTGTAATGGCATGGTATGAACATTTAACTTTAGCAATCCTAGGAATTGGAAGCACAGTTTCAGTCTCAGGTGGGATCCTTTAGGGACACAGAATCCGTTTGCCCCATGAAGTACAATTGTCTGTAAACTTTTACAGCAAGCCTTTCTTAGTGGAGACAGATTCAAGCTTGTGGTGGTTTGACTGTGGCTGGGCTCTGGGTACCCACCAAGCTGCTGGGGTAAAGTGAAAAGGAAGAGACATGGTTCAGAGCTGATAGTATCCCGTTTGCCCCATGAAGTACAATTGTCTGTAAACTTTTACAGCAAGCCTTTCTTAGAATAAAGGGGTAAAGTGAAAAGGAAGAGACATGGTTCAGAGCTGATAGTATCCCGTTTGCCCCATGAAGTACAATTGTCTGTAAACTTTTACAGCAAGCCTTTCTTAGAATAAAGGGGTAAAGTGAAAAGGAAGAGACATGGTTCAGAGCTGATAGTATCCCGTTTGCCCCATGAAGTACAATTGTCTGTAAACTTTTACAGCAAGCCTTTCTTAGAATAAAGGGGTAAAGTGAAAAGGAAGAGACATGGTTCAGAGCTGATAGTATCCCGTTTGCCCCATGAAGTACAATTGTCTGTAAACTTTTACAGCAAGCCTTTCTTAGAATAAAGGGGTAAAGTGAAAAGGAAGAGACATGGTTCAGAGCTGATAGTATCCCGTTTGCCCCATGAAGTACAATTGTCTGTAAACTTTTACAGCAAGCCTTTCTTAGAATAAAGGGGTAAAGTGAAAAGGAAGAGACATGGTTCAGAGCTGATAGTATCCCGTTTGCCCCATGAAGTACAATTGTCTGTAAACTTTTACAGCAAGCCTTTCTTAGAATAAAGGGGTAAAGTGAAAAGGAAGAGACATGGTTCAGAGCTGATAGTATCCCGTTTGCCCCATGAAGTACAATTGTCTGTAAACTTTTACAGCAAGCCTTTCTTAGAATAAAGGGGTAAAGTGAAAAGGAAGAGACATGGTTCAGAGCTGATAGTATCCCGTTTGCCCCATGAAGTACAATTGTCTGTAAACTTTTACAGCAAGCCTTTCTTAGAATAAAGGGGTAAAGTGAAAAGGAAGAGACATGGTTCAGAGCTGATAGTATCCCGTTTGCCCCATGAAGTACAATTGTCTGTAAACTTTTACAGCAAGCCTTTCTTAGTGGAGACAGATTCGAGCTTGTGGTGGTTTGACTGTGGCTGGGCTCTGGGTACCCACCAAGCTGCTCTATCACTCTCCTTCCCAGCTGGACAGAGAAGAGAAAATAAGATGGAAAATGACTCGTAGGTTGAGATAAAGCAGTTTACTAAAGCAAAAGTGAAAGTTTGGGCAAGCACAAACAAAGAGGAAAAAATAGGTTTATTCTCTACTTCCCATCAGCAAGCAATGTTCAGCCACTTCCCGGGAAGCAAGGCAAACACTGTAAATAATGAATGCCCCCCATTTCTCTTCCTTCCCTTAGCTTCTGTATCTGAGCTGATATAATATGGTGTGGAATGCCCCTTGGGTCAATTTGGGTCAGCTGGCCTAGTTGTGTCCCTTCCCAGGGTCTTGCCCACCCCCAGCCCACTGATGGCGGGGAGATGTTGAGGTACAGCGCTGATGCTGTGCCAGCGCCGCTCAGCAGTAGCCAAAACACTGGTGTGTTATCAGCCCCTTTCTAGGTACCAATGCAAAGCACAGCAGTGTGAGGGCTGCTGTGGGAAAATGAACTNGGTGGTTTGACTGTGGCTGGGCTCTGGGTACCCACCAAGCTGCTCTATCACTCTCCTTCCCAGCTGGACAGAGAAGAGAAAATAAGATGGAAAATGACTCGTAGGTTGAGATAAAGCAGTTTACTAAAGCAAAAGTGAAAGTTTGGGCAAGCACAAACAAAGAGGAAAAAATAGGTTTATTCTCTACTTCCCATCAGCAAGCAATGTTCAGCCACTTCCCGGGAAGCAAGGCAAACACTGTAAATAATGAATGCCCCCCATTTCTCTTCCTTCCCTTAGCTTCTGTATCTGAGCTGATATAATATGGTGTGGAATGCCCCTTGGGTCAATTTGGGTCAGCTGGCCTAGTTGTGTCCCTTCCCAGGGTCTTGCCCACCCCCAGCCCACTGATGGCGGGGAGATGTTGAGGTACAGCGCTGATGCTGTGCCAGCGCCGCTCAGCAGTAGCCAAAACACTGGTGTGTTATCAGCCCCTTTCTAGGTACCAATGCAAAGCACAGCAGTGTGAGGGCTGCTGTGGGAAAATGAACTCCATCTCAGCCAGACCCAACACAAAGCTCTACCCTTAATTATCACGGTATAAATCTGTAATATCACTGTGTTGAAGAGTGCCACAGAAGAAATGGGCAGCAGAGGAAAACTAAATGCAGTCACAGGGATTTACCTGCATAGCTGAGATAAGATTTGGCTCTATGGCTTTGGCAGCAGAGAGGGGAACTCAGTGATCCAGGTGTGAAAGGATGTAGTGCTGTTCCTCAGCATGGCAGTCATGAGCCAGCATCCAGGGAAAAAACATTGGAGCAGGTTTTTTTTTCTGCTCTCCCACTCTGCCTGTTGACAAAAGTCAGAGGGTCCACAAAAATTTACAAAGTTTTATTAGTAAATTACACACTTGGCATAGAAATTGGTATGTTATTCCCTGACCTACCATATAAGAACATGACAGTGGGTTTTGAATAAAGGGGTAAAGTGAAAAGGAAGAGACAAAGGAAGAAATTAATTGACGTGGGGGGAAGGGACGGGATCTAGAAAGAGAGAGAGAAAGTAAGAACAAAAAAGAAAGGAAGAAAGAAAGAAAGAAAGAGAGGGATCACTGTTCCTGGTTCCAGTGTCATCTGGCGGATGGGATGTCAGTCCTGGTTCCAGCATGTCAATCCAGCTGATGTGATGTCAGTCCTAGTTCCAGCATGGTGATCTGGATGATGGGATGTCCAGGATCCTGGGGGTGCTGCCTGGGCTTGGTGGAGGTACCTTTTTATAGATATATTTCCCTGCCCTGAAGACAGGTTTCTCACTTCCTTTTTTTTTCTTTTAATGCAAATTGGCTATCATGCACATATCATTTTTCACACCTTTTTGGAAATGGGTCAGAGGGCTTTGGAGGGCTTGGGTGGTCTTGATCCCCTCTACAGTCCATAGCTGCTTCTTGGCCTCATCCCTGTGCTTACTCAGTACTGTGTTGTGTTACCTCCAGGAGTACAACAAGGATGTTTGTCTCGGCAAAGTGCTGCCCTACTTCCACATGGCCCCTTCTCCAGCCACTCCTGTTCTTTCCCACGCCATGTTATTACCAACAGTCCTCGACTGGCTCCACAGCCAGGGGCTACAGGGACTCTGTGCAGGTTCAGGCCCAGCTGCTGTCCTGGAGACCAACCTGGTGCTGGCAGTGGGGTGTGATGCAGGCCACTGGAATGTCCTGCTGGTGGCCTGCAGCCACCTCCTGAGCCACCTCCTGAAGCCACCTCCTGAAGAGGGAGGGCCATTGCATGGGGACAGCTGTAGGTGAGGGCTTGCATTGCAAACACTCAAACAGCTGCCTGTCCCATGCCAGCAAGCTGTCCTCCCAGCAAGTGGCCCCTCTGATAGCCTCAGTTTCCCTTAAATCCCTCTTCACATCTTCTCCAATTTGGTAAAAACGTTCTTCCTCTGACTCCATGCCTGTGCCCCCAGCAGATCCAGATCATCGGCTGGGGGTGTGTGTGGTTGAAGGTCTGAGTGTTCTACCCATGCAAAGTATTTTTTTATGATATAAAATTACTTCTGAAAAAGGGATTTAGAGAATTTCTTCTATATCAGTATATATGACATCTTCAAATTTAGGGCACCTTCCTAGGGAGACTTTGGTTGACATCCTTATCTGAAGTCAGGCATTTAGGATTTGAGGACCCAGTGCTTTAATTGCTGGGTTTAACTAGTGGGCTTTTCTGGAGAGGAAAGGAAGATCTTGGTGACTGACTAGAGGAGAGCAGTGAAGAGAGCAGAGGATATATGCATCCAAAATAATGTGAATTCACAGAATTCAGAGGAATGGACGTGAATTGTAAAAGGCTCTATCTTCGAAGAGCATCGCCTTCTCTTGAGCTCTGAAAAGTATCTGAAAACACTTGCCATCTCACACCTTGTAAAATTTGAGCCTAGTGTGTGAGCACTAACTTTTAGAAATGATGGGTCAGCAGCTGAGCCCAAATTCCTAGTGTGCCTTATAGTACCATGTGGGCATAGAAAAACAGCCAGCACTGGAGTCCATTGCCTGATTTTCACTCAAGCGAAAGATAGTGATGCAGATAGCAGTAGTTACTCTATTTTTAAGAGGTATCATGTTAAAGAGCTTGTTAATACCCTCCTACCTCCTTGCCATCCCTTAGGCAACCAGCACGGGCAGCAAGTATAAATAAGTAAGGATATGCAAAGGGCAAAATTTCATTCCAGCTCAGGGCATGTTCTGCGATGCAACGAATAAGCACTTAGAGGGAAGGCTGGGATGGAAATCTGCAGTGCTCCTTCCCGGAGCTGGAGATAATTGTTAAAGGCAGACAGAGTCGGGGTGTGGATGGAGCTGAGTGAGACTGCACGAGTGGGAGAAAAGCATGCCTGACTGACTCTGGCAATGGTGGGGGGTGCCTATTCTGGCAGCAGGTGGGTGAGTGTGTGGGCTGCAGTGAAAGTGTGGTGAAGATGCATGATCGAATTATTAGTTTGTTATGCACGTGGCTGAGGCAGTTGCGGGGAGGAAGGTGGTCAGTGGAGCAGACTTATCCTGTCCTTCTGGTTGTGAAGAAAATACTGAGGCCAGTATTTTGATTCAGCTGTGAATCTAGAAGGACTCCCAGTGAGCAACAGCTCAGCATTGAATCCACCTTTTCAGCTCTCTGGGACATGACAGCATCCTAATGCCCTCTTGGGCTTTGTGGACCAGTTTTCAGCTATTGTAAATTGCTGCAGGGCAACAAATCCATTTACATCTGGGTAATACAAAATATAAATTTTGTGCCATCTTTCTTGTCCATCCATCTGTCTTACTTTGCCACCCTTTCTGTTTTGTCTTCATTAGCTCTCCGTGGCTGTCACTTGAAGCTAAAACGAACTTTCTGGTTTCCCCCATTGGTTCTTCCTTTCAGATATGGTCAGCAGTGATCCTGGATTCTGGGCCATGTACGACTATGCAAAGAGGCTGCACTGTGCCTTGGGGAGAGGGGAAGGCAGGGCTAGCCAACATATCATGAGAAGCACCTAGAAACCAAGGTATACAGCAGTCAGAAAGCAGTGGGGATAGCTCTGAGCATGCATGCTGGAGCCAAAGGACTGGCGGTGACCACACCCAGAGCTACACAGAGGGGAGTCTGGGGATTAGGGTCCTCTCCTCATCTGGAGAGGATTCTCTTTTTGGCCCCTGCTGTGTGTGAGGCTGCTGTGCTGGACCATGGGAGCTAAAGGCTGTGCCACCCTCAGTCTCTTGAATCACAGAGGTTGTAGTGGGAGAACCTCTAGCACCAAAAGTGGAAAAGCTGGAAGCTTAGACAGGGAGTAATGAAGAGAGAGAGATAGATATGGGGAAGATGTGGGTGCTCCCACCCTGCATGTGCTTCCTACAGGAATTGTGGCTCCTCTTCAGTTTGCAGTGAGTGGCTGTGTGCTTGCTCAGGAGCTGGAGATGGCTGGCATCAAGAAAGCTGCCCTCATCTCTGGAGCTGGAGAGGTTGATGATTTCTGGGGTAGGACCAGTTTTGTTCTCAGTTAAGCACTTCTCCCTGCAGAGCTCTTCTCTTTAGCCTATGGTTTGGATATCTGCTCCTCTTTGAAACTGTGGGAGGCTGATGGGGTGTGTGGTGTGTGTTTCTGCTGTGTGTATATGAAGGAAACACCCCACCCAAATTGGCTTCTGAGCACCAAAACGCTCTAGGGCAGGAAAAGCGATTGATATTAACCTTGTGCATTCTTTAGCTATTGGTTTTCTTTTACTGAATGAATATCACATGTCCTTCCTTCCTGCATCATCCCCCCACCCCTCCCCCTGCTCTGGGCTTTACATCAGCCTCCTTAATAAGAAGTGCTCTGTTTTTAGTCTTAAGTGAGTGCCGAGCCCTTTGCTGCAAGGCTTACTGTTGCCTAAAGCTCTCATCTGAAATATCAAACTGGTTCTTCAGGCATGCTGCACACCCCTGAAGAGCCAGCCCTATGTGAGCTACCCTGCATTGTGCATGGGGGCTCACAGCCCTCTCCCACCCCACCTCCACTCCTTTTATTCCGTATAATCAGCAATGACTGGGAGATAGGAGTAAAAAGCAAACTCTTCTGGTTTGTAGTTTTTAATAAATTTCTTCAGGGAGTCAGCCGCCATACTGACAACTCTAGAAGACCCTTACAAAAAATCATGGGTAAGAGGACCCTGTTATTAAAGGAAATTGGCAAGGATACCTCTGCTAAGCTTCACTCAGGTGTGCCATGAGTGCAGTGGGAAAATGTGTCCCTGTCAAGTGGCACTGATCTGAGCACACACCAAGAGGTGCATCCTCTGTCTCACCTGTGTGCCCCCCACTCCATGGTGATGCCTTTTGCAGGGTGCTCTCAAGGCAATGTTTCTTTCATGTGTATTTCCTAGTCCATCAGCTGCCTCCACCTTTATATTTGAGAGTTTGTTGATATTTCTTCCATCTCAGTACTAATTTCTTGAGACTTCCTTGCTTGACCCTACCATACCTTCTTCAATATTCCAAGAACAAATAGTATTTCCTGAGGTAAAATATGTGAAAGGCAAAAGACTAAAAGGAGAAGACAGTGCCTAATTAAAATATGGAAATAGGTGGAATGTTATGGCAAATAGCTTAAAAAGAAACCAGAATGGATTAGCCAGCTTTCTGAATAGGACTAACCCCAGCTATTACATAGGGCTTGATAGGAGCAATAAAAGCTCATGTATCAATTCTGCAGAGACAGGAAGTTCATTTGCACAGTGATAGGAGGGAATTGCAGATGCTCTCATAGCTCTGTTCCAGGTTGGGAATCCTCAGTCATCACTGTCATCGCTAATGATGAAACTGCTGCACAGGGCAGGGCTCTGAGGTGGAGAAAGGCTCATCTTTAAACGAGTCAGCCTGGCCCTGTGCTTACCACTCACCCTGAGCCTTTCATCCCTCTGCTTTCTACTGTGTGTCCTGGTGCAAGGAAAGGAACCACAGCTGCCTCTCCAATGTCTTCATCAGCTTTCCTTCATTCTTACAGCTGTGCACTTGAGCTGCTTCTGCCATGGGTCCCTCTGCTTACACCTAGGGCTACCTCTTGATTTAAGTGGTGGGACAGCAGATACAGTGGTCAGAGACCCCAGCAGGGATCCGGCACCCTCTGAGGCTCTGTGGAAAGGAGACTCCAGAAGCAAGGAAGTTCCCTTCAGTATCTAAAACATGGCTGCTTAGCTCAACTGCCCAGACACATTGGCTCTGAAGTGATGAACTAGAAAACTCAGAAAAACTAATCCTTGCTCGTGAAGTTTTTTATATTTTGCTATACTTCTATCACAGATCCAAAAGTTCCCCATGCCACAACACTCCACCTCTCCATCCAACCATTCTACAGTCACATTTTCTGCCCTTCACTCTTTCCTTTCTTGATTGAGCCTTCTTCCTACTCTTTACCCATCAAACCTAACTGCAGGAGGCTTTAGTGTTTTTGTTCAGTTGTTTTTTATTGTACTATTTGTTAGAGTAACTAAAAAGACCTATTGCTTCTTTTTTGAAGATGGAGCTAAAAAACTCTCCGTGTATGTGTCATTTGGGTATGTAAGAGTGGGTGACTGTGACATGAAACAATAGGTGACAAGTAAGCTAATGATCATAGTTTGATGTTTGGTTGCTTCATTGGAAAATGGATGGGGAAAGATTACCCAAGCTGGCCCTCTTTTGAGTGGAGGGTTGTGCCAGGTCACCTGCAGAGGTCCTTTCTAACCTGAATTTCTCTATGACTCTTAAAATCTTGTTTGCTGTAGTGATATTTTCATCCTGAGGTGTATTTTTATTTGCTTCTCTCACAGTGCATGGCATGGTGGGACTGGACAGTGTCTGGAATATTGTTGTCTAGGCACAGAAATCCAATCAAGTGCTTCTTCTTTCATGGCCTAAACAAATCTTACTTTACGGGAGAGCAAAAAATGGCAATTTGAAGAGTTCATCTGTAGAAGTGTTTTGCCAGTCAAGGGCTGCAATAACAAATGGGATCAAAGCCTTTACAATTTCAGAAAGCTAAATGAGGGCTTGCAGCTGGAAGTGGAACTGCAAAGCTGAAACTGGACCTATATGTGAATTTTGTAATACAGTTCCCTTTTTTCCTGTCAAAATGGCTCCCTTCGCAAATCTCTGTAGGCTGCATTAGGTCTTCTTAGTCTCTGAACTGCCCATCATAGCACCTCAGCTTCTTCCTAGAAGCTCGTATTTCTCACATGATTTTCCCATGTCAAAATTAAATTAATTGAAGGGGGACGTGACGGCAGCTTCAGTGTTCCTAATAATTTAATGTTCTCATTCCAAGACACTGTGATTAGCCACAAGAGCCTCGATTCTGGCTTTCTATAAAGACTCCGAGAAGGATTTTCAGGGCTATCAAACAGTTTGATTTTTTTAGACATTAAGAAAGCGGGGTTAAGAAACCCTGTTTTGAGTGACTGGCTACTTGATGTACCATGGCAACTGACCCTCTGGAGGCTCTGCAAGCCTAGCTTGCCTCTGATGTCCCTTCTCAGCTACCCCTGTCAGAACTGCTCCGGAAGGACTGAGTCTGGGATTGACAGATGACATTTGCAAGTTAAGAGGCCAGGGATGCTCAGAACATTGTTCCAGGGCCCACTCCACTGAGCTGCGTCCCTGCACAACCTCAGCCATGTAAAATTCGTCTTTTTCAGTCACTGACTGCTGGTCTTGGTGGCAGTGTTTTTGTGTGGGACCCGGGAGTCATGAGGTCCCTACCCCAGCTCTCAGTGTTCTTCCTTGACCTGGCCAACAGACCCCGAAGAAACCTGCAGCTTTGCCACCCTCTCTCAAGCTGTTTTCTATCACCGTTATCATCTGTGGCTGTTTGGTAGCCAGCTGAGGCAGCATGTTTTGGAGTGGGTCAGCCTCCCCTCTTTCGCAGGAGCTATTGGAAGAGCTGACTGCAAACAGATTTTCACTGCCCCAATGTGGACTGATGTCAAACAGTGCCCAATGAGAGCTGACAAGCTGACAGACCCAATCCATCAGTGGAGGATGAGGGAGGGGGGAAGAGAACATCTCCTGCGCACGCCTTCAAGAGACACAGAGCAATTTCACAGATGGGCCAGAAAAGCTGTTGTAAGTGATATGAGTCCATATTTAATAGCCTGTCCATTTCTCTGGAGGCAGGTGCAGGTGCAAGGGGTTCAGGGATAAAAAGTTCAGTGCCAGGCACAAAGTAGCCGATAGGAGTCTGCCTTACAGGAGCAGGCTCCTGTTTGGTACTGCCATTGATGGGTAAATAACTGGGAGTGGGCTGGCTGGGAGCCCCCGCTAAGCTCAGAAGTAGAAGGTCTCTGAAACAGACTTCAGGCCACAGGAAATAAATCTGTCCCCTTTTGACTTGTGCATCCAGTGTTGCAGAGTACTCCTGAAGAGTAATTGCGACAGTGAAGTCAGAAAGAAAATACTTGATATTGGTTCCTTTTATTGGTGCACGGTTATTGTTGTATGCACAGTGGGCTTCAGGCTGTGCGCTGTCCTCTCTTCACCTTTGTCTGAGGCTAAGATGCAGCTTTGCTGCCCTTTGAGTCGGGATCACAGTGTTTTCTCATCTAGTGGGACCCCCAATGCCTTTCCCCTGCCCATAGGGCATGGTACTTTGTCCAGGCTCCAAATGAGACCACATCTCACAAAAATGACCAAAACTTGAACTCATCTGGGCCTACTACCTTTCCCCAATAGCATCCTTATATTGGCCTACAGAATGACTCCCAACACCTTACTTTGAGATTTCAAAGGGGCCCAGCCTGAATAGAAACTCCTCTTGTGAGGTCACCTGCTTGAAATTGGTCCCAACTGAACATACTTGCTAGGGACTTCTCAGCACAGATCATAGAGTCATAGAATTATTTGTATTCAAAGGGATCTTAAAAATTGTCTAGTTCTAACCCACCTGCTATGAGCAGAGACACATTCCTTTAGTCCAGGTTCTCAAAGTCCCATCCAGCCTGGCCTTGAACACTTCCAGGGATGGGGCATCTCACAACTTCTCTGGACAACCCATTACAATGCCTCACCTCCCTCACAGTGAAGAATTTCTTCCTTATATCTTAACTCTTCCTCTTAACTCTTTCAGTTTGAAGCCATTCCTCCTTGTACTTCATGCTCTTATAAAAAATCCCTCTCCAGTTCTCTTGTAGCCCCTTTAGATACTGGAAGGTGCTATAAGGTCTCACTGGAGACTTCTCTTCCCCAGTCTGAACAGCCCCAAACTCAGAGTGTCTTCATAAGAGTGGTGCTCTTCTCCTCTGATCATCCTTGTGGCTCTCCTCTGGACTTGCTCCAATGGGTCTATGCCCTCCTTGTGCTGGGGACCCCAGAGCTGGATGCAGCACTGCAGGTGGGGTCTCACCAGAGCAGAGCAGACGGAGAGAATCAACTCCCTCACCCTGCTGGCCACACTGCTTTTGATGCAGCCTAGGATATGGTTGGCTTTCTGTGCTGGAAATGCATGTTGCCAGGTCATGTTGAGCTTCTTGTCAGATCTTGTCAGATCTGGAAATCAGCACTGAGTTAGATTTGATTTATTGGTTGTTTCACAATCAAAGTCCATGTGAAAAAACTAATCCCATGCTGACTCTTTTCTGCATTGACTTGTTTACCGCTTAAGCTTGTAACAGGTAATTTTTATAATTTCCTTTTTCTTCCTCCAAAATGTACACTGGTTTTAGGTCCCAGCAATAGTTGAAGTAAGAGTCTGACCCATTAGTGGTTTTTCACTAATTTTCAGCCTGATGCTGAGATTATGAAGGCATTGTTGTGGTATATTTGTATCAGACACATAGGAAGTTATGAAGCTGAGAAGAGTCAGTCAGCTGTTCTTCCCTCATGAGGAAAGTTGGGAAAAATTCTGCTACTGTCCATGCTCATTTTCTTTATCCCATATAATGTGGTTAGATAATCTTAGAAGTGGTCTGGAGGCCTGGGCTTGGGTTCCAATCTCAATAATAAGCAGAGCAGAGCAGTGCAGATGAATCACTTGGTGGTCCAGCAGAGCTGTGACTGGGCTCAGAGCACAGGGGCAAGGATTTTTTCTTCTGCTCGAGCATTGTCTGCAGGCTGGTTGCTTTATTTCATCAGTGCAGATCATTTACAGAGATGAATGATCAGAGCATAGAGCACTTTGGGATCCCCAGCTCTGGAATACATGCGGGAAAACCAAGCTGCTGTTACAATAAAAAGGCTACTTCATTGGTGCTATACTATCAGTAGTAATCCAAACACATAACTTAAAAGCATACAAACCAGGCCCTTTCTGTTTGGTCCGTGTCCTTTTCTGTGATGAGGTGGAAACTGGCATCTCCTTGCTTTATAACTGCCTGATTTGCAATCTCTCTTTCGCTCTTCCCCCACCCTCACAGCAGCCTGTCCTCATACTACTGATTCATTGTGCAATCAGATGGGTGATAACAGATGCTTCAGGAGAAGGGAATCTTCCTCCACAATTTGCTTAGCCAGTTGTGTGGTTGGAGTAGGAGTCAATTCCTTCCTGCCGTCTGCAGCCGTCTGCAGCCTGAAACGACTCATCCATCCCTTACCATGCTAGGGGTACAACTATAAATACTAGCAAGGGTTCATAGAATTTGCCAGCCCTTTTTAAGTTCTTTCTCCAAACTCTGTCTTTGACCATTTCTTACGGCACTAAAAGGCTTCTGATAAAATACAGTGTGCAAAGGGGTGTGAATGGTTGTTCATTCCACTGAGTTGCCTGCCTTCCAAGTGTTGCACATGAGGGTTAGAAGGCAGAATTAACTTATTTTCACTGTGTACTTCATTTCCATTAACAGAATCTCCTCTAATTTTTCACTTGGCCGCAGTATTGTGGCATCTGCCATGTTTTAGAGATAGGTTGGGACGTATGCTGTACTGAGTGGGACACACACAGTTGAAAGGGACCTGGCCTTGTGCAAATGTGAACCCGACAACAGCCCTTCTTCTTTCCTCAGTAGCTAAGTTTGCAGGGAAGTAGCATTTCCATCTCGATTTCAGTGATTGGGAGTGACATCCTCTTTCTACAGCCATCTGGGGTGTGAAAACAAATACATCTGCGTGGTCCAAATCGATCCAGAAAGGTGGAAAGAAAACCAAGGGCTATCAGAAAAATTATCCCTCTTTGCCTCGCTGCTTTCCGCCCGCTCTGGTTGTTTCATTTGCTGATTTGTATTTCCTCCCACTCTTCAACTGGGCCAAATTTGGCTCTGTCTGGTGGAGGCAAGGGCAGAAGCAGTGTCAAGGCTGTTAGGGAAGGGGGAGAGGAGTGGGACTGGGGTTCTTGGGGTTGAGGTAGCCCCAGGGCTGGCAAGGTGACTCCCATAGCACCTCCTAGGCCCCACTCCAAGTCCATTTCTAGGATCCTGACTGACTTTGGCAGTTGGCTGCCGATGGAAGAGGGTTTCCATGGCAATATACCAGTGCTGCTTGCTCCCTCCTCAGCACTCTGCCTCCCATTCCCTCCCTCTCCCTCTCCTCACCCCCCTCCCCAGCCCTCCTGTTTCTCAAGCCTGTTGCCATGGAAAAATCATAATCCATGAAGAATTTCAGATCCCCCCACACCCGTTGGGGTTTGGGTTTCTGGTTTGGTTTTTTTTTTCATGTTGAAAGTTTGCTTTTCAGTTTAATGTGTGGGTAGGGAAGGCTGCATCTGCCTCTTTGAAACCTTGTGCCTGGGCAAGAGGGAGGTCTTTATCTTGGAATTGGAAGTCCTCCTGGAGGGAGGGTGGTGTGAAGCTCTGGATGGAAGCTCCAGCTAATGGGAATCCCATCAAGGTTATGGCTTTGAGAAGTGCTTATGTGACATTGGAGTTTATGACCAGTTTTTTGAAGCGACTGTGTCGTTTGGCATCTGGAGTCTGAATCAATGATGTATAAGCACCCAAGACACGTCAGAGAAAAAGGAGGAGTGAGAGATTTCTGAAAGGTGCCTCCTCTTGAGGCAGCTTTTTCTGAACTGATTTTAGTGACTGCTGCCAACAGAAAAGGGTGCAGACAACTCATACACTGCCACAATATGTGCATAGCAAGAGCTGTGGGAATGATGCAGCTGAAGGTACTGAATGAGACCAGAATTAGAGCCCACGTTATTCCACCTGGTACTCATGCTAATTCCCAAACTTTCAGGGTATGTTCACAATCTATCAGGACTTGTGTATGAGATTTGTGGGTTACGTTTTCGTTTGTTAGGTTTATTACCAATTAAAGGTGAAAACAGTTAAATACAGGAGAGCTGGTTGAACTGGAGGGAGCTGTGGTATGGTAACAGATGTGGATGTGTTTCATGCACTTTCCATGAAACTGTTCTGGTCTCACTCCTGAGACACTTGTTTCCATCCATTCTGTGTTCAGACTTCCCACAGTAGCCACTGTGGCCTGGAATGCTCAGATGCCTGCTGGATAACTGTGTTCACAGTATTTCTAGGACCAAGGAGTCCTGTAAGTCTCCTGAGCAAAGAAATATTCTTGTCAGATTTCCCACTTTGACTTTCAGGAGGGAGAAGGAAGAAAGGTTCAGATAATATATCCCAAATTTGGACCTTGTACTTATTTCAGACCTCCTGAGAGTCTTTTATTGAATGCAATGTTAGTATCATGCCTGAGGCTTCTTTAAAGTGACCTTTTCTTAGAGAAGAAGAAGAGAAGTAATTCAAGATCAAATGCAACTCTAGAATAAAATGGCACATTTATTTCGCTGGAGATGAAGCAACATGGGCTGAAGTTGACTCTTTTCTTGCTCAGGAAACACTGAGGATGCACGCTCTGTTTCATTTTTATATAGATGCCTACATTCAAGTGGCCTGCTGCAGCCTCCTTATCTACTCATTGTGGTTACTTCTCCCCATTGTCTCTGTGTACCGGGCATCTGAGTCACTTGCTGCTCGCCTGACCTCAGATGCTGTAATAGTTATGGAGTCTAACCTGGACATGTGGAACAGGGGATGGAGTATAACATTGAGTCTTTCCAGACTGTTGGAAAAACTATTGGTTTACAAAACCATAAAGTCACAGTGCTAGGTCATTGTAGAGCCTCTTCTTTTGGATGAATCCCTGGAAGGTGATGGATTTCCAACTGCCACAGAACGTGGTCTGCCACACAGAAAGCAAAAAGCCTGATCTCTCAGCAGTGCTTGCAAGAAGCCTGACCTGTCAGCAGAACTCTACCTTTTTCCTTGGCAATATGCCTTTACCCTGTTCTAGACAAACATAATTTCTTCAGTCCCATGCCCTGGGTTGTTTGTCTACTTCCATCTTCAACCTCTTTTCCAACACTGCTGAGAAAGAAGCCTGAGAAGTTGCAGTGGTATGTTGGGCATCTATCAGGTGGACCCCATCTCTGTGTTTCACAGAGGCTTCTGAACATTTAGCAGCAATTGGAAAAATTATTTAATCACTACCAGTCTGATCTAGGAGTTGAATTATTGACCAGAATGCAAATATTTCCCTTATTTTTGCACCTGTCAGGCCTCAGGGATGGATCCCAAAAGGTTTTCCAGAACACTATATGAGAATGTAGGAGTGTACTGATCATATCAGCAAACACAGTCACCCTTCTTGTGCTTAGCAAGACCTTGTGTAGCCCCAGATCTCTCTCTCTTTTACCAAAAGGCGTGTAAGTTGATTTAACAGAGCCTGGACTACAAACTACATCACAAAACACTCTACAAAGTTAATAATACAAGGCACAAGTCGGATATGATATAAATGATGTAAATGTGTGAACTCTGAGTAGGACTTTGGCAGTGTTCCCAGTCGTGTTCAAAATGTACCCATGATATTTCTATCTCCCATATTGGGAACCCACTAGAGACAGGCATAAAAGACTTAGGTTGGGTTTGTTATCCATATTTATCATTCATTTCAGAATAGCATCTTCCTCCCACACTGATCCATCCTCACGGCACTACATATGCACTCAGCTCAAAGCAGGATTCTTCACACCCTGGCTTTTGGGGCAAGAGTTGAGAATGGTGAGATAGGCTTGAAGTGTGTGTTGGGAAACCCAAAATAGATGGTGCAAGGGAATATGGACTCTGTAGCTATACAGGTGGAATTAATGGAAGCAGTTTGCAGGCTGTCAGGACATGGGACTTTGGGGCAGAAAGGAGGCATGCCTGAGTGTAGGAACCCATGTGAAAAACTGCAAGGAAATTCTTGGTACTTATCTCCCTTTTGTATTTTCCCAGGGTTTGAAAAAGGGAGGATGTCAGTGAAAGAAGGGCACAGAGGTGTTATTGCTGTGACTGGGGTGGGTATAAGCAAAGGCTAGGGGCTGACAATTTGCAGGGTAATTTTTGAGCTAGGACCTGGTGTACAGGGAGCACCGAAACGGGAGCATCTTGAATTTGAGAGCCTTGTTGTCAGAGTCAGAGCAGAGAAAGTGCTAGTTGTGCAGCTGAGCTGGCTGCAGTGAAGGCAGCAATGTAACAGCAATGGCTGTGTTGGAAGTACTGATGAGAGTGGCAGATGCCAACAGAGAGCCAAAGGGAAGGATGACAGAGATGGCAGATTGGGTGGAGAAGCACAGGGAAGGTGCTGCTGGTGAGGAGGCTACTAATTGCACCGAGTGTTGTTGGAGTGCTAGCTACAAGTGAGGACAAGGATGACTAATTACAGACAGGATTGTGGAGAGGAAGAGGAGGCAGGCTCGAGGAGGAGTGGTGAGGTCTGTGATTATGGCACTTTGCAATGAAGAAGATGCTGATCAGTGCGTGACTACAAGGGTTTCAGCTCTGGTATTAACCAAAGCTGTGTTCTTCACATGTGCCAGCTTGTGGCTTTCTTGCTTCTCCTTCCATCTACTCTTCATTTTATTTGCTACTGCAGCATTTTCCCTCTTTGCATGTAGTGTGGAGAGAAATGCGTTAAGGGTTTCATGTAGAAGCAAAAAAGGAATTAAGAAATCTTAATTTAGACACTACCCCACTGGTGATGCATCCTATGCCCCTTGTCAGACAAATGCTAGCTGGGAGGCCTTCTCGGAAAGAAAGAGGTTTTCTTAATGCTGCAAGGAAAAAAAATCATGAGAAAGCTTAAAGGGAAGGGGGAAAATAAAAAAAAAAAGCACCCTAATAGTTCTGAGACTTCGCTCAGCCCAAGGAAGGGTTAATGCTTTAAATGCAATGTAATTTCAGCGGCACTAAAGAACACGTTTCCATGGAAACATCAACCCACAGAGGGAGAGAAAGAGGGAGAAAGGAGAGGGAACGGCAGCAGAGGGAGAGTGGCTCCTCTGGCAAAGGAAGAGCAACCTCCAGACCCTCCCTTCCCAGTTACAGACAGGAGTGATTATTTGTTTATTTTTTGAATCGATTTCCCCTTGGAGATGTGATAGGGAAGAAAGTGATAGGGTGCCAGCTTGGCCAAACATCTACAGACCCAAGAAAATGCAGTCACACTTTTTGGAGTGAGTCTCCTTGCAGGCGTGACTCTACTCCTGCCAACACTATGAATTCATTGCCCCTTACAAATGCGTGAATGCTTTCAACACTTGATAAACCTAAAATCGCTAGTGGTTTCTCCTTGGGTCAAAGAAGTTGAGTTAGTTTGCTGTTTCTGAGAATATAATAAAAGGATTTATTTCAGTCTCTCCAACTGGTTTAGCCTTGCCTGGCTTCCTTCAGTGAGATGGACCTTTCTGGCAGATCTGAGTGGTTTTCCACAAGCAAAAATATTCTGAAAGCTCTATAGGAAAACTGATGTGTTCACCTGTTTGCTGGTCTTGACTCCCAGGACAAAAACTGGATTGAGCTTTGGGTAAATAGCAAGATGCCCTGATGGCTGACTCCACACCAGCATGCCAGCCACCTTCAGAAGACCAAGGAGGTTGCTGGCATGCACACCTGCTTGGCCAGTATTTTTAAGCCATGGTCCACAGCCACGTGAGAGATTTCAAGGGGATGTACAAAAATTATTAAGAAAAATAAGGCTGCTGTCAGCGGGATTAAATTCACTGCATGGGGGCGGTAGTTCAACTGGAATTTTTTTTACAGCTCTTCAAATTGACAGAGCTTGAAAGTCATCATCCTGGGTGAAAAATCACTGAAGAGCCTCATTTGACTTCTGTTCTGTGACTGCTTCTGCTATCAATGATTGTACGACTATGCCTTAAGCAGATAAACAGATCTGAAGGACATCTCCTAACCTTTCAGTATTTGCCTTATTCTAGTGGTATGGCTTTCATCAGTGACCTGTTAGTTGGTGCCAAGGCATAATTATGACCCATTGTCGGCTGTTCTGACAAATGTAATTTTCCATGCTTTTACAGCCCCATGTAAGCTGATTTTCGGTCCTTTCAAACAGGAGAAATACCTTGAAAACCAGTTTTGCTTTGGAGAAAAGTGATATGTTATCTGTACCTAATGAATAAGGAAGGATGTAAAGGTGTAGCAATAAAAAAATAATACTTTAAAAAAGTAATTGGCAGGAATTTAATAACTCTGTAAAGCTTCCCAGCTTGATCCAATTTTGGACTGAACATTTAGTTTTTATTTTATCCAGTGACTGTAACAATTTTGACCTTAAAGCTAATTTTCTATTAGCTATTTTCTGTTACTTAAAGGTTTGGTGAGTCAGTTCAGAAGTATATTTGTTTTTATCAAAGCTTTCCTGGCTAAAAAAACCTTTCTGAGAATAGACTGATTTCCTATGACATTTATAGATATTTCCAGCTTTAACCAGATTATGCTCTTAAAACACTTTTCCTTATTTCTGTTTTATTTCCAGTGGGGCCAGAAGATGTAGAGGTATATTCCCTAGCTACTTAGGACTGTGTCATTTTCCCAGAAAAGAAAAAAAAAGGACAAAAAAGGAGAGAAATTTAGAAGAAATCAGTATTTGTAAATCAAGTATTTTGGGTTTAAAAGAGAATATTTTGACATGGAAATCTTATATGCTGTCTCTTGTGATTAGGAACATGGGAATTTTATATTCCTATTTCTCCTTCATGAAACTTGAACTAAATCTTCAGTGATATTCCTTCCCCTGTCAAGGTGATGCTGTTCCTTGTAGGATTCTTTCCATGTGGCACATCAAAGATGTGTTTTAATTGGAGCTCTTGTCCACAAAAGAAAGGGCAGAAGGTGTCACACAACAGACCAGACTGTGTGGGAGCATGATGGTACCAGAAGCTTCATTTTTTGTCCAAAGTTACTACAGTTTTCAGATCTTATGTTTCTTTTTCTTTCTGACAAAATGTTGACCTCTTCATGAGAAAGTGTTGTGGCCACATTTTTATCCCTCTTTCCCATTTAAAAAGTGGTTTTGCCAGATAATTTTTCATGGCTCTGGCATTTGTGAAAAGAGGTTAGTCAGGATGTCTGTGAGAAAAAATTGTCTTTGGTTGAGTTTTCAAGATATTGCTGTGACCAGCATAGCACACAGGGCAAAATGAAGGTTTATCTTGCTCTTTTTCTCATGAACAGGTGACCTCACCCTACTGTATATTTGTGTATCCTGCAAGTCACATGCAGTCTGGCTTTGGTACTGTCAGCAGCACCCTGGCAGAGCGAGTGTGAAATGCCACTAGGCCTGAATGGCACTGATACCTTTCCTTGGTCTTAAAATCAAGAACCAAACGCGGTTAGAAGGGAAAAAAGGGATTTTACCTCGGTATTTATTTTAAGGATCTTTGGTGCACCCCATCCAGGTGGAACACGCTGGAATGCACCCTGAAATGCACACCCACAATAGTTTGAGTATGACATTATAGGCCTTGCCAATTCACATATCTATCAAAGATTCCCCAATGAGAGGCTGAGCGAACCCCCCTCTCTGAGGAACTTTCCCCCTGTATTTAGTTTACAAAATGTGTTCCAGAGAAGACCTTGGTGTCTGAGGCTTCTAAGATGTTTGGTCTCCTGGCTTCACGGAATATTGGGTCTATGCTATTTATCAAACCTGAAGAATTAGAAGTATGTGGGCTAAAAGGCCCTTAAGAATATATAAAAGTTATATAAAAGAGTATGTAAAGGGGGTATATATAAAAAGCAAAAAAGCATCATGGCATCAGCACCTCCTTCCCCATTTGTACACAAGGCAGTGACTGCATAGGATGAAAAGCAAATGGGAGATCAGGTCCTGGGTGATATTATGTATGTGGAGGAAAAATTTATTGTGAAAACTCTGAAGCTCACTGAAGCAGCTGGACAAGCAGCTTCCACCTAGGTGTCATTACTGTCACATCTGCCCCAGGTTGGAGCTGACCCCATGTTCCCTTTTGAGGGGTAATTCGGTGACCCTGCACAGTGACTCCCCCACCCTGTCTGCTTCCTGATGGATACCTGTCTGTGAGGCAAAACCCTGTACTGTGGTGATGAGTCTCCTCTTACATTCTCAGGAGGGAGGCTGGGGGCTGCACACTCTGTGGAAAGTGAGCTTTGCCTCTCGTTCTCAGGAATGGTCCCGTCTCATTAGGATCAAGCAATGTGTGTAGGAAAGCAGCCCTGCCATTACTGTGGCTCCCTGCATCCTCCAAGGATAGATATATCCTCAGTCCCCAGGAACTGTCAGCTCAGTCTTTCTGAAATGACAAATTCATGGTAGATAAATAGAAGAAATTGGAAACAAAGTGGAAGTACAATTTTTTTAAGATTAAGAGAGGGATTGATGGAAAAGATTCATCCTTCCACTGTACATAGGAGCTTTCACTTGGAAGTCTCAGCACACATACACATTGTTTTTAGAGCAACTTTGCTACGTGTGTTGGAGAAACAGCAAGGGCAGTTCAGTAGAAATTTGTTTTCCACCAGAAATGGTTATTTCAGTGGTCAGATTCAAACACCAAAAAAATTCATCTTCCTAGAGGTGAGGGGCCAATCTCAGTGGATTGAACAGTATCACACCATTGATGTCACATAAATATCACTGATTTATTCCAGCCCAGTAGCTGCCCTCTTGTCTTCTAAAAAGGTGTGGACAGCAGAGACAAACCAAATTAATCTCTTATATCTCTGTTGTCTTTAAGATGGAGGGATATTTCCTAATCTAGATTATCTCCTAACCTTTTTACTTAATGAAAACAATCTTGAGCTCTGGGCATTTCTCTAAGGCTACTGGTCAGATTGATTCCTAAAAGTAACTTAGGCTGTAGTCTGGGCAGATTTTCTAGCTCAGGATGCCTGTACAATTTGGAAATTGGTAGCTCTCTTTTCTACACTTTCTTTCTTGTGGTGCATCCATCTCCCCATATTCAGTGGTACCAATGGCAGTGAAAGAGAAAGAAACAAATGCAGAAGAGTGAGATACCGTTCCTTTAAGATTTAATTTTCCTAGTCAATGGTTGCTTCTGTTTTTTTCTAACTTGTTTTGGTTTTGTTCTTCATAATAGCCTCTTGTTGCATAAAATCAGCAGCACTCACGCCCCTTGCATGGAATCCTTTTGCTCCAAATTGTACCTGACACCAAACAGATGTTACAGATACAGCCAGATGTGCCTGCTTTTCACAACTCCCCAAGCCCCTGGCAGCACAGCAGAGTGAGGGACAGCACAGGGCAGTGAGCAGTGGGAGAACCTCTGAAAGGCTCAGCCAGGATCAGGACCAGCCATAGCGAAATTTGATCAAAGGCCCAGGCAGATTGATTTGATCAAAGGCTCACTTTTTTGGGGGTGAGCAATTGGGTTTGATACCCTGTGGAGCCTGTCTTACCTCAAGAGACCTCATGCACATACAGCTGGGTCAAGATGGCTCTTGTGTGTGAGTTGGCTGTGCTCTGAGGCAGAGGCAGCCACAGAAATTTTGAACAGTGGCATGGAGAAATAATATCTGTATTATTTTAAGCTTTCCATGGGTTTGGAGGATGGAGGTGTAAGTCAGAAATGAAAGGGATCTATTGCGGCTTCCTCATTAAAAAAATCAGCACTGTTTCAGTCACTCAGATGAAGGTATTAACAGCATAGTTAGTGCTGGTTAAGTCTTTTATCTGTCAATCACTTGCCCCTTGAAGGTCAGAATTCCCATTTGTAGATAAATATACTGGTCCTAGACTCCCTTTTCCCTGTCCTTTGAG
The DNA here is from genome assembly GCA_013397815.1 of Aleadryas rufinucha. Taxonomy (NCBI): domain Eukaryota; kingdom Metazoa; phylum Chordata; class Aves; order Passeriformes; genus Aleadryas; species Aleadryas rufinucha. Next base: position 27,179 of record VZTH01010701.1, on the reverse strand, counting down.
TCCATCCATCCTTTTGTCTGTCCATCCTTGTCCAGGAGCAGGCGTGAGGGATGGGCAGGACCCTGCTGCAGGGCTGGATTGATGTACTCTGTCCCGGTTGTTTGCATCAGGTGAGGCTGGGTAGGTCCTGCTGGTGCTGAGAGAGGGAATATGGTTTGGAGCTGTGGGAACTTCTACTGAAATGCAGTAACATGCTTTTTTTTTTTTTTTTTTTTTTTTTTCCTCTTCGGGGGTTGAGGGGGGTCTTTTCCTTTACCCTCCAT